>JAFEMH010000903.1:0-585726 GCA_022495995.1 Adenophora triphylla var. japonica
ACCCTATTGTTGATCCTATTATTGCTTCAGCCGTACTACCCCATGCAAACCCTACAAATGCAACGCCTCCCTAACCCTAATAAATCTTTTGCTTCAATATTCAGCTCCTCTCAATCGACTCCAATCCAAGATATTCCATTGATTCCAGCCGCTATTCACAAAGGTATGCCTTCATTGAAACTTTCTAAGGAAGCTTTAGAGGCTTTTGCTAAGCCTTTTGCTTGGACATTGGTTGGAAAATTCACTAATGGCAGACCTACTATGGAGGCTGCAAGAATTGCCTTTGCTACGTTTCATTTGAAGGGAGCTTATAAATTAGGTCATATTGATTCTCGTCATATGTTGATTCAACTCACCAATGAAGAAGATTTTCAACGCATTTGGACTAGGGAGTTTGGTATGTGAACAGATTTCCTATGCGTACTTCAGTTTGGACACGCTTCATGGAAGCCTCAAACGGACTCTTCTATTGTTCTGTTTGGGTACGCCTTCCTGGATTGCCGGTTCATTTATTCAATAAAATCTTTCTTTTCTCTTTGGCTCGGATCTTTGGTAAGCCTATGTCGCTTGATAAAGCTACCGCTGAATTATCGAGGCCAAGTGTGGCTAAGATTTTGGTGCAAGTTGACTTACTAAAAAGGCTTCTGATAAGATTCATATAGATTGTGGTGATTGTATGCCAAGTTTTGTGCAAATTGTTGAGTATGATAACATGCCTATGTATTGCAGCCATTGTTCTCTATTAGGTCATGATAATTTTAATTGTCGTATTCTAAATTCTGAATACAAGAAAAATGGTGATGGGGATGGGAAGAAGAAGGCTGATCAAGGAATAAAAAGGGATGAAAAGGAGGATAATAAGAAGGGAGATGCTAAAAATGAAGCTTGGATTCGGAAAGACAAAAATAAAGGTAATCAAGAAGGTACAAGCAAGAATGCTGATTTCAATGGAGCCAAAAAAGATGTGATAAAATCTGTTATTGATCTTACAAAGAAGGATGGTGGCTCTAAGGAATACACGGCTCCTTTGATGGCGAGAAGGGGTATTGTTTTGCCACAGTCTGTTAACGATGCTTTGTCTAAAAGCCTAAAGGCTATTAAGACCAAGGCTGGAATCTCACAAATGGATGGAGGGGAGGATGGTCAAATATCTATTCCTGAAGTTCAAGATCCTCGTAAATTATGTACGCCTTTGCGAGATGATTCTGCTATGCGTGTAAAGTCTTCTTCCCATGCAAAGATGAATACGTTTGGGTCGCTTAATCTATCTCCTAGAGCTCCTCAAGTTACTTCGCTGAATCAAGTCATGAACATGCAAATGGACTTCAAAGAATCTATGTTCGCATTACAGGCCCAAGAAGATGATGGTTTCATTTCTGTTACTCATAAAAGGAAAAAGAGTAGGGAGAAATCCCCTTCACTGTGAGTATTCCTTTTCGTCTTATTCCCTCATTTACTTTCTTAATACCTGTTTTTAATGGTGTGTTTTATAAGTTGGAATGCTCGTGGCATAGCTAATGTGGCCACAATCCGTAGAATCAAACGTTTATTCCGTTCTCATGGTGTTTCGCTTATGGCTATTTATGAGCCAAAATCTGATTTTGCTGCTATGGGTCCTCTTATTCGGAAGTTGGGTTGTGAAGATGGGGTGAATAATAGAAATAATAGAGTTTGGGTTTTATGGAAGCATGGGCTGAAGTGCATGGTTATTCATGATTCTGATCAAGCTTTAACTTTGCAAATTTCTCATCCGCTTTGGGAGAATGCTGTTTGGGTTTCCTTTGTTCACGCTAGCCGTAATGCATTCTCTCGTATTTCTCTTTGGGAAGAGCTAATGACTATTAGTGAGGTGGAATTCCCTTGGTTGGTTGTGGGTGATTTTAATCGTGTTATTGATCGAGTGAGAAGATTGGAGGAAAACCTATTAATGGTATGGCTGTCACGGAATTTTCGGATATGATTCAATATTCTAACCTTATGGATTGGATATGAAGGTAATGTTATCACATGGTCTAATAATCGTATGGGAAGAAGGGCTATTTATCAAAGATTAGACAGAGCTTTGTATAATGAGCAATGGTTGCAATTGTTTCATTCTACCCGTGTCACTCATTTAGCTAGAACTTGCTCAGATCATGCTCCGATTCTTATCACTTTGCAACTTGAAAGCTGAAGTGCGTCATGGCTCATTTCGCTTTCTTAATGTGTGGCTGAAGCATCATTCCTTTCAGAGCTTGTAAAAACATCTTGGGCTGCCCCTATGGATGGAAGGCCGATGGTGTGCTTTTCAAGAAGCTTGGGCGTCTCCGGAAGACTATTTCTGAATGGAATAAGCATATATATGGGAGAATTGATCAGCAAATTAAAAACGCAGAAGATGAAGTTTTGGTTAGGGAAGCTCAATATCAAACTCTTGGTGATGATGATTCTCGGGCTGCTCTAAATTTAGCCCAGGCGCAATTACTTTCAAAGTTGAAATTAGATGAAGATTTATGGGTCCAAAAGCTAATTTAAAGTGGTTAAAGGAGGGAGATAGAAACACAAAGTTCTTTCATTCTCGTTGTAAAGAAAAAGAGGCAGAAATTATGTATTCACAAAATAAAGAATAGAGATGGCGTATGGCTGAAAGAGAAAAATGAAATTAAAGAGGAGGCTATAAGGTTTTATTCGGAGCAGCTTCAAGGTCATTGTGAGATTCCTTCCGATGATTTTATGTTTCTTATTCCTCGGCTGATTATCGAAGAGGATAACACCTCGCTTACGGCTGTTCCTAATGAGGATGAAGTTCGAGAGGTTATTTTTTCTATGAATGGCCAAAGTGCAGCTGGCCCGGATGGTTTCACGGGTGAATTTTATAAGGGCTGTTGGGATATAATTAAGGCTGATTTGGTGCGTGCTATTGGGGATTTCTTTTCTGGGTTTCAAATGCCAAGAAGCTGGACTAGTACTTTAATTGTCACAATTCCTAAGGTGGATTCTCCCTCTTCTTTTTCGGACCTGAGACCGATTAGCCTCTGCAATTTCTGTAATAAGGTGGTTACAAAATTATTAACGTGTCGTCTGGCTCCCATTCTTCCTCGCATTATTTCCCCGGAGCAGAGTGGGTTTGTTCAAGGGAGGGTTATTCATGAGAATGTCTTATTGGCTCAGGAAATTATGCAATCTATAAACAAGAAATTTGGGGTTCTAATGTGGCTCTCAAGCTTGATATGGCGAAAGCTTATGATTGGCTATCTTGGTTTGCTCTTATTAAGGTGATGCGGCAATTTGGTTTTAATGAGGTTTGGATTGATCTCATCTTCCGGTGTATTTCTAATAGCTGGTTTTCCGTCCTTGTTAATGGGGAAAGTTGTGGTTTTTTTCACTCTACTAGGGGCCTTAGGCAAGGTGACCCCTTATCTCCTTATCTTTTTATTATTGCGGCGGAAATGATGAGTAGGGGTTTAAATCTGCTGCATACTATGTTCCCTCAGTACCGGTACCGTATTCATATCAATTCTCCGTTAATCTCTCACCTTGCCTATGCGGATGATGTGATTATCTTTTGTAATGGTTCGAAATCTTCTTTAGAGGCTCATATGAAATACTTGGATTGGTACCAGAATTTTTCAGGCCAGTTAGTGAATATCAGCAAGTCTTGCTTCATTACGGGTAATAATGGTAATAGAGATGAAATTGTAGCAGCCACTACGGGTTTTGTAAAACAAGATCTCCCATTGCTATATCCATTTAAACGAAAGGAGATCTAGATTTTTTTTTTTACAATAAGATAAAAGAAAGCAAAGCACGGTAGGGGTGCAAGTAAAACCAAACCTTTGGACCGCCCACATTGTAGAAAACTTTTCAATGTGGGGGTTTGGACTTGCACCCCACCCTTAGCTTTGTTTCTTTTATCTTTTGTATAAATCTAGGGAGCTAAAAAAAAAAGATCTTCTTTCGTGTATAAATGGCATCCCAAATATAGCAATGGGAGATCTTGTTTTACAAAACCCGTAGTGGCTGCTACAATTTCATCTCTATTACCATTATTACCCGTAATGAAGCAAGACTTGTTGATATTCACTAACTGGCCCGAAAAATTCTGGTACCAATCCAAGTATTTCATATGAGCCTCTAAAGAAGATTTCGAACCATTACAAAAGATAATCACATCATCCGCATAGGCAAGGTGAGAGATTAACGGAGAATTGATATGAATACGGTACCGGTACTGAGGGAACATAGTATGCAGCAGATTTAAACCCCTACTCATCATTTCCGCCGCAATAATAAAAAGATAAGGAGATAAGGGGTCACCTTGCCTAAGGCCCCTAGTAGAGTGAAAAAAACCACAACTTTCCCCATTAACAAGGACGGAAAACCAGCTATTAGAAATACACCGGAAGATGAGATCAATCCAAACCTCATTAAAACCAAATTGCCGCATCACCTTAATAAGAGCAAACCAAGATAGCCAATCATAAGCTTTCGCCATATCAAGCTTGAGAGCCACATTAGAACCCCAAATTTCTTGTTTATAGATTGCATAATTTCCTGAGCCAATAAGACATTCTCATGAATAACCCTCCCTTGAACAAACCCACTCTGCTCCGGGGAAATAATGCGAGGAAGAATGGGAGCCAGACGACACGTTAATAATTTTGTAACCACCTTATTACAGAAATTGCAGAGGCTAATCGGTCTCAGGTCCGAAAAAGAAGAGGGAGAATCCACCTTAGGAATTGTGACAATTAAAGTACTAGTCCAGCTTCTTGGCATTTGAAACCCAAAAAAGAAATCCCCAATAGCACGCACCAAATCAGCCTTAATTATATCCCAATAGCCCTTATAAAATTCACCCGTGAAACCATCCGGGCCAGCTGCACTTTGGCCATTCATAGAAAAAATAACCTCTCGAACTTCATCCTCATTAGGAACAAACAGTAAGCGAGGTGTTATCCTCTTCGCAATCAGCCGAGGAATAAGAAACATAAAATCATCGGAAGGAATCTCACAATGACCTTGAAGCTGCTCCGAATAAAACCTTATAGCCTCCTCTTTAATTTCATTTTTCTCTTTCAGCCATACGCCATCTCTATTCTTTATTTTGTGAATACATAATTTCTGCCTCTTTTTCTTTACAACAGAATGAAAGAACTTTGTGTTTCTATCTCCCTCCTTTAACCACTTTAAATTAGCTTTTTGGACCCATAAATCTTCATCTAATTTCAACTTTGAAAGTAATTGCGCCTGGGCTAAATTTAGAGCAGCCCGAGAATCATCATCACCAAGAGTTTGATATTGAGCTTCCCTAACCAAAACTTCATCTTCTGCGTTTTTAATTTGCTGATCAATTCTCCCATATATATGCTTATTCCATTCAGAAATAGTCTTCCGGAGACGCCCAAGCTTCTTGGAAAAGCACACCATCGGCCTTCCATCCATAGGGGCAGCCCAAGATGTTTTTACAAGCTCCTGAAAGGAATGATGCTTCAGCCACACATTAAGAAAGCGAAATGAGCCATGACGCACTTCAGCTTCAAGTTGCAAAGTGATAAGAATCGGAGCATGATCTGAGCAAGTTCTAGCTAAATGAGTGACACGGGTAGAATGAAACAATTGCAACCATTGCTCATTATACAAAGCTCTGTCTAATCTTTGATAAATAGCCCTTCTTCCCATACGATTATTAGACCATGTGATAACATTACCTTCATATCCAGAATCCATAAGGTTAGAATATTGAATCATATCCGAAAATTCTGTGACAGCCATACCATTAATAGGTTTTCCTCCAATCTTCTCACTCTGATCAATAACACAGTTAAAATCACCCACAACCAACCAAGGGAATTCCACCTCACTAATAGTCATTAGCTCTTCCCAAAGAGAAATACGAGAGAATCTGTTACAGCTAGCGTGAACAAAGGAAACCCAAACAAAGATTCTCCCAAAGCGGATGAGAAATTTGCAAAGTTAAAGCTTGATCAGAATCATGAATAACCATGCACTTCAGCCCATGCTTCCATAAAACCCAAACTCTATTATTTCTATTATTCACCCCATCTTCACAACCCAACTTCCGAATAAGAGGACCCATAGCAGCAAAATCAGATTTTGGCTCATAAATAGCCATAAGCGAAACACCATGAGAACGGAATAAACGTTTGATTCTACGGATTGTGGCCACATTAGCTATGCCACGAGCATTCCAACTTATAAAACACACCATTAAAAACAGGTATTAAGAAAGTAAATGAGGGAATAAGACGAAAAGGAATACTCACGGTGAAGGGGATTTCTCCCTACTCTTTTTCCTTTTATGAGTAACAGGAATGAAACCATCATCTTCTTGGGCCGTAATGCGAACATAGATTCTTTGAAGTCCATTTGCATGTTCATGACTTGATTCAGCGAAGTAACTTGAGGAGCTCTAGGAGATAGATTAAGCGACCCAAACGTATTCATCTTTGCATGGGAAGAAGACTTTACACGCATAGCGTAATCATCTCGCAAAGGCGTACATAATTTACGAGGATCTTGAACTTCAGGAATAGATATTTGACCATCCTCCCCTCCATCCATTTGTGAGATTCCAGCCTTGGTCTTAATAGCCTTTAGGCTTTTAGACAAAGCATCGTTAACATCGTGGCAAAACAATACCCCTTCTCGCCATCAAAGGAGCCGTGTATTCCTTAGAGCCACCATCCTTCTTTGTAAGATCAATAACAGATTTTATCACATCTTTTTGGCTCCATTGAAATCAGCATTCTTGCTTGTACCTTCTTGATTACCTTTATTTTTGTCTTTCCGAATCCAAGCTTCATTTTTAGCATCTCCCTTCTTATTATCCTCCTTTTCATCCCTTTTTATTCCTTGATCAGCCTTCTTCTTCCCATCCCCATCACCATTTTTCTTGTATTCAGAATTTAGAATACGACAATTAAAATTATCATGACCTAATAGAGAACAATGGCTGCAATACATAGGCATGTTATCATACTCAACAATTTGCACAAAACTTGGCATACAATCACCACAATCTATATGAATCTTATCGAAGCCTTTTTAGTAAGTCAACTTGCACCAAAATCTTAGCCACACTTGGCCTCGATAATTCAGCAGTAGCTTTATCAAGCGACATAGGCTTACCAAAGATCCGAGCCAAAGAGAAAAGAAAGATTTTATTGAATAAATGAACCGGCAATCCAGGAAGACTTACCCAAACAGGAACAATAGAAGAGTCCGTTTGAGGCTTCCATGAAGGTGTCCAAACTGAAGTACGCATAGGAAATCTGTTCACATACCAAACCTCCCTAGTCCAAATGCGTTGAAAATCTTCTTCATTGGTGAGTTGAATCAACATATGACGAGAATCAATATGACCTAATTTATAAGCTCCCTTCAAATGAAACGTAGCAAAGGCAATTCTTGCAGCCTCCATAGTAGGTCTGCCATTAGTGAATTTTCCAACCAATGTCCAAGCAAAAGGCTTAGCAAAAGCCTCTAAAGCTTCCTTAGAAAGTTTCAATGAAGGCATACCTTTGTGAATAGCGGCTGGAATCAATGGAATATCTTGGATTGGAGTCGATTGAGAGGAGCTGAATATTGAAGCAAAAGATTTATTAGGGTTAGGGGGAGGCGGCGCTTGCATTGTAGGGTTTGCATGGGGTAATACGGCTGAAGCAATAATAGGATCAGCAATAGGGTTTTGCGGATTAGGGTTAACATTATGCTTGGAATTAAGATTTGCAATAGAAGGAAGAGGAGGAAACATGGCCGGATCAGCCATGGAAGGCCAAACCCTAATTAGGGTTCAACCAAAAACGGCAAAACTAGAGAGAATTTGAATTTAGTGTGTGTGTGTGTGTTTTTTTTTCTTTTGGAGACCACGCCAACCAAAATCAAGATCTGGTGATATAACGCAAGGTCTTCCAAAAGTAGAACAGGTATTCGAAGTGCGTTCAATCTCAATGAATCTCACAGATAGGGTTGAGGGTTGGAACAAATGTATAACAAGACTTCTTGGACTTCCTTGGGGATTCTTGATTGGTGCTGAGCTAACTATAGTGCAAAGTCATATCGCTTTTGTTAATAAGATCCAAAAGGTTTATCAATCCCAGGGGGTGCAGATAGATAATAGGCATATCGAAATTATTGTATGTCAAATAACCTCAAAAGTGTTGGTTTCAGAAGATGGAATGTCTAATGTTTTTTCACCCGGAGAACTAGTTGGATTGTTGCGCGCGGAACGAATGGGACGCGCTTTGGAAGAAGCGATCTGTTACCGAGCCATTTTTTTGGGAATAACAAGAGCATCTCTGAATACTCAAAGTTTCATATCTGAAGCGAGTTTTCAGGAAACTGCGCGAGTTTTAGCAAAAGCGGCTCTCCGGGGTCGTATCGATTGGTTGAAAGGCCTGAAAGAGAACGTTGTTCTGGCGGGAATGATACCTGTTGGGACCGGATTCTCATGGTTGGATCACTCTCTAAGGATTGCCTAGTGACCTTTATAAGGCACAAAAAGGCATAGGATGAGTATAAAGATCCAATCTTTATACCCCTCCCTTAGTCCCCTTTGGTATTTGAAGCATCTCTTGGAGTGTAAAGATGTAAAGGTCCTATCTTTACATCATTTCCTCCACATAAAGATGCCATAGCCGGAAATCCCTTTAGAAAAGGATGAACTTGAGCCCCTACATCTCCGATCATCACTTGAGACGAGCATAAATGTCCCGACTAAGCTCAAATCATCTCATGATGTAGGATTGATGGGCAAAGGTCCTTTCTTTCTAAAGAGTCTCATCCTTGAACTATAAAAGAGGTGTCCCTATTCCGATCACATGTGACCCAAGGTCTCATAATGATGATCATAAGTCCAAGATGAGAACGAGATCAATGTCCCGAACATATCAAAATCCAAGGAATCCCGAGCGATAACCAACTCATGGTTTATATGTCTGAAAGACTACTTGGCACATTCCCTCCTTTATCCAAAACACATCCCACACACGAAAACACAAAGGCAAGCATGAAAGTCGGATCTTGGAAGACTTGCTTTGGCAAGGCTCCTTGGGTGAAGGTCGATCCGTTCTTCCCAAGGGGTAACTTAACCTCCGGACCCAAATCCTTTTTTCAAAGTTTTGAGGAAATCAAAATGGCGTGGCGACTCCGTTTTTCAATTTAAACCGGATGTCTTCAAATCGATGTGAGGCGGTGACCCCCTTACACGAGAAAGTGGTTCAACACAAAAAAATAATACGCCGCGATCTCGGGCACCACATTCACAGTTTGGCGACTCCGCTGGGGACGAAACCAAAAAAGCTTTCATTTTTAAAATAAAAAAATGATACTTGGTATATAGGTGGAAACCATTAAACGTCCCGTTATCGTCTCCTAACACGAGTCTGGGATAAACTATGGTCTAACAATGCCACGTACCGGTATCTTTCAAAAAAAAGAAAAGCTTTTTTGAGTGGGTTAGCCTTCCGCCGCGGATCTGATTCTCATGCTTGCCTTCTTTTTCTTGCATTGCATTGCATGCATTGTTGGTTCTTGGGATTGTGCACATTCTGGATATTGAACAGGAAGCTTTTTGGAGTTGAAAAGGTGCCAAAACGTTCGGGGAACAACCTGCAAATGAAAGAAAATGGAACCTGGAAAATTGATTGATGCAGCCATACGGCTTGATTCTCCTTGGATCCTAGCCGGGCGGCTTCATTGGCAATTCCACCAGGGCAAAATTTGAGGCTAATCTGGCAGCCTTGGCTGCTTGGGCTATTCAGTTCCAAGACTGACCGGGCTCCAGAAAATTTACATGCTTACTTACTGCATTTCCCCCATCTCGAAAATCATTCCTTTAAAACACATTTCTGAAAGTTTCTGTTTTAACTCAAAAAGGAACATTTTTAGGAGGCCGCACACTACGCACACCTTATATATCCTGTACACTTTGTACGCACATCCCTTTAACCCGGGGTGGTTGTTCAGCTGCAGTCACGGACAGTATTACGATGCTCCCGGGTGCATACGGAATCATCCCAAACTCCCCATGGCAGCCAGTATCGACCAATGCACAGTTTGTGTCACACATTTTAAAATCGTGACTTTTGGTTGGTTTTTGGTCTAGACCGTGTCATATAGCCCAGTTGCATACCCCCATAAAGTTCAAACCTTAGCCCATGACGGAAGTCAGGATCTTTCGCGCAAGCGGAGCTCTGCCAAAATTCCGACAAGGAAAAATTGGCAAGATCTTGACCCGGCATTGACTTTGACCTTAACTCGCACGACGTATGCGACAAAGTTCAATGTGACACTGTGTCATCCGACTTTTACCACCCGAACCATGCATATTATCTTCTTGGACAATGCCAAAAAGTCAAAACGTCAATCGCGCAAGCGACACTCTGCCGAAATTCCGTTAAGGCCAAAAGACGAGACTTTCTCGGCATTGCCTTGACTATAATCCACATCGCTTGAGCGTTAAAAGTTCTTATGACCCACTAGACCCATTAGGATCATTCTTCTCTCTCGTTCGGTGGGCCCCGCGTGCCCTATAGGACCCTCGCCCGAGGCTGTCCACCCTGGGAGGTCGAAATACAGGTGGAATACGAGGGGCTTATAGACGTAGTGACGGAACCCACTGATCCAGGATCTAGAGTAGTTGCGAAAAAGAAGGGTTACCCCTTTTCCAACCAAATAGAAATTAATAAAAGACACCGTTTCAAGTAAACTGGAAGATTTTTAATTTGCATATTGCTTGAGCCTTCAGCCTAAACACCTACCCCAGAGTCTAAACCTTACCTATCCCTTTCCCGCGATGAGAAAGAAGTGGGTGAGAATACCGGTTCAGCGGCTTGTCAGTGCAGAATTCTCAGATAGCTCGCCAGAATCCTCAGTTTTGTCAGTCCGGAGAGTCAGAATGGCAGATTTGACAGAAAACAGCAGTGGTTTGGGTAACCAGATGACTAGGGAAGAAGAGCTAGCCTTAGCCTTGGAAAAAAGTCGTAAGGTCCATGAGGAACAGCAAGCCATGCTTATCGATGCACTCTGTCATCATGGGGTTCAGATAGTGGTTGAGTCCAACGGTTCCCTGGTTATGGTAGAAGATGAGAGTCCAGAAGTAGCAATCTCAGCTCCCCCAGCCTATAACCAATGCCCTCCTCCATCCACATATGATCCCTTACCAAGGACTACCCCTCTTCAGTCCTTTCCAACATCCCAGGCCACCAGGGTTCCAACGCCCTCGCCTCCTCAGATAAGACCCAGCTTTGTTCCCTACCAACAGGGAGCAAATGCCACAGCTATCCCAGTCACTCAGTCTCCGCATCATCTCATGGGACTCACTCCCTTTCCTCAGCATGAACCAAATTTACTTATCCCAGAATTCCAGTATCAACCTGACCTTTCCAACTTCGTCAACGCTTGTGAATTTGCCTATCTCCCAGACAGTGACAGCGAAGAGTCCATCGGAAATGAGAATAGGAATGGATGGATTTACAGTGATGATGACAGCTCAGTAGAAGGAATATTCGAACATGGAGCCAATGGGAATGAAACCAGGAGGACAAGATAGGCTAGAAAATCACAGACCTGGAATGGGAGAATGTATAACCTCAAAGTGTGTCTTTCACCTTTGCAAGGGCGCGGAAGAGAAAATGGATGCAATCTCAGATGAGGCAGAGTATGAATTCCACATTCTAGAATTCAACACTCCTTACAAAGACTTGGTTGGTGAATGGAGAAACTTGATCGAAGCTTTAGCGGAAAAAGGGAAGTGTGCCCCACCCGCTGATCTGGAACACGTAAGCGTCATTGAGGCTGAACCCCCATCAGGAAGAGTAGACTCCATTGCAGTATTAAGGGTCACCCCTGAGACTTTGTCTGAAGAAGAATGTATGGAATCTCTAGAAAGGGTCTTAAAGTTTGAAGCGACCCCCCCTTCCTATCTTACGACGACAGTGATGTCTTCTTGGTAATCCCTAAGTCAGGGGAAGAGTCCAGAATCCCCCTTATATGGCGCCAAGTGTCCCGACCTACTTTTGCCCTTATTGGTCATCAGAGTCAAGATGAAAGTTCCCACGGGAGTTACTGTAGTAACACTGAGGAGGACACATTCGAAATGCCGGAAGGAACAGTGGAAGAGTGGTTAGCCCATAAGCCAAAAAGCCCAGAAAACTCTCTCGTGAATAAAGAACAGGAACCTGCCATGAGGTTTGATCCCGCAGAAATCCTTATTGATGATGGAATCTCCCACTTCAGGAAGTGTTTGGCCAATGTCAAAGATGCTGTCAGAAGGTTGACCCCGAGAGAGAGAAGGGATATGTTTGACAGTGATGAGGAATGCGACCCCGCTCTATTGAAGAAGTTGCTACATCAAGGTGAAGAGGCCATTAGCAAACCTCCAAACTATGGGAACAACAATTCCTGTTGCATGTTGACCCTAAAAAGCCTGAATGAAACTGTCAAGGCCTTGAGAGAGGAAGATGAAGCTGAAATCAGCCAGTTGCTAAGCCAATTGGGGAGTCAGGATTCAGAAAAGGCCAGAAAGCCGGTGACTTGGATCGGATTCTGGAAGCTGCCTATGCCTCTGGTAGTGCTGTTAATCAAATTAACCAGCAGAGTTGGCCATACGCCAGCAAGAGCACGCCTCTGACCTTGAAAGAGCTGAAGGAATCCTCCGGGAAGATCGATGACTCAGAAAAGTCTAATGTCTATGTGATGACTCGGTCCGGACAGATGAGTATGGAGCAGCCTAAGGGTGACAAAAGAAATGCCGTCTCCGAGCCCAAGACAGACAAAAGACCTTACAAGCCAGATGCAGAAAAACTAGACCCTGAAAAAGAGGATCCGGTGCTGACTCAGTTGAAGTGTACTCAAGCCAATATTTTCATGTGGTCCCTGTTAACCTCCTCATACCCTCACAAACTGAAGCTAGAAGAAAGTTTGGCCAAGACCATGGTACCCATAGATGTCACCCCAGATGAGGTCATCCAGATGATTGGAAATATCCACTATAGAAATATCATCACCTTCACTGACCTGGACCTGCCAAAATATGGGGCTAGTCATAACGAACCTCTTTACATCACAGTCCAGTTGGAAGAACGCCGATTACCAAGGGTATTAGTTGACGGAGGGTCTGCAATGAACGTCCTGCCAGCAAAAATGATGGATTTGTTGGATTTAAAGCCCACAGATTTGAAATCTTCCAGTCAGACAATTAAGGCCTACGATTCCACTGCACGATCAATTTTGGGGATTGCTACTCTCAAATTGTGGTTTGGGAAAAAGGCCATGGATGTTGACTTCCAAGTGATTGACATTCCCATTTCATTTACCGCTTTGCTGGAACGACCTTGGATTCACCAGATAAATGGGGTAGCCTATACTTTGCACCAGTGCGTCAAATTCCAGTCAAGTGATGGGACCATTACTACTATCTATGGAGACAGTGTCACCATGGAGGGAACTAGTACTGGAGGCATCCCAATACTGGAGATCAAGCATGATGATGAAGGGTTTGCCTTGACCGGATTCTCTGTATCCTCCCCCAAAGCGCAAGTGTGTTGCACCGACCTCACTGCTACCTCTAACAAAATACCTCCTGCCATGCGAATGATGAGAAAGATGGGTTATCTCTTGGGGCTTGGACTGGGTAAAAGACTTCAGGGTCACAATGTTGTCATTGACGTAAAGGAACAGACCACCTGACACGGCTTGGGATACAAACCGAATCCTCAGGATAACAGAAAGGCTAAAGGAACAGTTCAAGAAAGGCGAAATGAAGGGATCCGTCTCCATCCTTACAACTTGTCTCTGGCCCAGTACTTCACAAGAGGTGGGACTCAATATGATGAAAGTGATAACCAGATCTCCTCAAGAAAAACTCTTCTGGAAAACCTTGAGAAAGTTCGGGGAAAACCAGCAAATCCTGTTCGGAGAATGTTCCTTGACTTGCCAAACATTCCTAGGGTATATGGCCACAGAACGAGGTATTGAAATCGATCCTCAAAAGATCAAGGCCATTATGGACATGAGGCCACCTCGAGCCCAGATAGAAGTCAAAAGCTTTATGGGAAAATTACAGTACATCAGCCATTTTGTCAACCAGCTGACCACCATGTGCGAGCCCATCTTCAAGCTCATGAAGAAGAATACAGACACTGAATGGGCTGAGGAATGCAGGGATGCCTTTGACCAAATCAAGGCATACCTAGTACATCCTCCGGTGCTATGCCCCCCACATAGACAGAAACCTCTTCTGCTCAATCTCACTGTCACTGATACGGCAGTTGGGGCTATGCTTGCTCAGGAGAAGAAGGACTCTCGGGTAGAAAACGCCATTTACTTTGTCAGCCGGAAGCTGCAAGGAAGTGAGCTCAATTACTCAGCATGCGAAAAGACTTGTGCGGAGGCAGTGCAGGTAGTCGGTAAGCTGAAGCATTACATGCAAGCCCACTCTGTGAACTTGGTCTCGAAAATGGACCCCATCAAGTACATCTTCGACAAGCCTTCCCTTTCGATGCGTCTAGCAAAGTGGTCGTTCTTCTTAGCTGAGTATGACATCAACTATGTGACGAGAAAGGCAATAAAGGGTCAAGCACTGTCAGACCATCTGGCAAACTTCCCTACTAATAAGGATCGTAGGCCTGAACCCCAATTCCCAGATGAAGGGATCTTCGTAGTTGAGCCTGAGAACCGATGGCACCTTTTCTTTGACGGAGCTGCTAACAAAAGAGGAAATAGCATAGGAGTACTACTGGTCGACCCGAAAGATGAGCACAGGCCAATAGCCATCAAGTTGAACTTCCCTGCCACGAACAATGTCGCCGAGTATGAAGCTTGCATTGGTGGTTTAGAGGCTGCCTTAGAAAGGAATGTCAAGGAGCTCGAGGTCTATGGAGACTCAGCCCTGATCATCAACCAGGTCTCCAACAAGTGGAAGACTGTGGATCCTAACCTTCAGAGGTATCATGCCTACATGGAAGAGTTGACTGAGCAGTTCAGAGAAGTGACTTTCCATTACCTACCGAGGGATAAGAACAGGTTCGCAGATGACTTAGCTACTCTAGCCTCACGTGTAGAGATCCCCGAGGGAAAGGCAATCAAACCATTCAGAGTGGGTAGAAGAGAAGCCCTGGCTTTTTGTTGTGAAATAGACTTAGGACCCGAGCCTGTCAAAGAACCCTGGTACAGTTAGATTTACCAGTTCCTCCAGGATGGGGAATCAGCTTTCAGAGATGAAGAAGGTATAGACCAAGGGAAGGCATCAAAGCCAAGATTGCAAGCCCTGAAGCGGTTGGCCTCCCATTATATCATTCTAGGGGGCGACCTGTACAAGAAACGGTACCAAGGACCACTCCTCCTATGTGTCACCCAAGAAAGGGCCAGAGAGTTAATGACCGAAGTCCACAATGGTCCTTGCGATCCTCAAATGAATGCCAGAGCATTGATGCAAGTGATCCTCAGAATGGGCTACTACTGGATTTCCATGGAAACAGACTGTGTCCAGCATGTCCGATAGTGTGACAAATGCCAATGGTTTGCCAACATCAATCATCTTCCGCCTCATAACCTGTACTGCATGACGACTCCTTGGCCATTTTCAACTTGGGGTATTGACGTGATAGGGAAGATAGCCCCGACAGGAAGCAATGGGCATGAATTTGTACTAGTGGCAGTCGACTACTTCACAAAGTGGGTAGAGGTCAAGTCCTACAAGGTCCTCACTTCCAAGAAGGTGGCCCTGTTCGTCAAAAAAAACATTATGTGCAGATATGGGGTGCCCAATGAGGTCATTTCAGATAACGGGTCACACTTCGAAGGGGACTGTGATAGATTGCTGTCAGAATTCAGGATCACTCGCCACAAATCGTCGCCGTACAGACCTCAGACCAACGGGGCCGTAGAAGCTGCCAATATGACGCTCGAGCGGATTATCCGGAAAATGGCCACCCGTGGTCGTGACTGGCCCGAGAAGCTACATCTGGCACTCTGGGGCTACAGAACGTCTGTTTGAATAGCCACGGGAGAAACTCCCTTTGCCCTAACTTATGGGATGGAAGCAGTGTTGCCAGTGGAGTTGGAAATCCCGTCACTAAGGGTCCTCCTGGAAAACAGTGTTAATGAAATAGAGTGGCTGCGCAGCCGGTATGATGAATTGGCTCTGCTTGATGAAAGAATGCTAAAAGCCATGGAGCACACCCGAGCCTACCAGAGGCGAATGGCCAGGGCATTCAACAAAAAGGTCAAGGCCAGGGACATCAAAGAGGGTGACCTAGTGCTGAAAGTAAAGCCCCCCACCAGAAATAACCCCCTGGGAAAGTGGGAACCCGTTTGGATCGGCCCGTATATGGTGCAAAAGATATTATCGAGAGGAGCGATGAAGCTTGCGGACCTGGACGGCAATCCATTTGTCCACCCAGTCAACGGTGATAAGCTCCGCAGGTATTATGTCTAATAAAAAAAGAAAAAAAAAAGAGAAAAGAAAAAAAATAATATATATAGGCTGAAAACCCAAAAAAGGGCGGTCTAGGCTTGGCCTCAGTCTCCCTCAGTCAGGGGAGCAACTTTTGATAGCCTCTCATATCGAGCCTCCATATCCCTGATCAGGTCACCCGACTGGTTATGAGAGCTAGCCTTGGCCTCAGTCTCCCTCAGAATCCTGCTCGAGTCACAGTCAGCCCTCAATAAAGCCTGACGTCTCTCTCCCAAAATGACCTGAGTCGCTCCCATCTCCTTCTTGTACCAGTCCAAGTAGGCCATGGTCAAGATGGTACTCTTCTTGCTCTTGAGAATGGCCTTGGGTGGGAAAGCAGCATAGGTCCAAGCCCTCGAGAAAAATGAGAAGATGGCTGGATCCCTCATGTCAAAAGGCACTACCTCCATGGTACGGATGTCCTTCCAATCATCCAAAGGCTCCTGCAAGATCCCAAACTGCCTGGAGACTAAGCAGGGGATGTAGAAAGATGACAGAGACAGCCCTGGAACCCTCACTACGTAGGACTCCTGAAACATCCTCCGGTTTGCAACCTCCAATGAGGCACCCACCAGTGAATGTCCAAGGTGGACAAACTAGCCATCGTCAGCTCCCAGCTACCCTGGTCCTGTTGCCTGGGTGCACCCTTCTGAGAAATCACCCAGGGGCACTGAGTAGGCGAAGCCCCCGGCAAAGCCCCAAGCCTCTCATGCAACCACAAAGACAGCACCGCTGGGCTCCCAGACCTCTTAAAATGGTCTCCCCTAGCCATCCTGTCAATACCATGCAGAGTCTCGCCCAAAACCAGCGGGATGATGTCCTTCCCAGCCCTGCAGTCTCTAACCATGTCCAAAAGGCCACCATGGTGTGAATGTGGTGCCCAGGATCGCGTCTTTCCTATTTTTTTATTTATTATTTGGAACCGCTTTCTCGTGTAAGGGGATCACCGCCTCACATCGGTTTGGAAACATCCGGTTTAAATTGAAAAACGGAGTCGCCATGCCATTTTGATTTCCTCAAAACTTTGAAAAAAAGGATTTGGGTCCGGAGGTTAAGTTACCCCTTGGGAAGAACGGATCGTCGTTCACCCAAGGAGCCTTACCGAAGCAAGTCTTTCAAGATCCGATTTTCATGCTTGCCTTAGTGTTTTCGTGTGTGGGATGTGTTTTTTTGGAAAGGATGGAATGTGCCAAGGTATCTTCCGGACGTATAAACCATGAGTTGGTTATCGCTCGGGATTCCTTGGATTTTTGATATGTTCGAGACTTTGGTCCCGTTCTCATCTTGGACTTATGATCGTCATTATGAGACCTTGGGTCACATGAGATCAAGATAGGGACACCTTTTTTATAGTCCAAGGATGAGACTCTTTAGAAAGGAATGACCTTTGCCCATCAATCCTACATCTTGAGACGATTTGTGCTTTGTCGGGACATTTATGCTCGTCTCAAGTGATGATCGGAGATGTGGGGCTCAAGTTCATCCTTTTCTAAAGGAGAATCCGTCTATGGCATCTTTATGTGGAGGAAATGATGTAAAGATAGGACCTTTATACCATTACACTCCATGAGATGCTCCAAGTACCAAAGGGGATTAAGGGAGGGGTATAAAGGTTGGATCTTTATACTCATCCTATGCCTTTTTGTGCCTTATGAAATTCACTAGGCAATCCTTGGAGAGAGATCAAACTATGAGGGACATGGGGAATGCATTTTAAACTAAAGATGACATTTTTATGCTAACATATGTAATGAACATGATGCAAGCTAAGACTAGGAATGAAAAGGAAGGACCTTTATGGCTTTCTCTGTCCTTTATGAACCTTTTAGGTGGACAATCCTTGGAAGCAAGGTCTATGGGAAGGGGGAATATCATTCATAAATAAAGATGGCATTTTTATGGAAAAGATGACATTTTTATATGCAAAGATGACATTTTATATGCAAAGATGACATTTTATATGCAAAGATGACATTTTTATATGTAAAGGATGCTATTTTCACATCACCATGTGAGAGATCCACCCTAGAACAAGCCTTTTGAGGTCTTATTGTTCATCCTTGGGTTGGATCTTCCATGGATCCCATGTGATAAAGGGAATGGGGGTATTATGATCTACATGCTTAAAGATGTGATTTTTAATGGCAATATATCAAATACCAAGCAAGTAGATAGCAATATATAAAGCAAGGAGCAATATATCAAGTAATGACAAGTATATTTTAGGGAAAAGGGGAGGAGAGGTTACCAATGGTGGTGTTCCTCTATCTCCTTGAAGTTTGCCTAGGGAAGGACCAACTTTTGAAGGGTTTTGAAGAGGGGGGAGGTGATTTTGGTTGCTCTCAGCTCTCTGGAAATTCGTGTAGGTATTTTGGCAGAGTAACAATGCTAAAAACTGTATTCAAAAATGGGTAGAGGAGGCCTCTATTTATAGGCACTCTGGTGATGGCTAATGAAGCCGTGCGGCTGTAACCCCCAAGCTAATGAAGCCGTGCGGTCTTATCCCTTAGTGACTCAGCTTATTTCTAGAACCATGCAAGGTGGCATTCTAGAAGGTGTTTTCCAGTGAGGGACTATGTGGAATTTTAATTCCTAGCAAGTCCTTCACCACTCGGAAGGTTTGGAAAAGTTCCCAAATTGCCCTTGAACTTTAGGAAAGTCCGGAGAATTGTCGGGAAACTTAACCGGAAGGCATGAGCCAGTTTGGGTACTTACAGAAGCCCCTCGGCAACGTCACTTACAGGGCGAGTGGGGTTGTCGATGAAAAAGGATCCAATCTGGTGAACTGCCGAGACGGATTGGGTGACCAAGGTGGTCGAGTGGCTGAACCTTTTGGAAGGCTACCTACGTATCCCGGAGGAATCAAGCCATAATCGTAGTTAGGAGAAGATCCGCTGGGGAAAGGGGTGTCATATGTGACGAATTGGCTGAACCTAAAGTAGGCTACCTACGTATCCCAGAGGAATCAAGCCATGATCGTAGTTCAGAAAAGATCCGCTGGGGAATGGCGAAGAGAAACTGGTCTCTTGCTAGGGAAATGGAGGGAAAGTGACCTAGGAGGTCAAGTGACTGATCCTACTGGGGATATTCTAGATGAAGGAAGTGACCAATGTGGTCAGATATTTGGACTTTATGAAGGGCTACTTCACCACTGAGGAGTGATGAAGGAAAAGGGTGACCACTGCGGTCGAATGGCTGAACCCTTTAGGAAAGGCTCCCTCACCACTGAGGAGTGATGAAGGAAGAGGGTGACCGCTACGGACGGATGGCTGGACCTTTATGAAAGGCTACCTACGTATCCCGGGGGAATCAAGCCTTGGTCGTAGTTCAAGTCTCACTAGATAGTTAGGAACGATGTCTAGGATCCTTGAGGTTTTGAAAATTCATGGAGGAGTCACCTGATTGACAATTAATGGAGGTTGTCACCTGATTGGTCGTACTTCACTATCTTATGAGATAGAGGTAGCTAAAGTTTGGAAAACTTGAGCGTACTTCACTATCTATGAGATAGAGGTAGCTAAAGTTTGGAAAAACTTGAGCATACTTCACTATCTATGAGATAGAGGTAGCTAAAGCTTAGAGAAACTGAAGCGTACTTCACTATCTATGAGATAGAGGTAGCTTAAGTTTGAAGAAATTGAGCGTAATTCACTATCTATGAGATAGAGCTAAAGTTCAAAGTTTTTACAATTCGGAGGATGTCACCTAATGTTATTCCGTTATAACGGAAGTAACGGAGGCGACTCGGGAGGAAAGTTTATTCCTCATGGAGATAACTGATATCCTTTGGAAATAGCGTCATTCTGGTTAAGAGATAACGGGAATTGTATGCCTAAGTGGAAAGTTCAGGGGCATAAGTGTAATTTCAGCTCAGAGCAAATGAGGCCGCCTGGCATGAGATGAGGGAAAAAGAGGCCGTCTGGCTAGAAATTTATTTTCACCAGATTATTTTAACTGAATTGGAATGGGCAAACAGCATTGCTTGCTGCTTGTGCCGAGGAAGAGGGAGAGAGGAGAGAGAGAAAAATTCAAATTTCTTCATTTCTCTTGCTTCTACCACTCAAGATGGATCCGAAAGGGAACATAGTGCCTAGGCAAGCATGAAGAACCTTGTCGGAAGCCGCTAGGAGGAGGAGGAGGGAGCTCGTTCGAATGGAGAGGAAGTATGACTTCAACACGCCTCCATCTGAGCTTTATCCCGATAGGGGAGAGCACAAATCTATGAAACCTCAATCTATTGGAGTAAGCATTCTTGATTTGCTTGATTTTATCAATTTCTGATTGAATTTTGATTGATTAGGGCTTGACCCGATTTTCTAGGAATTTTTCGAATTCCCCTATGATGACTTTAGGAGTTTGATGATTAACCTATGAGGCTAAGGAGACAAATGAACATGCATGTGCAATTTATTTGGAAAAAATAATGAGAATGACCCATTTTTGAAAATAAAGTAAGAAAAATAATGTCTAAAATGTGACGGAGTTCTTGCATGTGCTAGAACTAGGTCAATTCCTGATCATGAATGAGAAAACAAGATATTGGACGATGAAAAGGATTCATGCAATGCCATTTTGAAAGATTAATGCTTATGTGCAAAGAATTTTGTGAAAATCAGAATTTTGTGCTTAGGTGAGCAATGTGCTCGACATGGCGTGTTTCAAATGATGAAAGACATGTTTTCTAGGCAAAAGATGCTAGAAATCTCTTATGAATGCTTTTCCTTGAAAATATGTGCACATTTTGGATATATGCATGCTTTTGAGATGAGATGAAGGACTGACACGTTTTTTGTTGTGTTTTCCTACAGGAGAACAAATCGAGGGGACCTTCTGAGGTGGCTGTGAAGCTATGGGATAGGATGCCCAACTTTGAGAAAGATGGGGTGAACCCCAAGCAGCTGGTTATGGCTACCGGCCTTGATCTGTTCATTGACGCTATTGGTAGAGGTATCCATGTGACCTCTAAGAGTAAGGGGCTGGTCCAGGCCCTCTCAGAGTTCTGGTGGGACACCACCCACAGCTTTCATCTCAGCTGGGGGGAGATCACGGTGATGCCAGCCGACTTCACTGCTATTACAGGCCTGCATTCACTGGGAGGCCTGTGACTTGGAGAGACCACATTACTGCGGAGGAGTTTAGAGCTTTGGTTGGGTTTGACCTCCGTCCTAAGGGACTGGGGATGGAGACGAGGAATGTGGAGGTGGCGGTCCTGGAGTGCATGCAGGGATTTGCCGCCAATGAGGTGACTGCCCACCAGCTCGCGAGAGCTTTCTTGTGGTTGATGTTGTCAGTCACCATATTCGCCAACTCTGGGACGCTAGCTATGCCGTGCCTGCTTGACTCTTTGGAGAATCTTGATGAGGTTGGAGCGGTCTCTTGGGGTGAGGCCGGATTGGCTGAGCTTTATTTTTCTCTGGATATGTACAGCCACAATAAGGCTGCTTCTATGGATCGCTTCTCTTTTGCTCTTGAGGTACTCTCACTTTCTTTTCTCTCTTTTTTATTTTTCTGTCTTGAGATTTTTATGAGAAAAATGACCCTTTTTGTCTTGGACACGCAGGTCTGGTTTTGTGAGGTGATTGGGTTCTTTCCTTGGAACCAGCATAGTGATTCGGAGATCTTCCCGGCCATGATTCGTTGGAGGGGAGAGGCTAGAGACAAGTTTACCGGGAAGACCCGAATCACTTTTGACTACAAGATGGTGAGGCCAGTCATCAATGGGGATGGTCATGATGGGGTTGATTTCTATCCTTGGGGGAGGTACCCGAAGGTTTTGCTATGGGATGCCTTGGAGGTGACTAGGAAGAGGAGGTGGTTGACGGGGCTGACTTGTGATGTTATTTACTTAGGGGACCGCTTCTCTAGGCAGCATGGCCATGTCCCTCCCTTGGATGCCATCACTCCTCACGATCCTCCACCGCGTATGCTGCAGCCTAGGAACTAGTCAGAGGATGAGATAGAGAGGTATCAGGCTGGCATGGCGGCAGAGGAGTATTTCGACTTGGCTACCCCGTAAGCCACCTTCGTGGAGCAGTGGTTGAGGACGCCGCAAAAGCTAGTGAAGATGGCTGTCACTCAGGGGTACGGGGAAGCTGAGCTGACTGACCTGCCTATGCCTCCTGCTCATCTCTCCTATGTGGTATGCGGGGTACCAAGGAGGTTCATGATACCTGTTCCTGACACGAGGGAGCCCCGATATACTCTACCACCTGACAGCACTGTAAGTATCTCTAGGGTCTCTTCGTTTTTGGACTTCTTTGCTTTCTGCGATTTTGAACCTTTCTTGGGATTTTCTGAGTTTTCCTTCTCTTTTTTCTCAGGTTCCTGCTCGTTCCTACGATGGCTTGGTACGGCAGACAGGGGTTGGAAGGACGTGTGCCGGTCCCTTCTGAGGAAGTTGGCTTGTGCTTCCAGGGCTAAGACGAATGTGCAGGAGCCCGTGCGCAAGAGAAGGCACGTCAGGAGCACGGCCTCCACCTCGTCAGCCTCAGAGTATGCGACCTCCTCTACCAGTGCTATGCCTCAGGGACAGGGACCCAACACGAGCATCCTGGAGCAGCTGGCAGAGTACGAGCATGTGAATGTGAACCTCTCTGATGTGAGTGACGCCGAGGACTTGATGAAGGATCCTAGCTTCTACAAGCTGAGCAGCGACGATGAGGAGTCGGAGGCTTAGGATTCCTTTAGACCGATCTAGGAGGAAGGAAACAAACAATGAACAATTTTATGCACATTTTGTTTATTTTTCATTTTATTTGGACGCCGATGGAGCGAAAACAATGTATTGGTCTTTTATTTGCTTTTCTAATTTATGCTTTATGAATTTGCATATTACTTGAGCCTCGGGGCTGCTTTTTTGCTTGGAAATGGGGCTAAAACTGGGTCAAAATGGTTTGTGATGATATATAACTGCATGGATGGTGTTTGGATATGTTTTTATGCAGGTTTCATTGAGAAAGTGGGGTGAGAACTCTACTTGGGCAGCAGTAAGAGCTGCTGCAGATTTTTTCTGCAGCAAGCAAAAGACGCCGTCCGGCCTGGTCTCGAGGCAAATGAAGCCATGCGGCCAGAAGTCTTGTCTGAACTGGTTTTTTTCAAATAAAACCAAGGCTTGGCCTTTTCATTTCATTTTCACGCTAGACTTGTCCCAACTGATCCCAGAGCATATTTTTGACCAAAAGGCATCAACTTTGATCACTGTAAATGGAGAAACCAATCAGATTGCAAAAGGGGAAAAGGGATCGTTTTCTGTCCAATCTTCAATCTTGGATGAGACGCAACTTCCAATCCAACAAGGGGCTGTTCGATACCACCTTCAAGATCAAATCTTTATGGCATTTGAAGGATCTCCCGCCCGATTGGGATCTTTGAGAGCCGCGGCGAGGTTTTGGAACGTCCGGAGATATGTTTACTGCTTTTCTTACAATGAGCTCGTCCCAACCTTTGAGGACTTCCGGGCATTGATTGGGGGTCCAGAAATGGAGGCCGTATCGATTCCTCTGACCGGAGACGTGCCGGTGGCGGTAAAGCTGGCATCTTTTCTGCAAATCTCTCTGGAAGAGGCCGAGGGGATGATGGTAGCCCCTGACAGGATTGACCTTTCTAATATCCCAAGCAGGTTTGGATTTCCGGATATGGCTACGACCCCGGTGGCTATGGATGCCTTTATCCTCTGCGTGTTCTCATCTCTGTTCACTGCTGAGTCCGTAGGGGTCTGTTATGGTGGCCTTTTGAACATGGTCAGGGATTGTAGGACTGGGAAGGATATTATCCCGCTGGTTCTGGGCAAGACCCTGCATGGTATCGACAGGATGGCTAGGGGAGACCATTTCATGAGGTCTGGGAGCCCGGCTGTGTTGACTTTGTGGTTGCAGGAGAGGCTTGGGGCTTTGACAGGGGCTTCGCCTACTCAGTGCCCTTGGGTGATTTCTCAGAGGGGGCACCTAGGCAACAGGACTAGGGTGACTGGGAGTTGACGATGGCTAGGTTGTCCACCTCGGACATTCATTGGTGGGTACCTCATTGGAGGTTGCAAACCCGGAGGACGTTTCAGGAGTCCTATATAGTGAGGGTTCTAGGGCTTTCTTGGTCATCCTTCTACATGCCCTGCTTAGTATCTAGGTAATTTGGGATCTTACAGGAGCCTCTGAATGATTGGAAGGACATCAGTACCGTGGAGATAATACCTCTTGACATGAGGGATCCAACCAGCTTCTCATTTTTCTCGAGGGCGTGGACCTATGCTGCTTTTCCACCCAGGGCCATCCTCAAGAGCAGGAAGAGTACCATCTTGACCACGGCCTACTTGGACTGGTACGAGAGGGAGATGGGAGCGACTCAGGTCATTTTGGGAGAGAGACGTCAGGCTTTATTGGGAGCTGACAGTGACTCAAGCAGGACTCTGAGGGAGACTGAGGCTAAGGCTAGTTCCCACAACCAGTCAGGTGACCTGTTTAGGGATATAGAAGCCCGGTATGAGAGGCTTTCAGAAGTCGCTCCCCTGACTGAGGCTCAGAGGGAGGAGGTACGAGCTCGTGCCCGGATTGAGAAGGCACTTATTGACACGGGTTTGGTGGAGGCTCCAGTGAGGATACCAGAAATTGGGATGAGGGAGACTGACATCATTGAGAAGAAAAGGAAGAACACTCGACGAGGTCGAGGTAAAGGGAAGAAAAATAAGGAAGACTTAGTGAATGACAACTGATAGATCTTTTTAGGATTCCCTTATTGCCATTTGCAAATACAATAGATTATTAGGTCTTTTTGTGTATTTTAGATCTTTGTAGCAGGTTAGCAGAGTCAAGAGTAGACCGTGCTTGAACTAATCAAGAAGTTTTTAACTTGTAATTAACAAGAGATATTTATCTTAGAAATTATAAGACACATTTCATGGAAACTTAGATGTCTTATTTATTGTTTAGACCGAACCATTGATGGCTGCCTACGTTCCCCTTTTACAAGAAAGACTAAGGGGCTCAGGTCTTCGTAGTTCATTCTGGTGAACTATCGGGATTTTTGTTTTTGGTCTTTTCTTCTTTTTTTTTTCTTCTTTTTTTTTTAATGTGCAACCCTGTCATTTGCCTAGACCGCCTTTTTTTTTTTGGGTTTTCAGCCTAGCTGGGCATTACTCTTTTTGCACTAAATTTTTTTTCTTTTTCTTCTTTTTTTTTATATGTGCAACCCTATTTTCTGCCTAGACCGCCCTTTTTGGGTTTTCAGCCTAGCTGGGCATTACTCTTTTTGCACTAAATTTTTTTTTTCTTTTTTTTCTTCTTTTTTTTATATATGTATATTTTTTCTTTTTTATTTTTTTTTTAATTTTTATTTTTTATTTTTTCATAGTACCTGCGGAGCTTATCACCGTTGACTGGGTGGACAAATGGATTGCCGTCCAGGTCCGCAAGCTTCATCGCTCCTCTCGATAGTATCTTCTGTACCACATACGGGCCGATCCAAACGGGTTCCTACTTTCCCAGGGGGTTGTCTCTGGTGGGGGCTTCACTTTCAGCACTAAGTCACCCTCTTTGATATTTCTGGCCTTGACTTTTTTGTCGAATGCCCTGGCCATTCACCTTTGATAAGCTCGGGTGTGCTCCATGGCTTTTAGCCTTCTTTCGTCAAGAAGGGCCAACTCATTGTGCCGGCTGTGCAGCCATTCTACCTCATTGACACTGTTTTCCAGGAGGACCCTTACTGACGGGATTTCCAACTCCACGGGAAACACTGCTTCCATCTCGTAAGTTAAGGAAAAGGGAGTTTCTCCCGTAGCTGTTCTGACAGACGTTCTGTAGCCCCAGAGTGTCAAATGCAGCTTCTCAGGCCAGTCATGACCACGGGTGGCCATTTTTCGGATAATCCGCTCGAGCGTCTTATTGGCAGCTTCTACGGCTCCATTGGTCTGAGGTCTGTACGGGGACAACTTGTGGCGAGTGATTCTGAATTCTGACAGCAATCTATCGCAGTCCCCTTCAAAGTGGACCCGTTATCAGAAATGACCTCATTGGGCACCCCATATCTGCACATAATGTTTTCTTTGATGAACTGGGCCACCTTCTTGGAAGTGAGGACCTTGTAGGACTTGGCCTCTACCCACTTTGTGAAGTAGTCGACTGCCACTAACACGAATTCATGCCCATTGCTTCCTGCCGGGGCTACCTTCCCTATCACGTCAATACCCCAAGTTGTAAACGGCCAAGGAGTCGTCATGCAGTACAGGTCATGAGGCGAAAGATGGTTGAGGTTGGCAAACAGTTGGCATTTGTCGCACGCTCGAACATGCTGGACACAGTCTGTTTCCGTGGAAATCCAGTAGTAACCCATTCTGAGGATCACTTGCATCAATGCTCTGGCATTCATATGAGGACCGCAGGAACCATTGTGGACTTCGGTCATTAACTCTCTGGCCCTTTCTTGGGTGACACATAGGAGGAGTGGTCCCTGGTACCGTCTCTTGTACAGGTCGCCCCCTAGGATGACATAATGGGAGGCCAACCGTTTCAGGGCTTGCAAGCTCTTGGCCTTGATGCCTTCCCTTGGTCTACCTTCTTCGTCTCTGAAAGCTGACTCTCCATCTTTGAGGAACTGGTAAATCTGACTGTACCAGGGTTCCTTGACAGGCTCGGTTCCTAAGTCTAATTCACAACAAAAAGCCGGGGCTTCTCTTCTACCCACTCTGAATGGTTTTATTGCCTTTCCCTCGGGGATCTCTACCAATGAGGCTAGAGTGGCTAAGGCATCTGCGAATCTATTCTTTTCCCTTGGCAGGTAATGGAAAGTCACTTCTCTAAACTGCTCAGTCAATTCTTCCATGTAGGCATAATACCTCTAAAGGTTAGGATCCACAGTCTTCCACTTATTGGAGACCTGGTTAATGATCAGGGCTGAGTCTCCATAGACCTCGAGCTCCTTGACATTCCTTTCTAAGGCAGCCTCTAGACCAGCAATGCAAGCTTCATACTCGGCAACATTGTTCGTGGCAGGGAAGTTTAACTTAAGGACTATTGGCGTGTGCTCATCTTTCGGATCGACCAGTAGCATCCCTACGCCGTTTCCTCTCTTGTTTGTAGCTCCGTCAAAGAAAAGCTGCCATCGATTCTCAGGCTCAACTACAAAGATCCCTTCATCTGGGAATTGGGGCTCAGGCCCGCGGTCCTCATTACTAGGGAAGTTTGCCGGATGGTCTGACAATGCAAGCATTGTCAGACCATCTGGCAATGCTTGTCGAAGAACGACCACTTGATGGCCTTTCTCGTCACATAGTTGATGTCATACTCAGCTAAGAAGAACGACCACTTTGCTAGGCGCATCGAGAGGGAAGGCTTGTCGAAGATATACTTGATGGGGTCCATTTTTGAGACCAAGTTCACAGAGTGGGCTTGCATGTAATGCTTCAGCTTACCGACTACCCAGACCAGTCCTGCACAAGTCTTTTCGCACGCTGAATAATTGAGCTCACTTCCCTGCAGCTTCCGGTTGACAAAGTAAATGGTATTTTCTACCCGAGAGTCTTTCTTCTCCTGAGCAAGCATAGCCCCAACTGCCGTATCAGTGACAGTGAGATAGAGCAGAAGAGGTTTCTGTCTATGTGGGGGGCATAGCATCGGAGGATGTACTAAGTACGCCTTGATTTGGTCAAAGGCATCTTGACATTCCTCGGTCCATTCTGTGTTTACATTCTTTCTTCTTCATGAGCTTGAAGATGGGCTCGCACATGGTAGTCAGCTGGTTGACAAAACGGCTGATGTACTGTAATTTACCCATAAAGCTTTTGACCTCTGTCTGGGTTCGAGGTGGCTTCCTTTTCATAATGGCCTTGATCTTTCGGGGGTAGACTTCAATACCTCGCTCCGTGACCATACCCAAGCA
Organism: Adenophora triphylla var. japonica; assembly: GCA_022495995.1. Classification (NCBI taxonomy): domain Eukaryota; kingdom Viridiplantae; phylum Streptophyta; class Magnoliopsida; order Asterales; family Campanulaceae; genus Adenophora; species Adenophora triphylla. The sequence continues at coordinate 28,325 of JAFEMH010000903.1, forward strand.
CTTTTCCCCTTGTCACTCCAAAGGGGCATTTGGCAGGGTTCAGTCTCTTGGAATGCTGTCTCAACCTCTCAAAGAACTTTCGCAGGTCGACAAATTGCTGTCCACCCTCGCCTTTGGAGTGGATTATCATGTCATCGACATAGACCTCGATCTCCTTGTGGATCATGTCATGAAAGAGTGCGGTCGCTGCCCTCTGATATGTGGCCCCGGTATTTTTAAGCCCAAAAGGCATCACTGTATAGCAGTATGTTCCCCACGGCGTGGTGAAGGCTGTCTTTTCTTGGTCCTCCTCAGCCATCTTGATTTGGTTGTAGCCAGCAAAGCCATCAACGAAGGATTTGACTTCGTATTTAGCACAAAAATGTCTATGTTCGGAAAGGGATAGTCGTCTTTAGGGCTGGCCTTATTTAGATCCCGAAAATCTACACAGTAGCGCACCTTCCCATTGGCCTTAGTCACAGTCACAATGTTGGATAGCCATGTCGGATATTCGATGACTCGGATGAATCCTACCCGTAGTAGCTTCTCGATCTCTTCTTTGATCTTTCTCAGTTTCTGCTTTACTGGCTTAGCATCTGATGCTAGAGGGATTCTGTGCTCCACAATTGAACTGTCTAGCCCTGGCATATCCTTGTATGACCATGCAAACACGTCTATGTATTCTCTGAGCAGATTGACCAGTTTGTCCCGTTCAACCCCCTGGAAGAAGTTCCCAATCTGTGTCTCTTTAGGTTCCTCGACAGTACCCAAGTTAACACTTGTCAAAACCTCCTTGGCAGCTTGGGCCCGGTTTTCCTCTTTGTCTGTAACCTGCTTAAATATTTCTTTAATGTATTGTTCATTTAGTGTGTTTGCATCTTGTTCAAATGATTCATTATTAACTGTTATTAAATTTTTAGTTAATTTATCATTTGTTAAGTTGGCAATAAGGGGATACTCAGAAAGATCTGTCATTTCATTCAAAGCGAAAGGAAAGATGACATTGGCTACATATTCATAATCCTCAGGCGTGAGGCCTTCGGATGACTCAGAGGACTGGAATTCAAAGATTCCTGACTCAACTGTATGGACGACAGGGTGTTTGACACGACTGGGCTGAGAGGGATGGGGTACCAATCCAAGCTCCGTGATCATTTGCTGTCGGCTGGCTATCGGCCCTGAGAATGTCTCCCAATTCTTTAAAGGCATCTCTGTTTAAGTCACCAAAGTGCGAGGATCAAAAGGTTCTTCACTACCGTCTCCAATTACGGCAACTACCTCATCATTTGAGCTGAAGTCGATCAAGTCAGGAATCTGTGCCTCTTCATCAAACAGATTCTGCAAACCCAACTCACTGTCTTTACTACTGGCAGCTTCTATATGGCTGATCTTTGGTAGAGCTAACTCGAAGGCGGAGAAATCCATTACCCCTGACGGGAAGAGTGCTGACTCTTTGAAACAGTCTGGGTTTCCTTTAAAGGCATACTTATTCTGAACAGTAGTGGTAGCCCCAGGAATGTCCGGCAAGTCAAGGAACATTCTCCGAACAGGATTCGCTGGTTTTCCCCAAACTTTCTCAAGGTTTTCCAGAAGAGTTTTTCTCAAAGAGATTTGACTATCATTTTCATCATATTGAGTCCCACCCCTTATGAAGTACTGGGCCAGAGACGAGCTGTAACGATGGAGGCGGACATTTCGCCTTTTCTGAACTGTTCCTTTAGCCTTTCTGTCATTCTGAAAATTCTGTTTGTACCCTAAGCCGTATCGGGTGGTCTGTTCCTTTGCGTCAATGACAGCATTGCAACCCTAAAGTCTTTTTACCCAGTCTAAGCCCCAGAAGATAACCCATCTTTCTCATCATTCGCATGGCAGGAGGTATTTTGTCAAACGTAGCAGTGAGGTCGGTGCAACACACTTGCGCTTTGGAGGAGGCTACAGAGAATCCGGTCAAGGCAAACCCTTCATCATCATGTTTGATCTCCAGTATCGGGATACCTCCTGTGTTGGTTCCTTCCACGGTGACACTGTCTTCGTAAATAGTAGTAATAGTCCCATCACCTGACTGGAATTTGACACATTGGTGCAAAGTAGAGGCTACCCCATTTATCTGGTGAATCCAAGGTCGTCCCAGCAAAGCGGTAAATGAAATGAGAATGTCAATCACTTGGAAGTCAACGTCCATGGCCTTTTTCCCAAACCACAACTTGAGAGTAGCAATCCCCAAAACTGATCATGCAGTGGAGTCATAGGCCTTAATAGTCTGACTGGAAGGCTTCAAATCAGTGGGCTTCAAATCCAACAAGTCCATCATTTTTGCTGGCAGGACATTCATTGCAGACCCTCCAGGTCACTGAAAGTAATGATATTTCTGTAGTGGATATTTCCAATCATCTGGACGACCTCATCTGGGGTGACATCTATGGGCACCATGGTCTTGGCCAAACTTTCTTCTAACTTCAGTTTGTGAGGGTATGAGGAGATTAACTGGGAACACAGGGAGATATTGGCCTGAGTACACTTCAACTGAGTCAGCACTGGATCCTCTTTTTAGGGGTCTGGTTTTTCTGCATCTGGCTTGTAAGGTCTTTTGTCTGTCTTGGGCTCAAAGATGGCATTTCTTTTGTCACCCTTAGGCTGCTCAACACTCATCTGTCCAGACCGAGTCATCACGTAGACCTTAGACTTTTCTGAGTCATCATTCCTACTGGAGGATTCCTTCAGCTCTTTCAAAGTCAGAGGCGGGCTCTTGTTGGCATATGGCCAACTCTGCTGGTTAATCTGATTAACAGCACTATCAGAGGCATAGGCAGCTTCCCGAATCTGATCCCAGGTCACCGCTTCGGCCTTTTCGAATCGACTCCCAATTGGCTTAGCAACTGGCTGATTTCAGCTTCATCTTGCTCACTCAAAGCCTTGACAGTCTCATTCAAGCTTCTCAGGGTTAACATGCAACAGGAGTTATCATTCCCAGAATTTGGAGGTTTGCTAATGACTTTTTCATCTTGGCATAGCAACTTCTTCAGCAAAGCAGGGTCATATTCCTCATCGCTGTCAAGCATATCCCTTCTTTCTCTCGGGGTCATTCTTCGGACGGCATCTTTGACGTTAGCCAAACACTCCCTGAAGTGGGAGATCCCATCATCGATAAGGATTTCTGCAGGGTTAAACCTCATGGCAGGTTCCTTTTCTTTACTTACGGGAGGGTTTTCTGGGCTTTTTGGCTTCTAAGCTAACCATTCTTCCACCGTTCCTTCCTGCATTTCGACTGTGTCTTCTTCAGTGTTACTACAGTAACTCCCGTGGGAACTTTCATCTTGACTCTAATGACCATGAGGGCAAAAGTAGGTCGGGATACTTGGTGCCATATAAGGGGTATTCTGGACTCTTCCCCTGACTTAGGGATTACCAAGAAAACATCACTGTCGTCGTAAGATAGGAAGGGGACCGGGGTCACTTCAAACTTTAAGACTCTTTCTAGGGCTTCCATACATTCTTCTTCAGACAAAGTCTCAGGGGTGACCCTTAGCACTGCAATGGAGTCTACTCTTCCCGATGGGGGTTTAGCCTCAATGACGCTTACGTGTTCTAGATCGGTGGGTGGAGCCCACTTCCCTCTTTCAGCTAAAGCTTCGATCAATTTTCTCCATTCACTGACCAAGTCTTTGTAAGGAGTGTTGAACTCTAGGATGTGGAATTCATACTATGCCTCATCTGAGATCACATCTATTTTCTCTTTCGCGCCCTTGCAAAGGTGACAGACACACTTTAAGGTGATACAGTCTCCCATTCCGGGTCTGTGATTTTCTACACTATCTTCCCCTCCGAGTTTCATTTCCATTGGCTTCATGTTCATTCCTTCTACTGAACTGTCGTCATCACTGTAAATCCATCCGTTCCTATTCTCATTTCCGACTGACTCCTCACTGTCACTGTCTGGGAGATAGGCAAATTCACAGGCATTAACGAAGTTGGAAAGGTCAGACTGATACTGGAATTCCGGGATAAGGAAATTTGGCTCAGGCTGAGGGGAGGGAGTGAGTCCCATAGGATAGTGCAGAGACTGAGTAGCTGGGATAGCCATGGCATTTGCTCTCTGTTGGTAGGGAACAAAGCTGGGTCTTATCAGAGGAGGCGAGGGTGTTGGAACCCTGATGGCCTGGGATGTTGGAAAGGACTGAAAATGGGTAATCCTTGGTAAGGGATCATATGTGGATGGAGGAGGGCATTGGTTATAGGCTGGGGGAAATGAGATGGCTGCTTCTGGAGCCTCATCTTCTACCATAACCAGGGAACCGTTGGACTCAACCACTATCTGAACCCCAGACGACGGAGCGCATCAATGAGCATGGCTTGCTGTTCCTCATGGAACTTATGACTGTTTTCCAAGGCTAATGCTAGCTCTTCTTCCCTAGTCATCTGATTACCCAAATCGCTGCTGTTTTCTGTCAAATCGACCATTTTGACTCTCTGGACTGACAAAACTGAGGACTCTGGCGAGCTGTCTGAGAATTCTGCGCTAACAAGCCGCTGACCCGGTATTCTCACTCACTTCTTTCTCGCTGCGGGAAAGGGATAGGAGAGGTTTAGACTCTGGGGTAGATGTTTAGGCTGAAGGCTCAGGCAATATGCAAATTAAGAATCTTCCAGTTTACTTAAAACGGTGTCTTTTATTAATTTCTATTTGGTTGGAAAAGGGGTTGCCCTTCTTTTTCGCAACTACTCTAGATCCTAGATTAGTGGGCTCCGTCACTACGTCTATAAGCCCCTCATATTCCACCTGTATTTCGACCTCCCAGGGTGGACAGCCCCGGGCGAGGGTCCTATAGGGCACGCGGATCCCACTAACCAAGAGAGAAGAACGCTCCTAATGGGTCTAGTGGGTCATAGGTACTTTTAACGCACAAGCGATGCGGATTATAGTCAAGGCAATACCGGGAAAGTCTCGTCTTTCAGCCTTAACGGAATTTTTGGCAGAGTTTCACTTGCGCGATTGACGTTTTGACTTTTCGGCATTGTCCGAGAAGATAATAGGCATGGGTCGGGCGGTAAAAACCGGATGACACAGTGTCACATTGAACTTCATTGCATACGTTGCGTGATTCAGAGTCACAATCAATGTCGGGTCAAGATCTTGCCAATTTTTCCTTGTCGGAATTTCGGCAGAGCTCCGCTTGCACGAAAGATCTTTGGATTTAGGCACGAACTCGGGCTCGACTTTTACGTATCCCGTGCGGGTCGAAGTCAAAGCCAATGCTGGAGTCAAGATTCTGCCAATTTTCCTCGGAGGAATTTCGGCAGAGTTTCGCTTGCGCGAAGGATCTCGACTTCCGTCATGGGCTAAGGTTTGACCTTTACGGGGGTATGCAACTGGGCTATATGACACGGACTAGACCAAAAACCAACCAAAAGTCACGGTTTTAAAATGTGTGACACGGACTGTGCATTGGTCGACACTGGCTGCCATGGGGAGTTTGGGGTGATTCCGTGCGTGCCCGGGAGCATCGTAATACTGTCCGTGACTGCAGCTGAACAACCACCCCGGGTTAAAGAACGTGCGTGCAAAGTATACAGGATATATAAGGTGCGCGTAGTGTGCGGCCTCCTAAAAATATTCCTTTTTGAGTTAAAACAGAATTTTTCAGAAATGTGTTTTAAAGGAATGATTTTTCGGGACGGGGGAAATGCAGCAAATAAGCACGTAAATTTTCTGGGAGCCCTGGTCAGTCTTGGAACTGAATAGCCCCAAGCTGCCAAGGCTGCCAGATTAACCTCAATTTTTGTCCTGGTGTAATTGCCAGTGAATCCGCCCGGCTAGGATTCAAGGAGAATCAAGCCGTACGGCTGCATCAATTAATTTTCCAGGTTCCATTTCCTTTCCTCTGAAGGTTGTTTCCCCGGCCTTTTTGGCACCTTTTCAGCTTCCAGCAAGCTTCCTGTTCAGCATTCAGAATGTGCACAATTCCCAAGAACCAATGATGCATGCAATGCAAATGCAAGAAAAAGGAAGGCAAGCATGAGAATCGGATCCGCGGCGGAAGGCTAACACACTAAAAAAAAGTTTTCTTTTTTTTCAAAAAGAGATACCGGTACGTGGGATTGTTAGACCATAGTTTATCCCATACTCGTGTTAGGAGGCAATAACGGGAAGCTTAATGGTTTCCACCTATATACCAAGTATCATATATTTTTTTTTTAATTTTAAAAATGAAAGCTTTTTTTTTGGTTTAGTCCCCAGCGGAGTCGTCAAACTGTGAATGTGGTGCCCAAGATCGCGGCTTTCCTATTTTTTTATTTATTATTTGAAACTGCTTTCTCGTGTAAGGGGATCACCGCCTCACATCGGTTTGGAAACATCCAGTTTAAATTGAAAAACGGAGTCGCCATGCCATTTTGATTTCCTCAAAACTTTGAAAAAAAGGATTTGGGTCCGGAGGTTAAGTTACCCCTTGGGAAGAACGGATCGTCGTTCACCCAAGGAGCCTTGCCGAAGCAAGTCTTCCAAGATCCGATTTTCATGCTTGCCTTAGTGTTTTCGTGTGTGGGATGGGTTTTTTGGAAAGGAGGGAATGTGCCAAGGTATCTTCCGGACGTATAAACCATGAGTTGGTTATCGCTCGAGATTCCTTGGATTTTTGATATGTTCGGGAATTTGGTCCCGTTCTCATCTTGGACTTATGATCGTCATTATGAGACCTTGGGTCACATGAGATCAAGATAGGGACACCTTTTTTATAGTCCAAGGATGAGACTCTTTAGAAAGGAATGACCTTTGCCCATCAATCCTACATCTTGAGACGATTTGAGCTTTGTCGAGACATTTATGCTCGTCTCAAGTGATGATCGGAGATGTGGGGCTCAAGTTCATCCTTTTCTAAAGGAGAATCCGTCTATGGCATCTTTATGTGTAGGAAATAATGTAAAGATAGGACCTTTACACCATTACACTCCATGAGATGCTCCAAGTACCAAAGGGGATTAAGGGAGGGGTATAAAGGTTGGATCTTTATACTCATCCTGTGACTTTTTGTGCCTTATGAAGGTCACTAGGCAATCCTTGGAGAGAGATCCAACTATGAGGGACATGGGTGTAGCGTTGTGAGGAAAAAGAGAGATTTTTTCCCTATCCTTTTCGTTTTTGAGTCGCCACCTATATTATTCGATTGGAGAAAATAGGAAAACCATTTTGAAAGAGATTTGGGTTCGGGGCTTAGGTTATGAAATGGGTAGGTCAAGGAGCATCCATTTCACCCAATCTGGAGATCGGTCTTGCTAAAGAAAAGAGAGGTTTTCAAAAGAAGAGAAAAAAAGATTTTAAATATTATAAACAAAGGTCCATTTAACGGGGTTAAACGGAATGTAGGATCGATTGCTTCGAGACCGTCTCCATGATTTGGAGAGGCTCTAGGCCGATCCTAGATTCTATGGACTTATACCACTCTAATAGTCAATTAGAAGGGGATTTAGGGGGTTACCTTGCGTGAGGTGATTTGGGCAGAGTTTCGACTCAAGTTTAGAATCGGCTCTTGATACGGACAGAGCTTTGCCTCGATCCTTGACTTGGAGCTTGATGTTTGTTTATCAACAAGGTTGACAAACAAACTATGAGGTGAGTTTTTAGGGTGATTTTGTAGGATTCTTTCAAGGAGAGAAACCAACAAAATGTGTGTGTTGTGAAAATTTCTGGCCCTCTTGAACCTTGGAAGTCACCAAGTATTTATAGGGGTTGGGGAAGTATTGAAGATGAGATCAAACACTTCAAGATGATTCCAGACTCCAAATTCTATTGGTTGGTCGGAGAGATAAAGTTTTATCCCGAAAAGAGGTTGAAATCGACGAGGGAACTATCGTCTGCAATCTGCAGAGGGGAGATATCTCGCGCGAGACACGCCATCTCGCGGCGAGATATTGCTCCTGTGGACAGTTTTGTCCTTTCCTCGTTATCTCGTATGCAGTTTAGTCCCAAACTAACGGTGGTTAGTCAAAACTTAACGAAACATGACGAAATGGTGGATTTCTACCTTTTGACTCAAAGCGAGACTTAGAGTGGTATAAGTATGTTCCGATGTGTTCAGAATGGGGTGTCTACAGAGCCCCTCGGTGACATGTCTTATGAAAGAAGAAGTGTCGTCGATAGAAAAGACATCATTCTGAACATCAGGATGGTCGTGCCGCCCGGCTGCCTACGTATCTCTAAGAGAGAATCAGACCAAATGTAGTTCGACTCCAAAACACGAAAAGGCTGCTTTAGATATTTTGAAAATCATTTGAAAATCGTGGATATTTTGTTTTTGAAAAGGTAAATTCATACTGAGGAATCAAATCAAGACCCAGTTCAGAATATACCTGCCTGTCTGAAGATTCGCCTGTCTGGGCTCCGAACCTGTGGAAACTATGTTAGAACACAAAAGCTTACCTGTCTGGTCCCCTGAGTCCTGTCGATTTTGTGACGATTCGCCTTTCTGGGCTCCGAATCGGGCTTTTTGTTGTTGGGGATGACGATTCACCTGTTTGGGCATTGAATCGGGCTTTTCTGATGACGATCCACCTGTTTGGGCGTTGGATCGGGCTTTTCTGATGACGATCCACCTGTTTGGGCGTTGGACCGAGCTTTTGGTTTGACGATCCACCTGTTTGGGCGTTGGACCGAGCTTTTCTGATGATGATCCACCTGTTTGGGCGTTGGACCGAGCTTTTTTTTATGACGATCCACCTGTTTGGGCGTTGGACCGAGCTTTTTATGATGACGATCCACCTGTTTGGGCGTTGGACCGAGCTTTTTATGATGACGATCCACCTGTTTGGGCGTTGGACCGAGCTTTTCTTTCTTTTTCTTTGATGATTCACCTTTCTGGGCTCTGAATCATGTGGATTGAGTTAATCTTTGGACCACTCGGTTTTCGGGCGACTGGTGCCATACCGGGCGATCGTGCGCATGTCACGTTTGGCTCGTTCCGTGACTTGCGGTGCCGGTTTTTCCACGTTTCCCTGCTAGTTTATCATTTCCAAGGGTAAATGTGTCAAAATTTTGAATTTTGACGTTGCGCAGATGCTTATTGTCGAGGACAATTTGGTCACTTTCCAGAAGGTATATCTCGCGGCGAGATAAGATATACCGCGCGAGACTTGTACTGTCGGGGCATATAAACAGTAGCTCTTGCTCATTTTGAAAACATCCCTCTCAAAATTTCTCTCCCTAGCTCGAGCCAAGGTCCTTTTCTCCGTGATTTTCCGTGGATTTGCTTGGTATTTCTTCCTCCCAATCACTTTCCAATCCTTTCTCCCTCCATAATCCATGGCTCAAGAACAAAGGAATCCGATTTTGGGGAGCTATTTGCTAGGGAAGGATTACCCTCGCGATGATCTTACTTTTGATAGGCATGCGCACATCTCCACCGCTATTCGGGAGGGCTTGGTAAGAGCTTCTTTCTCAACTCTTATTTCTCACGTTGCATTGAGCTTGAATTCCTTTTCCCTTGAATTCAAAATTTCATCAATGGCTTTTGTTCTTGTTCATGCCTAGAACTAGGTTCCTCTTGCATGCATTGATTTTGTGCATTTCTTTGGATGATTGTTGTTGCATTGTGCGTGTATGAGCCTCCTACATATCATGGATTGTAGGAGAGGTTGATTCAGATCATGAATGACACCCTTGGGCAAGCTTTTCTTATGCGCACGCCAAGTGTTTGATGAAATGCCCCAATGAAAAATTTCTTCTATTTCATTATTTTTTGACATGGAATGATTTCTAAAGTTGCCCTCTCTGTTTTTCCTCTGTTTGCAGTCGTATAAGTCAACGAAGAATTGCCGAGGAAGCCCGAAAATGGCTAAGGAGGTATGGGACAAGATCAAGGATCTTGATGGCGTTCGAGATAGGGTGGCCCAAACGGGTCTTTTGACTTTTGTTGACAATCTCCGGGGAATAAGGCGGACTCCCCAAGTTCTCCAGGCTATTCGGGAGAGGTGGTGGGACACTACCCACACCGTTCATTTGCGCTTCGGGGAAGCGACTATGACCCCGACTGATTTTCTTGCCTTCACGGGATTGGAGTTTATTGGTGATCCCCTGCTGAAGACTTTGGGTTATAGGCCCGAGGTCCACTCGTGTGGAGGCAGTTGATCAGCTTCGTCCCTAACAAGGTTAAGGGATTTGCTGCTGAGCTGACACCCCTCCGGCGTCAGATTGAGGCCTACTCGGAGAAGCTAAATGTGAATACTGATCGGTTGGTGAGGGGTGCCCTCTGGTATATCCTTTCTGAGACTATCTTTGCTAACCACTCTTCTACGGCTCGTCTTTCTTTGTTAAGTTTGTTGGGTGATCTGGATGAGGTGAGCGGCTATGATTGGGGCTCAGCGGGGCTGGCCTACTGCTACCACGCCATGGATGAGGCGTGTAGGAATACCAAGGATTCTCTGTCGGGGTATTCTTATGCCTGGGAGGTATGCCCTTTGATTCTATTTTTGCTCTTCGTCTGTATGCTCTGTCTGTGTTTCATACTGAGTTTGATCTGTTTTCTTTGTGCAGATATGGGGCTATGCTGTCCTCGGGTTGTATAGATTTGAGTTGGAGAGCTGGGCCCCTTTGTTCACGGATATCAGGAGGTGGAGCCACTCGAATCGGACCGTTGATGAGGAGAAGAACCAGGATTGGACACTGACGGTGGCGGAGGCGCGGGCTATGTTGGATACCTTCGAGTATGAGAGGCTAGGCCTATACCCCTGGACCCTATTGGAGCGAGAGGTGCATCGTGCTTGGGATGCTACTGCGATGTAGAGGATGCTGGCATCTTTGGAGGGAGATACCATGTATCTTGGTGAGCGGGTCTTCCCACAGCATGGCCGGGGTAGCCTGCCATATAGCGTGCCGGCGGATCCGCTGAGGGCGATGTATCCCACCCATTCCATTCCAGAGGATGATTATGCAGGTCTTTTGGTGGGTGATGCGGCGATGGCTTGCGTGATCCCGGGGCTTCTTATGCAGAGTTTCTGCCTCGGCTGATGGGTCCCCTCCTGGTGGGGGATAGGCGATCACATGCTCGTGGCTCCGCCTCGCTTCGCTTCAGTTCCTCGCCCCTAGCACTTCCTCCTGTGCCACCGGTTCTCTGCCTTTTGCCCCGCACTACGGCCCTTTGAGCTACACGTACATGATGGGGAGCATGCCAATGGTGGGATACATCCCGTCTCCTGATCAGATTCCCGAGGGCTACCGTCTCCCGGCTGACGTCTCTTCGGTAAGTTTCTGTTTGTGTCGTCTCTCGTATTCGTCCATATAAGTGTATATGTCCGACTTCTTCTGAGCATTTTCGTTTTCTTTGGTTGTCAGGTTACTCTGTCCGCGGCCGATTATAATCGTGGAGCGACCAAGATGGCGGGACTGATGGCTCTGGTGTCGGACCTGTCCGAGAGGCTGTTCCACAAGGCTTCTTTGGCGGCCTCGACAGTGGCCTCGACGGTGACCCCTACTTGTGGAGCCAAGAGATCGAGGAGGGATGGCAGCCCCCGTGGCGGCGGAGGTGCCGGCGGCTCGGGCGATTTGATGACGTGATCCCCTCCTTTTCTCTTTATTTGATTTCTGATGATTTGTATATATTGGCCGGGTGGGCCCAGAAAATTTTTCTTTTCTTTTGGTACCTGTTAGGAATAAGTGGGTAGCACAAACAATGGTTTTTCTTAACCCCTAATCCTAGGTCTAATTAGTTAGTTAATTAACTTTCTCGACTTTCCATGTTTTTTGGAAATGGAATGGAATGGCCGTTAGGCCACAATTTTGAGCCCTCATCTTGGCATTTTTACTGCATGTTATGAACTGTACACACAGGTTTTTCGAGACTTGCTTCGTCAAGTCGGGGCTAGATTGTTGTTTGAGCAGAACTGTTGCTGTTTTGTCGTAGCAATATCTCGCGCGAGATAAGGTGTCTCGCACGAGACACGCTAGTCAGGCAGAGATCTCTTCTTTTCCGAATAGGATTTTGTCAGTTTTCCCTATAAAATTACCTTGTAGTCCAGCCAGATACCTCATTCTAGCCTTACAAACTCTAGAGATATTCTGTTAGGGTGAAATTCTTGTCTTCTTCTTCAACCCTACGATCCATGGCTTCCAAGGAGATTGCCCCAACGTCCATGATTGTCGATGATTTTTCTCTCGTCGTGCAGTGATTGCATCTTTCAAGCAAGCATCAAGGGATTTTGTGAAGTCGTTTCGCAACCGATCTCGCAATAAGTTTATTGCATTCGGATTCGTAATCCTTTACCTTGAATAACCTCCAACCGGATTGGAATCTCTTGCAGTGTGCTGTTCGATTTTGGGATCCCTCTATTCATCTTTTCAATTTTTCTTTGAATGAGATGGTGCCTACTGTGGAGGAATTTGCCATTATCATGGATATGCCTTTGACTGGTGAGATTGATGTTCCTAAGTAAAATAGGAATCATTCGAAAGCTTTGAATGAATTGTTAGGGATCCCCCTTGATACTTGCTATGAGTTGGTTCACCGCAAGTGGGTTGATTGCTCCTCTTTTTCGGGACGCTTCAGCGGTGATTCAGATGATGACGCTTTTCATGTCTATAAACGGAACTTTCTGGCTCTTTTCCTTTTCGGAGATGTTCTATTTACATGTAGGGACGGCTTGGTCGACTCCCAACTTGTGGAAAATTGTTCTGCAGGCTAGAAAACGTTCTAGGAACATTATTCCGCTAATCTTGGGTGAGACCCTGCATGGTCTTGATGAGCTGCATAGGACCGGTGTCATGACTCAAGGGAGTCCTCTTCTGTTGACTATTTGGCTTAGGGAGCATCTCAAGTTGGTGGGTCCCCCATTGGAATATTCCCCTTTCACATATCATACGCGAAAGTTATTGATCAAGGATCTTTCAGTGGATGAATGGGCTGAGTTGATTGCGAAGACCGAAACTGCTGACATTCTTTGGTGTCCACCTTATTGGAGGTTGAACAAGTATGTTGCCAATACCAAGGGTTTTGACAGGGTTATTCTTCCGGGTTTGCGCGATTCCTCCTTTTATTTCCCCAAGCGGGTGCTCTGTCAGCTCGGTCAGCAGCAGGACACTTATCTTTTCGAAGGAGCTTCTCGTGAAGTGTCTTATATTGGTGTAGAGTTTGCGCAGGTGCTAGCTCAAGCATGGGGTGAAGGAACTAGTCGGGATCGCTGGTCGAACCTTCGGACTTTTAATGCAAGTATCTTCTTGTCTGATAAGTACTTGGATTGGTTTCTTCATATCGGTCACCCTAGTGCAGAGAAGATTGATGATCTGCGGCTTTCACTGCTAGGAGATTCTTTTGCAGCTAGCAGTATTTTGCGAAGGAGCGAGGCTCAGTCTGATCCCCGCTAATGTGCGAACTGATCCAACTCAGGATTTTCTCGATGGGGATTGGTACGAGAGGCGAAGCAAGGGGATGCCTGGGAAGACGCAAGCTTTAGATAGGCCCCATGTCTTCAATAGGCTCTCAGGATCTGTTTTTGATCGTCTTGACTCTGTTTTTGATCGCCTCGAGGGATGCTCCGCTTTGCGGGGCTCAAAGCGCAAGGAGGATTACGACGACGGTGGAAATCATGTCCGCCGGCCTACCAAGTCAATGAAAGGCTAGATCTTTAGGAGTACCAAGAGATTGCTTTGATAGATCAATTGTTTTGCTTTTATTAGTATCTTTTTTTTTTCGAGATTGTTAGCTTAGCAAATTAGTCGTTGTGGTTAGGATTTCCCTTTTGTCATTAATGAAAATGCATTCGATTAATAAAGGACAAAAGTAGATTCATTTATTTGACTAGACCGAACCCGAAGGCTGCCTACGTTCCTCTTTACAAAGAATTAAATAAGAGGCTCAGGTCTAACGTAGTTCATTTTTGAGAAAAGGACAAAATACGGCTCCGTGCCGAGGGGTAATCTCGCGCGAGATAAGCCTCCCTTTTTTTTTTTTTTTGTATGCACACCCTTTCTTTTGCCTAGACCGCCCTTTCGGGTTTTCAATCTAGCGGGCTTCTTTTTTTGTGCTAGCTCTAATTTTTTCCTAGGCCGTCCTTTCCGGGATTTTCAACCTAGCGAGCGATTCCTTTTGAGGAGGGCAAGTCACGCGAAGTACTTCTTGAGCTTGTCCATGTTGACCGGCTTCGGTAGTTGATCTCCGTCTAAGTCTACCAGCTGAAGGGCTCCCCCAGAGAATATCTTCTTCACAATGTAGGGTCCTATCCATCTTGGTCCCCACTTGCCTAGCGGGTTGAAAGTTCCAGGACGGTGCTCACGGAGAACTAGGTCACCTATTCTGATGTTCCTCGTCTTGACCTTTTTGTTAAAAGCTCTTGCCATTCTTCTTTGGTAAGCTTGAGTATGTTCGGCTGGTTTCAACCTTCGTTCGTCCAACAGGGCCAACTCTTCGTATCTGCTTCCTAGCCAGTCGACCTCGTTCACTTGGTTTTCTAGGAGAACCCGTAGTGACGGTATTTCCAATTCTATCGGTAAGACAGCCTCCATTCCGAATGTGAGGGCGTAGGGAGTCTCTCATGTAGCTGTTCGGACCGAAGTGCGGTATCCCCATAGTGCGAATGGTAGCTTGTCGGGCCAATCTTTTCCAGTGACTGCCATTTTTCTGATGATAGTCTCGATTGTTTTGTTCGCTGCTTCAACTGCTCCGTTCGCTTGAGGTCTGTAAGGAGACGACTTGTGCCTTGTGATTTTGTATTCGGTTAGTAGGCGATCGGTTTCCTTTTCGAAGTGGGACCCATTATCGGATATCATCTCTTGCGGAACCCCATACCGGCAGATGATGTTGTGCTTGATGAACTCTGCAACCTTTACGGCATTCAAAACTTTGTAGGAGGTGGCCTCAACCCACTTAGTGAAGTAGTCGATGGCTACTAGGACGAAGCAGTGTCCGTTGGCTCCTATGGGTGTGACCTTTCAAATCACGTCTATCCCCCATGTTGAGAACGGCCAAGGAGAAGTCATAGGGTACAAAGCAAGGAAGGCGGTGCATGCTTGAAGATTGGCGTGTATCGACACTTGTGGCACTTCTTGACCATTTTGGTACGGTCGGCTTCCATGGTCGGCCAAAAGTACCCTTGTCGATGATCTTTTTGGCGAGCATATTTCCACTCATATGGGTTCCACATATGCCCCGATGAACATGGTCCATGATTTCTTGGGCCTCTTCCTCGGTGGCACAAAGGAGGTTCCCTTGGGAATGTTTCTTGAATAGGCGGCCGGCGGTGATGACGTAATTAGCGGCCAACCTCTTAAGGGCGATCTGAGTCTTGGTCTGTCTCAGGTGGGATGGTTCCATCCCGGATGAAATGCCAATTGTCATGGTACCATGGTTTCTCTTCGGAGTTCCCAACAATGGCACATTCGGATAACCATTTGTCTTTGCGGTCGTGGAGATCTATAACGGCGCGGTATGCGGGGAGTTGCGCGTCGTGTTAGTTTGAAGGGTTTGGCTTGCTTTTCCTTTAGGGATTTCGACCAATGAGGCAAGTGTGGCCAATGCGTCCGCAAACCGATTTTTGTCTGCAGGGAGGTAGTGGAACGAGACATCTTGGAATTGTTGCACCAACTCTTGGAGATGGGCATTGTATCTTTGAAGGGTTGGATCTTGGACCCTCCACTTCTTCAATGTCCGATTGATGATCAATTGGGAATCCCCGAATACCTCGAGTCTCGGTCACGTTGCGTTCTAGAGCCGCCTCAAGTCCCGCTATGCAAGCCTCGTGATTCTCGTGATGTTGTTGGTGGCATCAAAGTCAAGACGTATTGCCAAAGTGGAGTGTAGATGTCGTTAGGGTCTACTAATAACATTCCAATGCCGAACCCTCTCATGTTGGCTGCGCCATCGAAAAATAATTGCCACTTATTTTCTTCTTCTATACTCATGATGTCCTCATCGTGAATCGCGGAGTCTTCCCCCTTCACTTCGTCGCAAGGAAATTCGGCCAACCGATCTGCGAAATACTCCCCGACGGATTTACGAGTGACGTAAGTGATGTCATATCCCGCGAGCATGAAGTACCATTTGGCCGGTCTCGAAGACAAATTTGATTTGTCTAGGATATATTTCAATGATCCATTTTTGCAATGAGACGGACCGGAAGGCTTCCATATAGTGCGCTTCGGCCTTTGTGATACCCAAACAAGAGCAAAGACAGATTTGTCTAGTGGGGAGTAGTTGATTTATTTGCCTTGGAATCTGCTGGTGACGAAATAGATGGCATTCTCGTGTGGGAGGTGGCCGTTCTTGAGCGAGCATAGCCCCTAATGTGTTATGCTCGTAACCGTGAGGTATAACTTCAAGGGCTTCTCCGTGCGGTGGAACCGAGAATAGGTGGGGAAGTCAAGTAGCGCTTAACTTCCTCGAATGCTTCTTGACATTCTTCGGTCCATTCTTGAGGTGCGTTTTCTTAAGTAACTTGAAGATAGGATCGCACATCGTAGTCAGTTGATTAATGAATCGGCGATATATTGAAGCTTGCCCATGAATCCCTTTACTTCTTTACGTGTTACGGGTGGAGGCATGTACGTAATGGCTTTTATCTTGGCGGGATCTGCTTCTATGCCACGTTCGTGACCATGTACCCTAAGACTTTCCCTTTGACCACTCTGAATGAGCATTTGGCGGGGTTGAGCCTCATCTTGTCTTTGTCTCGCCGATTGAAGAATTTTACGAGATCTACGAAGTGTTGACCATCCGTCCCTTTTGAGTGAATAATCATGTCGTCCCACTGGTATACCTCTATTTCTTTGTGGATCATGTCATGGAATAGTGTCGTGACGCCCTTTAGTATGTAGCCCCAGCGTTCTTGAGACCAAACGGCATGACCGTGTAGCGAACGTTCCCTAAGGCGTGGTTTTTTTTTTTTTTTTTTTTTTTTTTTTTCAAACGAAAGGAGACGTAGCTCCTAAATTTTATTAAAAAAACGAAAAATTACAAAGCATGGTGGGGGACATAAAGCCTAAACCACCGGATAAAGAAAACTAAAATATGGGGCTTAAAGCCAACAATAAAAGCAAGAAAACTAAGGGGAGGGTACAAGACCATATGGACCGACCCATTACAAAAGGAGGGGGAGGAGAACAACAAACAAAAGACCTCAAGACAACTTGAACCGCAAGCACCCACAAAAATATCAAAAATCCATTAAGAGTTATTTGGAGGAGAGACAGATCGCTTCTTCCGGGAGACCATAGTGAAACCATCTCGCATTAGGGTTAAGCTTACTCGAGGTGGAAAAAGGAGTAGATCCCGCCATATCGTTAACGAAAGGCCCCATTGTGGGGGCTCGAGGTGAAAGATTTAGACCACCTAAACCATTACGACCCTCATAGGAACCGAGCTAGACTCAGGGCGACCTCAAAAACCGTAGGGGGATGTGTCTCTCTATGGAGGGCAATGTTACGAAGAATCTTTTCGTGTCATTAGCTTCAGTTTCCTTCTTATCCATGTCCTCTTTGGGGGAGAATCCACACAACCAAAGATCCTTAATGTTATCAACATTTTCAGCCGAGATATTTTTTTCCTTGAGAAAATCATCACAAACCTTTTTTAGAGCTTTATTTACTTTCGTGGAAGCTTTTGGCCCCTCTCTTAGCAACTCTAGGGAATTTTGGGTCTTGCACATTCTTTACACCACCTTCAACCAAAGGTACCTCGTCCTTTTGTAAGTCACTTTTAGCACCATCTTCCTTTGCATTGCTCGTGGCTACCGCACAACAAAACCGGCCGTTCATCCGCCACATTCTCATCATTTTTGGCCGGAATTTCCAGCCCCATATTATCAATTTTTGGCTGCTGTTCCAGCCCTATAACCGGCTGCTCAACCACCAAATTTCCATCATTTTTAGGCAGCTTAGTAGTCGGTTTTTCGCCATTACCAGCCCCCTTCTCACCATCCTTTCCGAAAACCCTTTTTGACTCACCCAAACTAGGATTCGCCTTTTGCAATGGACAACATCATGCCCAAACATAAGGCAATGTTTACAATACTTGGGAAGATTATCATACTCAATCTTTTGAGTAAAGCTCGGCCATTCATCATCACATTCTACAAAAACCTCCTTGGGCAACTTCTTCACCACATCCACCTTAATTAACACTTTTGCAACACTTGGTCTTGACAAATCCAAAGTAGCCTTATCAAGAGCAAGGGGAGACCCAATCAAATTCGCCAAGGCAAAAAGAAAAGGCTTATTAAACAAATGAATGGGCAGCCCGGAAACCAACCCAAACAGGAACAATAGGAGATTCTTGTTCAAAGCCGCCAAGAAGGGGACCAAGCAAGAGTTATCATAGGAAATTTTGTCACATACCATATATCTTTCATAAACAACCTTCGATAATCTTCCTCCGTTGTCAATCGAATTAGTAAATGCCGAGCATCTAAATTACCAAGCTTGTATTGTCCCTTCAATTGAAACTTTGCAAAAGCCATGCGAAGTTTCTTCCATAGTTGGCCTACCATACTTGAACTTCCCAACAAGCGTGAAAGCAAAAGGTTTGGCAAAGGTCAAATCATATCATTTGACAATTTAATAGACGGCATACCTTTGTGATTCCCTGTTGGAATAACCATTGAAGCAAACCTTGTGCGAAGGATCCACAATATTTCCATTAAAGGCTGCGAAAATAAATCTGCAAACGATTTTGTTGAATGGTTTGAAGGCGTCGGATTAGGGTTAACAGCCGTAGTGTGTGACGGCGCTAGGATTTGGGGGATGGAGGTCGACGCCGCCATAGAAGGAGTAGTTGTTGAAGAAGCTTGCGGCATCAACATGGTAGGGATTACCAAATTAGGGTTTGAAGATTCCATGGATTTCGATCGGTTAAGATCACATTCCATCACCATAACATCATGGACATTCATAATAATGAACAAAAACAGCAAGAAACAATCACGAATCAAAGGGGCTGCCGCCCCTAGGGTTGAAACCCTAGGGCGAGAATGAGAGAGAATTCTAGAGAGAGAAAGCCGGCAGATTTTATTCGCTTATTTTTTTTTTCCCCAAGGCGTGGTGAATGCTGTTTTGTGCTGATCTTCCTCTGCCATGAGGATTTGGTTATACCCTGCGAAACCGTCGACGAATGAGCGGACTTCGTATGCAGCTGTGGCATCGACCAACATGTCTATGTTCGGTAACGGGAAGTCATCTTTGGGGGATGCCTTGTTCAAGTCTCTGAAATCAACACGGGCAGTATTTTCCCGTTCGACTTGGCTACTTGCACCGTGTTTGCTAACCTTTCCGGATATTCAATCACTTTGATGAACCCTACATTTAAGAGCTTCATGATTTCCTCTTTCACTTGCATTGACCATTCGGCTTGATTCTGCGTAGTTTGTTTGGTAGCTTGGCGTTGGGTAACGGCGGTATCTTGTGCTCTACAACCGACCGATTCAACCCGGGCATATCTTTGTAGGACCAAGCGAAGACGTCGACATATTCTTTGAGGAGCCGTGTCAAGGTTTCTCTGTCTTCCCCTTGAAGAAGCCGCGATCTTTGTTTCTCCGGGGGTCTTCCGTTGTCCCAAGATTAACCGTTTGCATTTCCTCGTCGTCAACGGGGCCATTCTTTCCACAACGACCTACTTGCTTAGCTAATTCTTTTAAGATTCGTTCATTTTCTTGATCTATCTCATCGTATGATTCATTATTAACGTGTTCGTTATATTGATTATTATTAGTTAATTCATCATTCACGATGTTAGCAATCTCAGGGTACTCGGAAAGATCAAAGTTTTCATTAAGGAAGTAAGGGAATACATGTTCAGCCACTGCCTCGATTTCCTCTTGAGTGAGTTCATCGGAGGTGGAGCCTGCTTCTAATGTAAAAGCTACGGGGCCTATCTTCCTGCGGGGATGGGGAGTGCAACCAAGCTCTTTGATCATGAAGTCTTCATCAACAACTGGTCCTCCGGTGACGTGCCAGTTTAGAATTGACTCATCGCATTTACGTATCGGTCTTGTGTAGTCGGTAGTTGGAGCGTCCCCCTTGGATATTGCATGGATCCGGTTGTCTTCTAACCGATACAGTCTTGGAACTGTCCGCAAAGATGTCTTCTCCCAACACAAAGTCCCATTCACTTGTCATTTCTCTTCGTGACCCACAAATCATTAGGGATTAGTGGGACGGATTCTGTTTCACTTGGAGAAGCATTACGGGCGCTAAAGATTTCAAAGCCCGGTTGGCGCTTTCCTTTATCGTCGATCCATGGTTCTGAAAAGATAAAGTAGGGAATACTTTCCCCTTCTCGAACAAAGTAGCCATTGAGTGTCTTTCGATATGGCTTGAGGTTGCCATTCTTGGGCTTTAGGTCGTCGCAGCCTTTGTAGGTGGTTCCTTCCCACTTGATTTGAGCGAAGCCCCACTCTTCTTCGTCGTCTTCATCGTGGCTGGAGATGATGTATCATAGGCCATGCTTTGTGTGTGAGGGGACCGGTGGTGGTTCCGTTATCCTCTTGTAAGTGCTTTCCAAGCCCGGTCTAGGAAAGTACCCTTTTGCTAGCATCATTCTCCAGGACAGAAGGCTTAGGAAAACCAAAGTGCCTTGGAGTAGTCATTTTCGTTGCAAGTTTCTATGACATTTCTTTCTCAATCTCAAAGAATTAATCGAATTGAAAAGGGAAATCTTGACTAACTATTATTGAAAAATGTACTTGATACTCTTGCCCACAAATGAAGTCTTTAGGCAAGTAGTACCCGACTAAGCCGAACTAGACTACTAACCGTTTCTTTTGCAACTAAAAGTAAATAAGCTGAAAGAAAAGAGACTCCTCATTTGTTTGAACTCATCCAAACTATTCCACCACTTGGGCAAACTACGATGGCGTCGTTGTCAATCAAGTCTTGGTGCATTCTTCAGGTTGAAACAATCATTGGTGTGATGGCCATAGCATTGATGGTAGAAGCAATAGAGGTGTGGAGATCGACCTTCCCTCTTAGGTTGGTAGCCTTCCATTGGTTTCATCTTTCCATCCTTGTGAAGGCTTCTGAAGAGATGACCGAGAGTGATGTTTCCAATGTCGGAGAAGACTCTACCTTTCCTTCGCTTAGCCATTTGATTGTGGAGGTCTCGAATGTGGTTCTCATAGTGTTGCACGAAGACGTTGTGGCGAGACTGGTATTCTTCCTCCATTTGCTCTTTGAGGTCACGGTAGAGAGTATTGAGGAAAAACTTGACCCTCTCATCAATGTCATCTTCAATGTGGGCTTCAAGGTTGATGCACTTTTGGGTCATGGTCTCGAGTTCACTCTTGACTTCCTCAAGCTCTTCAATCAAGATCTTTGTCTTTTCGGCTGGATGGATTCTTCCATGTGATGCCACGAGTCATTGTCGTTAATTTGCTGCAGGGCTTTGGCAAGTTGGGTTTTGATGTCACTTAGCTCCTCTTGCATGGACGATCGCCCACTGTCGGAGTCACTCTCCATCTTTCGGAAATCCCTAGCAATGCGGGTAGAAGGTAAATCAAAGGCTTCTCTCCAACCCTCAACATGCTCCATTTCAGTGACAAGGGTCTTGGTCAAGTCTTGCAAAGTGTGTTGTTCAAGGCATTCCTTGGTCATGACGTGCTTTCCGGTAGACATTGTGTTGGGAGTCTTGGAGTTGAGTAGCTTCGAAAAACTGACAGAAGAGATGCAGATATCAGGATCTAGCCCCAATGAGTCGGAAGCAGGCTCAAAATGGCTCGAGCTCAAATTCAGCAAATGAAGCATTATCCCGCGCGATATATGTTGTCCGCGCGAGATAACCACACGGAAAGTCGATTTTTATTTAGACCTAATTTTTTGGTCGGAACGGAAAGTCCATTTTGAGGGGTTTCTAAGGCTTTTATCAGAACTTAACGACTAAGCAATCAATCCGATTTTTGTAAAACAAAGCCATGTAAGATCATTTTTCAAAGGATTATACGTATATTTATTTTTTCAAAGGGACATCCGAAAGGGTCATTCCGAAGGGACTTTTCCCGAAGGGACTTTTCTGAATCCTTCTTTATTGTCAATTTTGCATGGCTTTTTTTTTGGTCAAAAACAAGAAAAGATCACCTAGTCAAAACCGACCGGTCACGGAGTGATCCTAAAAGGTCAATCTACATGAGAATGTGGCGATGTGGCCGGAAGGCTAGGCTCCCCGCGATATGACAATCTAAGTGGATTGAATACGCGGAGTGGGATTGTCCAACTTCGGAGAGACCGCGACTAGGTGGTTACCGTCATCCGTCCTTAGTGTGGGTCCCGAGTTTATAGAGGGTATGCAGTCAATGACGCTATAATATGAGTGCGCGTGTGTGATAGTCAATCTAGGTGATAGAGTAAAATAGAGAGTTTTTTTTTGAAAAATCAAAAGGAAAACAGATAGTGGCCGCACCAAGTGGTTGCCTACGTTTCTTCCAAATTAGAAAGACTCAGGCCATCGTAGTTCCACATAAAGAGAGAAAAAGAGAGATAAATAATTCAATTTACAACTCCCGAATCCCCAATGGACCGGACTTTAATTAAATAAAACCCAATCGCACACAGTTTATAAATAATAATCAATTATTTAAAGGAAACGAAGGTTCGAGTTCTACACCTTAAGGGAGGCCTTAAGACGGGAACTCTGCAGATAATGAATGCTGGGATCCCCCTTGCATGTTCGGCTCTCGTATTGGACTATGAGACAAACGGGAGAAACCAGAAAACAACCAGATTGCCGAAGCAATATCTCGCGCGAGATATGATACCTCGCCGCGAGATATGCCTCATCTGAGAGCAACAAATTCGAATTTACCAAAAAAAATTTGAAAACCTCTCTTTAAATTTTGTTTTTTTTTTTTAAAACGAAAGGAGACGTTGCTCCCTAGATTTTATAAATAAAATAAAAGAACAAAGGACGGTGGGGGACATAAAACCTAACCACCGGAAAAAGAAAGAAAAATACAAGGTGGGGCTTAAAGCCTACAATAAAATCAAGAAAGCTAAGGGGAGGGGTGCAAGTCCATATGGACCGCCCCAAAACAAAAGGGAGGGGGAAACTAAGCCCTAAACTATCAAAGGGTAAAGGGGAGAACCAAAACCCATCAAGCAGAATTATTAGGAGGAGAAGCCGACCTTCCACGCCATTTTCTAGGAGCGACCATTGTGAAGCCATCATCATTTTTATTCTTTTTGTGAGAAGGAATAAATGGAGTATAACCGGCCATATCAGTGACAAATGAATAAGGTGCCCTTGCAGCCGAAAAATGCTCAGGAGAGATTGATTCCACAGCCACAAAAGGTTGGGGAGGATGGGACTCTCTATATCGAGCAATGTTGCGCATTATAGCCTCTTCATCATTCGGAGGAGCATTGACATTACCCATTTGAACCGCCAAAACCGAGCCCACACCCTCGGAAATAGGGACGGAGAATAAGGCGCAGAAGCACCAATATTTTCATCACCACAACGTTGCCATTACTAGGTTCAAAGATCAACATTAACCTCTGCGGTAACCCCACAATCAGTTCCAATCACGGAGCCCCTAACTGGAAGCCTAGAAGGAGCATTTGGCACCTTAAGAGCAGCCTTAGCCACCTCATCAACATCAATTTTGGAGAGAATTGAAGAAATAAACTTCGGCTTTGAAGCCTCATTTGTAAATGGATGAAGAACCCTTCAAAAAAGACACACTCTTTTTAAGATTCGGCTTCAAAACTTTAGAAGCTTCCTCTTCCACATCCAATTGAGTAGCAGAAAACCAAAGGCTGCTCATTATGACTAACATTTCCCCCATCAAGAACATTAACCTCAGCCTCTTTAACAGAATCATTCGCTGCACTAATTTTTGGAGCACAAACATCAGCCTGTTTTGGAACAAAAACCATATCACTTGCAGCCTTTGTAACCTTATTTTTCGAGTTAGAATCACTAGCATTATGTTTATTTTTTGGCTGGGAATCACCTTTCTCAACCACATTGCCATGCGTATCCACATTACCTCCCTTTTTGTTACCAACATCAGCCGCAATATGCCCCTCAATGGATTGCTTTCCAGCCTTATCTCCATTGGCCCTTTTACAAGCAATAACATCATGCCCAAGCAAAGAGCAAAACTTACAATATTTGGGTAAATTATCAAACACCACTTTTTGGTAAAAACTTGGCAGAAAATCACCACAATCAACATATACTTCGTGTGGCAACTTTTTGGAGACATCAACTTGGACGAGAACCTTAGCAATACTAGGTCTTGTTAACTCCGTTGTAGCTTTGTCAATCGACAGCGGAGAACCAAAAAGCTTAGCAATAGCAAACAGACAAGATTTATTAAATAAATGAATGGGCAAACCGGGGAGGCCAACCCAAACAGCCGCCAATGGAGATTCATGATCAGCCTTCCACGCCGGCGACCAAGCAAGGGTTCTCATAGGGAAACGAGAAACATACCAAACATCCTTCATCCATAGCCTTTGATAGTCCTCTTCCGAGGTTAATTGAATAAGCATATGCTTAGCATCAAGATTTCCCAAATTGTAATGGCCTTTCAATTGAAATTTAGCAAAAGCCAACCTTGAATCTTCCATAGAGGGACGCCCATGTTGGAATTTCCCTACAAGAGTCCATGAAAATGGCTTGGAGAAAGCCTCAATATGTTCTTTAGACAATTTAATCGAGGGGGTACCCTTATGTGACGAGGATACAATGGGAGGTAGCATCAGGCCAGCAGAATTACATGCGGCTGCTATAGTAGGGTTTGTAGGTTTGGAAAATAAATCAGCAAAAGACTTTGTTGCAGTTTGGAGAGGAGGATTCGAAGAACCGGCGATATTAGGGTTAGGGGAATCAGCGGTAATAGTATTAGCGTTTGCGCTGCTGCTATGGAAAGCGCCGGCAGATTTTTCATCTAACGCATTAGGGTTTCCACCAGCAGCCACAAACGCATGAGGAATAGTTGGATTAGGGTTAGAAAAATAAGGATTACGGGAACTAGAATTGATAGAGGAGAAGATGGAAGCCATGGCTTCAAACAAATGCCGGACAGAAGCGATTCCGGCCAAAGGCCGAAACCCTAGAAAACACACACAAATCGCACCTTTAGTGTGTGAGAGAGGTCAGAGCGTTTTTTTTTTCTAGGCAATATTTTTTAAAGTTTTTCAACCTTCTCTCTTTAAATTTTGACGCAAGTTTAAGCCTCTTAATTTTAATTCCCCAGCGGAGTCGCCACTATAGCGTTGTGAGGAAAAAGAGAGAGATTTTTTCCCTATCCTTTTCGTTTTTGAGTCGCCACCTATATTATTCGATTGGAGAAAATAGGAAAACCATTTTGAAAGAGATTTGGGTTCGGGGCTTAGGTTATGAAATGGGTAGGTCAAGGAGCATCCATTTCACCCAATCCGGAGATCGGTCTTGCTAAAGAAAAGAGAGGTTTTCAAAAGAAGAGAAAAAAAGATTTTAAATATTATAAACAAAGGTCCATTTAACGGGGTTAAACGGAATGTAGAATCGATTGCTTCGAGACCGTCTCCATGATTTGGAGAGGCTCTAGGCCGATCCTAGATTCTATGGACTTATACCACTCTAATAGTCAATTAGAAGGAGATTTAGGGGGTTACCTTGCGTGAGGTGATTTGGGCAGAGTTTCAACTCAAGTTTAGAATCGGCTCTTGACACGGACAGAGCTTTGCCTCGATCCTTGACTTGGAGCTTGATGTTTGTTTATCAACAAGGTTGACAAACAAACTATGAGGTGAGTTTTTAGGGTGATTTTGTAGGATTCTTTCAAGGAGAGAAACCAACAAAATGTGTGTGTTGTGAAAATTTCTGGCCCTCTTGAACCTTGGAAGTCACCAAGTATTTATAGGGGTTGGGGAAGTGTTGAAGATGAGATCAAACACTTCAAGATGATTTCAGACTCCAAATTCTATTGGTTGGCCGGAGAGATAAAGTTTTATCCCGAAAAGAGGTTGAAATCGACGAGGGAACTATCGTCTGCAATCTGCAGAGGAGGGATATCTCGCGCGAGACACGCCATCTCGCGGCGAGATATTGCTCCTGTGGACAGTTTTGTCCTTTCCTCGTTATCTCGTACGCAGTTTAGTCCCAAACTAACGGTGGTTAGTCAAAACTTAACGAAACATGACGAAATGGTGGATTTCTACCTTTTGACTCAAAGCGAGACTTAGAGTGGTATAAGTATGTTCCGATGTGTTCAGAATGGGGTGTCTACAATGGGGAATGCATTTTAAACTAAAGATGACATTTTTATGCTAACATATGTAATGTGTTAGGTTTTATGGGTCCATGCGCAGCGGAATTAAGCATCAAATTAACACAAAACCCAAGCCCTAAGATCCGTTCTATACGATTAAATTGAATTCCTATGAGATAGAATTTACCAACCTTAATTGCTTTCCGGTCTTGAGCTATCGAACAATTTATTGGTGTGATTTTGAATCACAATCTTCAATCTTCAAGAACCTTTCAATCTTCAGATTGGAACTCTAGGCCTTGATCGTCAAACGAGCGAAGACCCTCTATTGTTGTATCCACACGTAAGAATGAACCAAGAACGATTTCTTGATGATTGCTAGATCAAAACCTTGAAGAATATTGAGAGTATTTTGTTATGATTTTCCCTTGAAAATTTCGGCCAGACCATTAGGGTTAACAGACCTCTCATATTTATACTACTTTAGTATGAATATGTTTCTTAATCGAATTAGGAGACCAGGCTGTCAAAACGCGTCTGGTGGCTAGTTATGTCGCGTGACATACTTAGCCAGTTGGCTAAGTATGTCGCGTGACAAACATTGCCTTATGCAGGAACTCTCAATCATTCTTCCTTTGGTTTAACCAATTCATTCTAGTTGTGTGTGACCCAATAGGATTATATTATGTTGGCAATGAGTTCGATCATATCGACTCTCATAAGACATAAGCGGACTCTAGCAAGCCATTATGTCTACCCAAATAATATAACGTAAGAGTTCATGTTTCCAATGGTACACTTCTATTTCTCCCTTTGTCTCACGATGTTATATTGAACACAAGTCATGGTCCACGTCAACTTGTATTTGTTCAATGCTTTCTCGATCTTGAGTATAATGATAATCCAATCGCATTGGGGTGTGGCCACACACTTTCCATCATTATCACTCATCGAGGGGCCCAAGCAAAACATCTCTCTTTCGAGGGACAAATTCCATCTTGACTTATCATCCTTCCCATCATGAATTCGATCATGCCAAAGATAGCCTTTATAAATATCGTGTTAAGATATCGTTTGACAAAAATCAAACATGACTTTCATCATATGTAAGGTCATGATAATCTCAGGTCTAGGAACTAAATGAAGTGACCATATGAGATTTAATTATGACATTTGACCATGACATAAATCTCATACGGGTCAAGTCCAGTCACTTGTTCTCTAATAAGTACCCATAATTTCAATGTGCATCTCTATGCATATAATCATCATATGATTATTCATTGACAATTATACTAATTATTCTCTTAATAATTAGGGACGGAGATTATTACAATAAATATGCAAACTATATAATAATCAAATAATAAACTTAAACGATAAATATGATACATAGTCCTCTTGTGCGGCCGCCCTAGTTTCCTTCTTGGCCGAGGATGGCCTGGCTGGTTCGGCCGATGTTGCCTGGTGTGCCGCCAACTGCCTTGGTTTGCTTGCTTATTTTATTTCTTTGGTTGATTTAATTTTTTTATTTACTCTTTTTATTATTGGTGTATCCTTTATTTTTAGCTCCCCCCCCTTTATTGTAGAGGATCTTACAGGTTGTGTAAGAACTCCCCCCCTGTTTTTTCTCCTGGTGGTTGAGGTTGTCATGTCCCCCACCATGTTTGTAATCTTTTTTCCCGTTATTAATAAAATCTAGGGAGTACCGTCTCCTTTCGCCAAAAAAAAAAAAAAAGCCTAGGGCATTACACCAACAGTCTCCCACTTGCACTTGGCTCCATTTATGTATCGAATACTCATGGATCTAACATGACCATCATGCTTCCGCCTGTACGAGGGTCTTTGTAAGTGAATCCCTTATGTCATCATCGGTTGATACTTTGTATATTTTAACGTCTTCTCATTCTTTATGTATTCCTCGAAGAACGTCTAAGTGAGTGTTTGGATCGCTGTTGTGACCTTGGTTCCATTGTTTGCACAAGTGGCACCACTATTTGTCATAACAAAACTTTCACCGATTAGTGATACTTGGAACATTTCCAAAACACTAATGAACTTTCGATCCAAACTGCGTCTTTTAGCCACATCATATGTTGCTAAAATTCGGCCTTAGTAGTAGAATTGGCTACAAATTCTGCTTGGAACTCTTCCAATCAAAACTGCACCTCTAATAAGCATAAACACAAATCCTAATTGCGATTTTAAAATAACTTTGTTAGTTTGGAAGCTAGCATCTATGTAACCCTTAAAACAAGATTAACTTCCAATCTTTCAAATCCCAAGAACATATCCTTAGTTCTTCTTAAGTACTTAAGGATCATCTTGACTGTCATCCAATGGTTCTCATCACAAGATCATATTGGTATCGACTCATCATACTTAGAGCATACGAGACGTCGGGTCTAGTAAAAATCATGGCATACATGACAGATCCAAATGTCGAAGCATATGGAACTTCATTCATTTCCCTTTTGCTCATCAGTTGTCATAAGACAATGAGTATTGCCAAGAGAAAAATACCATGACCCATTGACAAGCCACTTTTCTTAGACTCTTCTAAGAACCTTGTCAATTTGAATACTTTGACTCAAACCAATTTATCCTTTTAGATCTATCTCTATAGATCTTGATGCCAAGGATGTAAGTGGCTTCACCCATATCTTTCATTGATAAACCTTTCCTTGACCAAGACTTAACAGTCTTAAGTATCGAAACTTGTTTTTCCAATGAGTAAGATATCATTGTAATAAAATAATAGAAATAATACTACGCTCCCACTGAATTTCATGCATACACAAGGTTCATCTTTGTACTTGATAAAGTCAAACTCTTTGACCAATTCATCAAAACGAAGATTCCAATTCTTTTAAGCTTGCTTCAACCCATCTCATGGATCTTTGCAACATGCATACTCTATTAGAGTTTCTTGGATCGTCAAACTATTCGGGTTGTGTACTATACACATCATTAATAATCTTTCCATTTAAAGAAAGTCGTTTGACATCCATTTGTCATATCACATAGTCACAATATGTGATAATGGCAATTGAAACTTCTAACAGACTTTGACATTGTAACTGACGAAAAGGTTTACATCATAGTCAATACTATGTATTAACCTAAATCCCTTTGCTACAATCCTTAGTCATGAAAGTATACATCTTCACATGGATTGCAATTCGGACACCATGGTTCCTAACCATTTATCCAAATTAGGAGAGGACATCGCTTCTTGATAGCAAGTAGGTTCGTCATTCTTAATGACTTTCCACTTCATCACTTTCCGCAATGAGAAATCACTATTCCTTGAGTTCGGATCGTGACCTATCTAATCTATGATGGACTTGTACATCTTGAACCAGTTCCACAACTCTTTGTGAACTTGGTTCCGTCTCTACTCTTGGTTCCATATTATTTTCGGGTTCTTGAACTTCTTTCAAGATTAATTTTACTCCCACTAGATTCTTTATTGAGAAACTATTTCTCAAGAAACAAATCGTATAGAGCAACAAACGTTTTGTTCTCTTTTGTGGTTGTAAGATCAATTTCTGAAAATAACTTGGTTAGATTTGGTGCTAACTTATAAGAGACAAGTCTCTTTACATAAGATTCGCAACCCCAAATCTTAATGAAAGACAAACTAAGTTTTCTTCCATGCCACATCTCATGTGGGACCTTAGGAACTGATTTAGTAAAGGCTCAATTCAGTGTAACCGCATTATTTCTAATGCATATCCTCAAAAGGAAATAGGAAATAGGAAAGTCTAATTGACACATCATCGAACGAACCATGTCCTACAAGGTTCAATTCCTCCTTTCAGACACATCATACAATGTGGTGTTCCGGGTGGAGTCAACTCTGAAACGATTTCATAATTTTGAGATGATTGTCAAACTCTTGGCTCAAATATTTACCACCTCGATCTAATCGAAGTACTTAATAGTTTTTCCAAGTTGTTTTGCACTTCATCTTGAAATGTTCGAAACATCTCAAACGATTCACCTTTGTGTAGGGTGGTTTGGTCGATAATCCCAATAAATAAGATCCAAATTCCTCAAATGATTCATGGTCATATGAGTCTAAAAGTCCATGTTAATGGAGTTTAGATATATGTTTCTTATTTATTTGACCAAGCCGGCAATGCCATATGAACGCTTTGTTCATATTGTTCGGTTTAGATTTCCCATTTATATTATAGATATCTTCAATATTATTTTGTTTCTCATCATCAAGGATATGAAGACCATTTAATGACATATGCATTACAATAAGGCATATTATTAAATAAATATAAAATTTCTTATTGAAAATAAGAAAATTATATCCTTCATCATCCATTTAAGAAACGGAAATAATACTCCTACTCAAATCTGAAACGTAGTCATACTTGTTCAAAACAAGTATTAGTCCACAAGGTAAAGTGACTTCATAAGTCCCTATGGCTAATGTAGCAATCCTTGCTCCATTCTTATGCATAGGTTTGACTTACCTTCTTTGAGTAGCTTTCTATTCTTTGTTCCTTGCACATTTAAACAAATGTGGGATCCAATCCGGTATCATATACCCAAGAACAAGAAGTTGAAAGGAAAATATCTATCATATGGATACTTGAAGTAGTAGCAATCATATTGCCTTTCTTCACCTTTTAGGCCTTCCTAATAAGCCTTGCAACTTTGCTTCCAATGACAATCTTATTGCAATGATAGCAAACTGCATCCTTTTGAGACACTTTGGGTTTAGCCTCTTCGGCTTTGACAACTTTTGTCCTAGGTTTGGCAACCTTTGCTTTACCTACTTTTTCCTTCCTTTATGAACCCTTTTATTTTGTCAACCATTAACACAATTTGCGGATTGCTCCTTCTTTCATCATATGAATTAAGAGCCTTCACCACAACATATATCTTTTGCCTAGCTTGCACTTGGAACATTTCCCTTTTGCGTTATGCTAGAACAAAAGAATAGTTATCATGTGCTCAAGGTTCTTCATAAGAGCCTTTAAACATGGTGGCAAATACAAGGCAAGCAATATTGTCAGAAACATCACTATGTTTCTAATGTTGCTTTCTTATTTGCCCTTTGCAACATTTGCAATGGGTTCAGTAGGAACGGATTCGTCAAGAACGTACACATTATGTATTGTTCCTTTCGAACTTTGCCTTCATAAGGACGAATCGCAATTATCATTATGTAATGCTACTTCTACAACAAAATATACAAATTATATGAACACATATCAATATCAACACATTTATCATTTAAGAGCAACTAATGTATTTTACAAATACTCCCACTAAATCATACACCTTCCAATGCAAATAAGCATAATATGTATTTAATGGGCTAAGATCCAACTTTAATTTAATCTCAAGTACGCTATGGCTCACCGCTCAAGATTAAACTAATTAGGTAGAAAACATCAATCATATCGTATATGACTCTTAGGACCTTTTATGAGATTTATTTAAGACATCATATGTCTAAGCATATTTTAATCTCATCTTATGCCTTGGGTCCAAAACCATTTTGATAACCCAATTAAGTTCATCCACTTTAAACGTATAGGAACCACCATTTCCTCATCTTGCTCGCAAACGGAATAGAATCAAAGCACCTTGCTATGGCAAGCCCACCCAAAACTATCTGAATGGTCTCAAGTGTTTTAATCATGAATTGGCATAAAGAACTTAAAAGTTAAATGAAGGTTCTTTAAGGTAGATTATAAGCATATCAGCAAAGATAGTCATAATCATGCATCAGGTAAGTTTCCAGGAAGATAGGTGAGCCACAAGGACTACTTAAGTACCAACTCTTCCTTAGACAGAACTCTCCTAGACATGCACAATTAGAAATCAGCTCTGATTTGGCAACATAATCACTACCTTTTATAAACAATCAGTTTCCTTTTAAATTTCGCGTAATTATGACTTGTTTCCATAAACAATCATAAAATCCAAAATTTACAATGTCTAAATCTAAACATATTAGGAAACTATGAATCAATGTTTCAACTAAACATCTAATAAAATTCTTAACACTTAAGAAC
Source organism: Adenophora triphylla var. japonica (assembly GCA_022495995.1). NCBI lineage: Eukaryota > Viridiplantae > Streptophyta > Magnoliopsida > Asterales > Campanulaceae > Adenophora > Adenophora triphylla. The sequence goes on from JAFEMH010000903.1 coordinate 60,508, forward strand.
AATTAATTCATGCATCGCAACAATTAATAAAAACACATTTGAATTAATTAAGCATGCATCAAAAACAATGAATTAATCTAGCATAGCCCTATAAATTTTATTTCCAGAAATTTATAGCATCCAGATTAAGACATAAAACATCTCAGATTGCAAACACAATCACAGATTAGCAGAAAAATTAAACAAACTGATTCTGCCCAGATTTGGCTTATTATGTCGCGTGACATATTTAGCCAGTGGCTAGTTATGTCGCGTGACATACTTAGCCAGTGGCTAGTTTTGTCGCATGACATAACTAGCCAGATTACCAGATTTCCACATGTGGCCTACTATGTCGCACGACATAGGTAGCCGCTCACAGATTTCCGTATTTCAATCAATTCAGATTACATGGCAATTAAATCATATAAAACAGCCCTTTTACAGATTTGATTCATCATAATTCGAAAATGATTTTCACATTGTTTCACATAAACAATAAAATTCTATCGCATACAAAAACATGCAATAAGCATATAAACGATTTACATCTTAATTCTAGCATGTTAATTCAAACTTAATCATACGAACGGGGCTCTGATACCACTGTTGGGTTTTATGGGTCCATGCGCATCGGAATTAAGCATCAAATTAACACAAAACCCAAGCCCTAAGATCCGTTCTATACGATTAAATTGAATTCCTATGAGATAGAATTTACCAACCTTAATTGCTTTTCGGTCTTGAGCTATCGAACAATTTATTGGTGTGATTTTGAATCACAATCTTCAATCTTCAAGAACCTTTCAATCTTCAGATTGGAACTCTAGGCCTTGATCGTCAAACGAGCGAAGACCCTCTATTGTTGTATCCACACGTAAGAATGAACCAAGAACGATTTCTTGATGATTGCTAGATCAAAACCTTGAAGAATATTGAGAGTATTTTGTTATGATTTTCCCTTGAAAATTTCGGCCAGACCATTAGGGTTAACAGACCTCTCATATTTATACTATTTTAGTATGAATATGTTTCCTAATCGAATTAGGAGACCAGGCTGTCAAAACGCGTCTGGTGGCTAGTTATGTCGCGTGACATACTTAGCCAGTTGGCTAAGTATGTCGCGTGACAAACTTAGCCAGTTGGCTAAGTATGTCGCGTGACAAATGTTGCCATATGCAGGAACTCTCAATCATTCTTCCTTTGGTTTAACCAATTCATTCTAGTTGTGTGTGACCCAATAGGATTATATTATGTTGGCAATGAGTTCGATCATATCGACTCTCATAAGACATAAGCAGACTCTAGCAAGCCATTATGTCTACCCAAATAATATAACGTAAGAGTTCACGTTTCCAATGGTACACTTCTATTTCTCCCTTTGTCTCACGATGTTATATTGAACACAAGTCATGGTCCACGTCAACTTGTATTTGTTCAATGCTTTCTCGATCTTGAGTATAATGATAATCCAATCGCATTGGGGTGTGGCCACACACTTTCCATCATTATCACTCATCGAGGGGCCCAAGCAAAACATCTCTCTTTCGAGGGACAAATTCCATCTTGACTTATCATCCTTCCCATCATGAATCCGATCATGGCAAAGATAGCCTTTATAAATATCGTGTTAAGATATCGTTTGACTAAAATCAAACATGACTTTCATCATATGTAAGGTCATGATAATCTCAGGTCTAGGAACTAAATGAAGTGACCATATGAGATTTAATTATGACATTTGACCATGACATAAATCTCATACGGGTCAAGTCCAGTCACTTGTTCTCTAATAAGTACCCATAATATCAATGTGCATCTCTATGCATATAATCATCATATGATTATCCATTGACAATTATACTAATTATTCTCTTAATAATTAGGGACGGAGATTATTACAATAAATATGCAAACTATATAATAATCAAATAATAAACTTAAACGATAAATATGATACATAACGGTTTTCAGTTAAACATAACTAAAGCCTAGGGCATTACACCAACATAATGAACATGATGTAAGCTAAGACTAGGAATGGAAAGGAAATACCTTTATGACTTTCTCTGTCCTTTATGAACCTTTTAGGTGGACAATCCTTGGAAGCAAGGTCTATGGGAAGGGGGAATATCATTCATAAATAAAGATGGCACTTTTATGGAAAAGATGACATTTTTATATGCAAAGATGGCATTTTTATATGCAAAGATGACATTTTATATGCAAAGATGACATTTTTATATGCAAAGGATGCTATTTTCACATCACCATGTGAGAGATCCACCCTAGAACAAGCCTTTTGAGGTCTTATTGTTCATCCTTGGGTTGGATCTTCCATGGATCCCATGTGATAAAGGGAATGGGGGTATTATGATCTACAGGCTTAAAGATGTGATTTTTAATGGCAATATATCAAATACCAAGAAAGTAGATAGCAATATATAAAGCAAGGAGCAATATATCAAGTAATGACAAGTATATTTTAGGGAAAAGGGGAGGAGAGGTTACCAATGGTGGTGTTCCTCTATCTCCTTGAAGTTTGCCTAGGGAAGGACCAACTTTTGAAGGATTTTGAAGAGGGAGGAGGTGATTTTGGTTGCTCTCAGCTCTCTGGAAATTTGTGTAGGTATTTTGGCAGAGTAACAATGCTAAAAACTGTATTCAAAAATGGATAGAGGAGGCCTCTATTTATAGGCACTCTGGTGATGGCTAATGAAGCCGTGCGGCTGTAACCCCCAAGCTAATGAAGCCGTGCGGTCTTATCCCTTAGTGACTCAGCTTATTTCTAGAACCATGCAAGGTGGCATTCTAGAAGGTGTTTTCCAGTGAGGGACTATGTGGAATTTTAATTCCTAGCAAGTCCTTCACCCCTCGGAAGGTTTGGAAAAGTTCCCAAATTGCCCCTGAACTTTAGGAAAGTTCGGGGAATTGCCGGTAAACTTAACCGGAAGGCATGAGCCAGATTTGGGTACTTACACATGGCAAACCCCTACAGACTCGGCAGTGAACAGAAACGAGAACATGCAGAGGATAAAGGCATCCATAGCCACCGGGGTCGTAGCCATATCTGGAGACCCAAACCTGCTCGGGATATCAGAAAGGTCAATCCTATCAGGGGCTACCATCATCCCCTCGGCCTCTTCCAGAGAAATTTGCAGAAAAGATGCCAGCTTTACAGTCACCGGCACATCTTCGGTCAGAGGAATCGATACGGCCTCAATTTCTGGACCCCCAATCAATGCCTGAAAGTCTTCAAAGGTTGGGACGAGTTCATTGTAAGAAAAACAGTAAACGTGTCTCCGGACATTCCAAAACCTCGCTGCGGCTCTCAAAAGGTCCCAATCGGGCGGGAGATCCTTCAAATGCCATAAAGACTTGATCTTGAAGGTGGTATCGAACAGCCCCTTGTTGGATTGAAAGTTATGTCTCATCCAAGATTGAAGATCGGACAGAAAACGGTCTCTTTTCCCCTTTTGCAATCTGACGGGTTTCTCCATGGCAAATGATCAAAGTTGATGATTTTTGGTCAAAAATGTGCTCTGGGATCAGTTAGGACAAGTCTAGGGTGAAAATGAAATGAAAAGGCCAAGCCTTGATTTTATTTGAAAAAAATCAGTTCAGACAGAACTTCCAGCCGCATGACTTCTTTTGCCCCAGGACCTGGCCGGACGGCGTCTTTGGCTTGCTGCAGAAAAAAATCTGCAGCAGCTCTTGCTGCTGGCCAAGTGGAATTCTCACCCCACTTTCTCAATGAAACCTGCATAAAAACATGTCCAAACACCATTCATGCAATCATATATCATCACAAATCATTTTGGCCCAGTTTCAGCCCCATTTCCAAGCAAAAATGCTGCCCTGAGGCTCAAGTAATATGCAAATTCATAAAGAATAAATAAGAAAAGTAAATAAAGATTAATACATTGTCTTCGCCTCCTTGGTGCTCAAATAAAATGAAAAATAAACAAAATGTGCATAAAATTGTTCATTGTTTGTTTCTCTCCTCTCCTAGATCAATCCTAAGGAATCCTAGGCCTTCGACTCCTCGTCGTCGCTGCTTAGCTCGTAGAAGCTAGGATCCTACGTCAAGTCTTCACAATCACTCACGTCAGAAAGATTGACATTCACATGCTCGTACTCCGCCAGCTGCTCGAGAATGCTCGTGTTGGGCCCCTGTCCCCGAGGCATAGCACTGGTGGATGATGTCGGATACTCTGAGGCTGATGAGGTGGAGGCTGTGCTCCCAACGTGCCTCCTCTTGCGCACGGGCTCCTGCACGTTCGTCCCAGCCCTGGAAGCAAAGAAACCCAAAAAGGGAAGAGACCCTAGCGGTACTTACGGTGCTGTCAGGCGGTAGAGTATACCGGGGCTCCCTCGTATCAGGAACAGGCACCATGAACCTCCTTGGCACCCCGTTTACCACATAGGAAAGATGAGCAGGTAGGCAGATTAGTCGGCTCAGCTTCCCCGTACCCCTGAGTGACAGCCATCTTCACTAACTTTTGCGGCGTCCTCAACCGCTACTCCACAAAGGTGGCATACGGGGTAGCCAAGTCGAAATACTCCTCATCCGCCACGCCGGCCTGATACCTCGCTATCTCATCCTCTGACCAGTTCCTAGGTTGCAGCATACGCGGTGGAGGATCATGAGGAGTGATGGCATCCAAAAGAGGGACATGACCATGCTGCCTAGAGAAGCGATCCTCTAAGTAAATGACATCACAGGTCAGCCCCGTCAGCCACCTCCTCTGCCTAGTCGCCTCCAAGGCATCCCCTAGAAAAACCTCCGGGTACCTCCCCCAAGGATAAAAATCCCCCCCATCGTGTCCATCCCTGTTGATGACCGGTCTCACCATCTTGTAGTCAAAAGTGATCCGGGTCTTCCCGGTGAACTTATCTCTAGCCTCTCCCCTCCAGCGAATTATAGCCGAGAAGATCTCTGGATCACTCTGTTGGTTCCAAGGAAAGAACCCAATCACCTCACAAAACCAGACCTGCATGTTCAAGACAAAAGGGTCATTTCTCTCATAAAAATCTCAAGACAGAAAAGTAAAAGAGAGAAAAGAAAGTGAGAATACCTCAAGCGCAAAAGAAAAGCAATCCATCAAAGCAGCCTTGTTACGGCTGTACATGTCCAAAGAGAAGTATAGCTCAGCCAATCCGGCCTCACCCCAAGAGACCGCCCCAACCTCATCTAGATTTTCCAAAGAGTCAAGCAGGCAAAGCATTGCCAAAGTCCCAGAATTAGCAAATATGGTAACTGACAGCATCAACCACAAGAAAGCTCTCGCGAGCTGGTGGGCAGTCACCTCATTGGCGGCAAACCCCTGCATGCACTCCAGGACCGCCACCTCAACATACCTCTTCTCCATCCCAAGCCCCTTAGGATGGAGGTCAAAACCAACCAGAGCTCTAAACTCCTCTGCAATGATGTGATCTCTCCAGGTCATAGGCCTCCCAGTGAACTGCAAGCCAGTAATAGCAGTGAAGTCGGCTGGAGTCTCCCCAGCTGAGGTGAAAGCTGTGAGTGGTGTCCCACCAGAACTCTGAAAGGGCCTGGACTAGCCCCTTGCTATTAGAGGTCACATGGATACCTCTACCAATAGCGTCAATGAAAAGATCAAGGCCGGTAGCCATCACCAGCTGCTTGGGGTTCACCCCATCCTTCTCGAAGTTGGGCATCGTATCCCACAACTTCACAACAACCTCAGAAGGTCCCCTCGACTTGTTCTTCTGTAGGAAAACACAACAAAAAATGTGTCAGTCCTTCATCTCATCTCAAAAGCATGCATATATTCAAAAGTGCACATATTTTGCAAAGAAAAGCATTCATAAGAGATTTCTAGCATCCTTTGCCTAGAAAACGTGTCTTTTATCATTTGAAACGCGTCATCCCGAGCATATTGCTCTCCTAAGTACAAATTTCCAATTCTCACAGAATTCTTTGCACAATAGCATTACTTTTTTCAAAATGGCATTGCATGAATCCTTTTCATCGTCCAAAATCTTGTTTTCTCATCCATGATCAAGAATTGACCTAGTTCTAGCACATGCAAGGGCTCCGTCACATTTTAGACATTATTTTTCTTACTTTATTTTCAAAAAATGAGTCATTCTCATTATTTTTCAAATAAATTGCACATGCATGTTCATTTATGTCCTTAGCCTCATAGGTTAATCATCAAACTCCCAAAGTCATCAACAAAAATCATAGGAAAATTTGAAAAATTCCTAAAAATCGGGTCAAGCCCTAAATCAATCAAAATTCCAATCAAAATTGAAAAAATAAAGCAAATCAAGAATGCTTACCCAAATAGATTGAGGTTTCGTAGATTTGTGCTCCCCCCTACCGGGATAGAGCTCAGAAGGAGGCGTGTTGAAGTCATACTTCCGCTCCGTTCGAACGAGCTCCCTCCTCCTCCTCCTAGCGGCTTCCGACAAGGTTCTTCGTGCTTGCCTAGGCACTATGTTCCCTTCTGGATCCATCTTGAGTGGTAGAAGCAAGAGAATTGAAGAAATTTGAATTTTTCTCTCTCTCATCTCTCCCTCTTCCTCGGCACAAGTAGCAAGCAATGCTGTTTGCCCGTTTCAAATTCTGTTTAAATAATCCGGTGAAAATAAATTCAAAGCCGTATGGCTTCTTTTTCCCCATCTCTCGCCGGGCGGCTTCATTCGCTCTGAACTAAATTTACACTTTTGCCCCTGGACTTTCCACTTAGGCATACAATTCCCGTTATCTCTTAACCAGAATAACGTTGTTTCCAAAGGATATCTGTTATCTCCAAGAAGAATAAACTTTCCTCCCGAGTCGCCTCCGTTACTTCCGTTATAATGGAATAAACGCTAGGTGACATCCTCCGAATTGTCAAGACTCTAAACTTTAGCTGCCTCTATCTCATAGATAGTGAAGTATGCTTCAGTTTCTCTAAGCTTTAGCTACCTCTATCTCATAGATAGTGAAATACGCTCAAGTTCTCCAAACTTTAGCTACCTCTATCCCATAGATAGTGAAGTACGCTCAAGTTCTCTAAGCTTTAGCTACCTCTATCTCATAGATAGTGAAGTACGCTCAAGTTCTCCAAACTTTAGCTACCTCTATCCCATAGATAGTGAAGTACGCTCAAGTTCTCCAAACTTTAGCTACCTCTATCCCATAGATAGTGAAGTACGCTCAAGTTCTTCAAACTTTAGCTACCTCTATCTCATAGATAGTGAAGTACGCTCAGGTTTTCCAGCTTTAGCTACCTCTATCTCCTTGATAGCGACGTAAGCTTTAGTTTCTTAAGGTGAAAACCTCCATTAATTGTCAACCAGGTGATAACCTCCATTAATTGTTAACCAGGTGACAACCTCCATTAATTGTCAATTAGGTGACAACCTCCATTAATTGTCAATCAGGTGACTCCTCCATGAATCGTCAAAATCTCAAGGATCCTAGACATGTTCCTAAATATCTAGTGAGACTTGTACTACGATCAAGGCTTGATTCCTCCGAGATACGTAGGTAGCCTTTCATAAAAGGTACAGCCATCTGACCACAATGGTCACCCTTTTTCTTCATCACTCCTCAGTGGTGAGGGAGCCTTTCATATAGGTCCTGCCATCCGACCACATTGGTCTCTCCCTTCCTTCGTCACTCCTCAGTGGTGAAGTAGCCCCTCAGAGAGGTCCAGATATCCAACCACATTGGTCACCTCCTTCATCTGGCATATCCCCAGTAGGATCAGCCACTTGACCTCCTAGGTCACTTTCCTTCCATCTTCCTAGCAAGGGACCAGTTTCTCTTCGCCATTCCCCAGTGGATCCTTCCCGAACTATGACCTGGCTTGATTTCTCCGGGATACATAGGTATCCTACTTTAGGTTCAGCCAATTCGTCACATATGACACCCCTTTCCCCAGCAGATCTTTTCCGAACTATGATCATGGCTTGATTCCTCCGGGATATGTAGGTAGCCTTCCAAAGGTTCAGCCACTCGACCACCTTGGCCAACCAATCCGTCTCGGCAGTTCACCAAATTGGATCCTTTTTTTATCGACAACCCCACTCGCCCTGCAAGTGACGTTGCCGAGTGGCTTCTGTAAGTACCCAAATCTGGCTCATGCCTTTCGGTTAAGTTTCTCGGCAATTTCCTGAACTTTTCTAAAGTTCAGGGGCAATTTGGGAACTTTCCCAAACCTTTCGAGGGGCGAATGACTTGTTAGGAATTAAAATTCCACTTAGTCTCTCGCTGGAAAAGACCTTCTAGAAGGCCACCTTGCATGGTTCTAGAAATAGGCTGAGTCACTAATGGATAAGACCGCACGGCTTCATTAGCCAAAGGTTACAGCCGCATGGCTTCATTAGTCATCACCAAACTGCCTATAAATAGAGGCCTCCTCTACCCATTTTGATATACAATTTTTGGCACTGTTACTCTGCCAAAATACAGTCACGAACTTTTAGAGAACAAAAGTCATGGTCCACATTCACACGATGTCATATTGAACATAAGTCATGGTCCACATCAACTTATATTGTTTAATGCTTTCTCGATTCCGAATATGTTGATAATCCAAGTGCATTTGATCTCTATCAAATCTCTTGAGTGTGGCTACACATTTCATCAACACAATTCATCGAGGGGCCCAAGCAGACATCTCTCATTACGAGGGACAAATCCCATCTTGACTTATCATTCTTCCCTATATGAATCTAGTCGTGCCAACATAGCCCTTATTGCTATCCTATTAAAGATAGTGTTATTAGACTACATCAAACACAACGTTCTTCATGTGGAAGACGATGAAAATCTCAGGTATTAAGGATTCCAATGACACGACTATCATGAGATTTAATCATGACATATATGACCATAGAACATGTCATAAATCTCATAGATGGGTCAGTCCAGTACCTTGTTCTCTAACAAGTACCCATAAGTGTAATGTCCATCCCCATGCATATAATCATTTCTATGATTATCCATTACCAACTTATACTAGTTATTCACAATAGCTAGGGACACAGAATATTATAACAAAACATGTAAAATATATAATACTCAAGATAAACATTCTCTATTATAAACGGTAAAGACGATTACATAGCGGCATTAGTTATGAGTCAAAATAACTATACGCCTAGAGCATAACACCAACAGAGGGGGAAAGGAAGACTTGATATTCTTTAGGCGAAATATCGGCGAAGCTTGCTTCCGTTGACTGGGTTCATGCAAGGATAACCATCTAGATCCGTTAGTTTCATTGCGCCTCCTAAGAAGATTTTCTGAACCACGAACGAGCCGATCCACGTTGGTTCCCATTTTCCAAGCGGGTTGATTCGGGTGGGAGGCTTCTCCTTAAGCACCAGATCGCCTTCTCTGATATCTCGGGACTTTACTTTCTTGTCGAAATCTCTAGCCATCCGACTTCGATAGGCTCGAATGTGCTCCATGGCCTTTAGTCGGCGTTCATCCAATAGGGCCAATTCGTCATGACGGCTTCAGGGCCATTCCACTTCGTTGACTTCATTCTCCAACAGGACTCGTAGCGATGGGATCTCAATTCTATGGGCAACACTGCTTCCATCCCATAGGTTAGAGCGAATGGAGTTTCGCCCGTGGTGGACCTAACTGACGTTCGGTAGCCCCAAAGTGCCAGGTTGAAACTACCCGATCCAGCACGGATTGGTTTTTTCCTTAGGAAGAGAGTCGCCACGCCATTTTGATTATTCCCAAAACGTTGGAAAGAGGCTTTTCTGCTGTGATAAAATTTTTGAGTTCGGAGGTCAGGTTATGGCTCGGGAAGAGAATTTTGAGCTCACCCAAAACGCCTCATATACATGAGTCTTTCTAAACCTTTCTTTGAAAATTGTGTGTGTGTGTGTGTGTCTGTGTGTTTTAGGAAATAAAATGCATTTGAATATACGAAACCGGAACAAACCACTATCTCCGTCAGACCTCCTTTTTTAGCACATTGTGCATGAAAGATCTTTTAGGATCATTTATATGGTTTGGGTCTTATGACATATGTAAGTAGAGACTTAATTGAATCAATTTCATAGTTTTAATGGAAATTAATATTTCCATTCATTATTTTTTTAAAATTCGAGGGCTTTTTATGAGAAATGGAAGGAGGAGGACCGGTTTTGAAGATGAAGATTTTGGTTCTGAAGATGAAGATTTTGGTTCTGATGATTTTGAACGCTATCAAAACCGTCTATTAATACGGTTGTTGGAAGGGATATTAGATAAAAAAAGAGAATTCTCTCTAGAGGATCTTACAAATGCCTATTATAAATGACGTATTTAAAAGGAAATATTTAAAGACTTGGAAATTAAAGCATTTATTTAAAGTTCGGAAGGAGATCTTACCAATGTTGGTTTCTTTCTATCTTCCTCGGGGGAATGTGTTTGATTTGTGGTGGTTTAAAGAGGAGAGAAATTCTGCTCTCACTCGGACAGAACCTCCCCTAATTTACTCTCATTTACACTAGCTAAAACTCGCGGATTATGATGAGGGTTGATTGAGGATGGATGAGGGTTATGTGACGTCGAGAGGTTGATTGGGACGGACCGGGATGGACCGAGATGCCTCGAAATGGCTGGGAAAGGCTGGGGGATGAAAAGGATGGATTGTTGAGATGTTTGTTGATGATAAATGAGCTGATGGAGACCAGTATTTATAGGCCCAAATTCTGGAAAAATAGGTCCGCACGGATTGGCCATGCTTTGTAAGGTTGTCCGTATGGACTTGACATTAATCAGTCCTTCATGGTTCCTGGATTTAGGGGATTTGGCATGTTAACATAATGATCTATGCGAACCTATCATGCAATAAAGAGGTCTGCACGGTTTAAGCTGTAATTTGACAGCTTTTTGACTTTTGTGTCATTCCTGCAGGGCCCTTTTGATGTTTTTTATGCCTAAGTAGTCCTTCTTGGATTTGCTTGATCAGTTTGGTCCCTTTGGGAGTTTACGAGACTTCATGATCGCGGGGGAGTATACCTTTGGTGTTTTCCTTTTGCTCAGATAGAGAGCAGTCCGGATTGGGGTACTTACAGAAGCCCTTCGGCGACGTCACTTATGAAGGAAGTGGGGTCGTCAATAAAAATAAGAATCCCGATCTGGATTGCTTGTCGGGAGAAAGAAATGACCATGTTGATCGGATGGCTGGACCCTTTGATAGGATACCTACGTATCCTAAGTTGGAATCAAGCCTGATCGTCGAGTGTGAGGGCAATTTTGAGGGGCCTCTACTTGTGGGTAACTATTTATCATTCGTCCTGAGTTGAGACATTTCTGAGGTGTCTCGGCGTAAGTGAGATGAAGGCGTTTGTACCTTATGTTGAATTGGAGGCGTTTGTACCTCAGCTGAGATGGAGGCGTTTGTACCTCGAGTTGAGATGGAGGCATTTGTACCTTGTATTGAGATGGAGGTGTTTGTACCTTAGTTGAGATGGAGGCGTTTGTCCCTTGAGTTGAGATAGAGGCTCTTGTACCTGGAGGAATTTGTACCTCAGTTGAGATGGAGGCATTTATACCTCTAGTTGAGATGGAGGCATTTGTACATGGAGGCGTTTGTACCTTGTGTTGAGATGGAGGCGTTTGTACCTCAGTTAAGATGGAGGCGTTTGTACCTCGAGTTGAGATAGAGGCATTTGTACCTGGAGGCGTTTGTACCTTGCATTGAGATGGAGGCGTTTGTACCTTAGTTGAGATAATTCTGAGGTGTCTCGACCTGAGTGAGACTGATTTGTAAGTGACGAGACTTGATGGTCTTGGGAGCGTTCACGATTCCTTAGTTGGAAGTGTTTTATCGCTTAGCTGGGGAAAAATTTGGGCTTACGATGACTGCCGGGGAAGAGCATTCTGGCTTACGATCATGGCTGAGAAAAGATGTTATTGTACGGGCTTATAATGAGTGCCGTTTAAATTTTATCTGCTAGGGAGAAAGGTATCTCAGGCTTACAATTACTGTCGAGAAAAGTGTTCGGGCTTACGATAATGCCTGATGAAAGGTTTGGGCTTACGTATGACGGCTGATGAAAAGATTGCCACTGAGTTGGTGCTAGATTCGGGCTTACGATGACTGCCGGGGATATGTATTAGAGCTTACGTATGACGGCCGAGAAAAGATTTCCACTTAGTTGGGGCGAGATCCGGGCTTACGATGGCTACCGGGGACATGTATTCGGGCTTACGTATGACGGCCGATGAAAAGGTTCGGGCTTACGTATGAGGGCCGATGAAAAGGTTCGGGCTTACGTATGATGGCCGAGAAAAGATTGCCACTTAGCTGGGGCATTCCAGGCTTACGATGGCTGCAAGGGATATGCATTCAGGCTTATGTATGACGGCCGAAGATATTTTAGGGACCAAAGTGCATGAATTTGTAGAAAATAGCTTTTGGACAGCCATTGGCAAAGATTGTAGGGGCAAAAAATTCAAATGGCAAGGGCTGCAAAGAGGTCCACACGGACCAAAATGCAAGTCTGGGGTTTTTAAAACATATTCAGGTCGAACCAGATTGTCATTCCACCCAAAATTTTCAAGCTTCTGCCGCCGAGAGAGAAAGAGTGAAGAGAAATTGCCATTGTTTTGGGCCAAATCTCTCCCAAGAAATCCTTCCATTTAGCTAGAATTCCACCACGGCCGAGGGATATAGGCGATATCGTCACCAAAGGGCCCAAGAAGCCATGGAAAGGAGAAAGGATCTGCAAAGGAATTCCTCCATCTTTAAACCTTCTACAGTCAATCCAGATGAGTTATACCCAAATGTGCACATGCACAATTCGAAGGGGAAAGCGAAAATAGAGGTAAGAATCAAATTTTGTCTATGATTTTTTCTTTGATTGATGCATGTTAGAACTAGGGTTTTGTTCTTGCCATTTTGGGGCTTTTGTTGTTGCCATGCTTATTTTGTGAAACTGACGATTGATTGTTGAAATTGAATGCGTATGGATCACAAATAATTAAATTTTGTTGAAAAATATGGAGTTTAACTTTGATTTGTGAAAATAAAGTGTCTCCTTTGAAATGGGTTTCTTGCATGGTTGGGTGACTTGTACTTTGATGGTGTTATTGTATGTACTGTTGAGCGTTGAACTTTTGTGGGAACGGATTTGTGTGAAAACGGGTTTTTTGAAGTAGAACGTGCCGTGTTGAGACTGAATTTTTGAAATAAAACGTGCGGTGTCGGAATGGACTATTTGAAATGAAACTTGCCGTGCGGAACAAACTTTTGTTGTGAAATGTGCTGTATTTTGTAACGGTCTTTTGAAATGTGTGCCGTGTTTTGTGACGGACTTTTGAGAAACGTGTCGTGTTTTGTAACGGTCTTTTGAAATTTGTGTCGTGTTTTGTGAAGGACTTGTGAGAAACGTGCCGTGTTGGAACAGTCTTTTGAAATATGTCGTGTTTTGTGACGGACTTTTGAGAAACGTGCCATGTTTTGTAACTATCTTTTGAAATGTGTGCCGTGTTTTGTGACGGACTTTTGTGAAATGTGTGTCATGTTTTGTGACGGACTTGTGAGAAATGTGCCATGTTGGAATGGTCTTTTGAAATATGCCGTGTTTTGTGACGGACTTTTGTGAACTATGCCGTGTTTTGTGATGGACTTTTTGAAATGTGTTTCGTGTTTTGTGACGGTCTTTTGAAATGTGTGCCGTGTTTTGTGACAGACTTTTGAGAAACGTGCCGTGTTTTGTAACAGACTTTTTGAAATGTGTGACGTGTTTTGTGACGGACTCTTGTGAAATGTGTGCCGTATTTTGCGACGGAATTTTGTGAAATATGCCGTGTTTAGTGACAGACTTTTTGAAATGTGTACCATATTTTGTGTCGGGCTTTTGAAATGTGTGCCGTGTTTTGTGACGGACTTTTGAGAAATGTGCTGTGTTTTGTAACGGACTTTTTGAAATGTGTGTCGTGTTTTATGACGGACTCTTGTGAAATATGCCATGTTTTGTGACGGACTTTTTGAAATGTGTGCCGTATTTTGTGACGGACTTTTGTTGTGAATGATATGTGTCATCATCATTTTTTGTTTTTGTGTAGCGTTTATTACTTCCAAATCTTGTATTGACATACCTTTGCTATGTTTACCTGCAGGAGGAGGCGCCTTTGTCGGGAAAGGCCAAAAGGATGAAGACGCAGGGGTCTCCTGAGACCATGGTAGAGGTCTGGAAGAGCATGTTAGATAACTGGGAGGGGAGACTGAGTCCTCGGAGGCTGTTCATTGATTCCGGGCTGAATGTCTTCGTGGAGAACTTAGTGGGGGTCGTGATGACCAAGAAGAGCAAGGGCATCTTCATAGCCTTGTCTGAGTATTGGTGGGACACTACTCATTCATTCCATTTTAGCTGGGGGGAGGTGACGGTGACTCCCATGGATTTTGCTGCTATCACTGCCTTTCCTTTAAGGGAGAGTCGGTAAAGTGGAGGGATCGGATGTCTGATGAGTGTCTGATCGAGCTGTTGGGGATTGAGCTTGTGCCTCGTAAGGTTTTAGGCATGTTGTACTATGAGGTAAAGGCATAGATTAGGATCAACATCGGGAGGTACCTGAGGGAACCCAGGGGAGTAACCGCAGAGCAGCTGGCGCGCTCGTTTCTATGGTTTGCCCTCTCCTTGACACTGTTTCTGAACCACGCTACCGCGGCTCTCTTTCCTCTGCTTTAGTCCTTGGTGGATCTGGAGAGGGTATGTGACATTGCCTGGGAGAGGCAAGCTTGGCCGAGCTCTATTTTGCCATGGACAAGTTTAGTAGGGGCGCAACCAGCTCTCTAGGGTGCTTCGATTTTGCTCTGGAGGTACGATTTTGTTTGCTTTATAGCTTTGTTGTTGTTCCTATTTTTTTTCTTTGTCTGAACTGCTATTTGTCTTTCCGTGGCAGGTGTGGTGCTAAGAGATCTTCCAGTGCCAGGAGTGGGATCATCACGAGGAGGCACGTGTATAGCTTCTCTTACAATGAGGTTACGCCCACTTTTGAAGATTTCAGGGCCTTGCTCGGGGGGCCGAAAGTGAAAGTCATCTCTCTTCCTTTGGTCGGGGGTGCGACCATGAGCATGAAGCTTGCGTTCTTTCTTCGAGTTTCGTTGGAGGAATCACAAAGTATGATACTTGATTCCAGCATATTGATATTTTTGAACTGCCCTAAAGATTTATGGGTGATGACGAGAGTGATGTCTCATGGAACGCATTTGCTTTGTGCGTGATAGCCACTCTTTTAATGGTCAGCTCCCTTGGGATATGTGATAGTGCCCTGCTAGATGTGGTAGGCCATTGCCGAACCGGTGAGGACATCGTTCCCTTGGTTTTAGGGGAAACTTTCCATGGCATAAATCGCTTAGTGATGGGGGACCGGTTCATGCGTGGGGGAAGTCCTGCTTTGCTCACCTTGTGGTTGCGAGAGAGGCTTCAAGCCATGATGGTGCCTCTGATATCTTTCAGTCTGTGGACCTTTTCTTAGCGACCTCTGGTTTTGGAGACATGTCAATCTGAGTGAGAGAGGTGATGGCCAGGCTTAGCACGTACCATATCCGTTGGTGGGTTCCTCATTGGAAGATTGAGACTAGGAGGGCCTTTCAGGAAGGTTCCTATGTTGTGAGGGTTCCGGGGCTATCTCATTCCTCTTTCTACATCCTGTCGCTCATTTCTCGACAGTTTGGGATGAGGCAGGAGCCTTTGCTGGGTTGGAGTGACATCGCTACTATGGAAGTAGCTTCTTTCTCTATGACAGACCCAAATGCTTTCCTCTTCTTTCTGAGAATATGGAAGTATTCTGCTCTTCCTCTTGTGGTACTCCTTAGACGCCGGGAGAGTGTTGTTCTGACCACTGAGTACTTGGATTGGTATGAGCAGCATTTGGAGCAGACTCAACCTTCGGAGTGCAGAAGCTTGGGATGACCCATAAGATATCACAGGGGATGTTTTATTTGAATATGAGACTAGAGCTGACATAGTAGCAGAGAGAGGTCCCCTTTTACAGACTCGTAGGGAGGAGATCCGAGTCGAGGCACGGGTGAATGATGCTCTGAGAGTGGCTGGATTGCTTGACCAGACTGGGAGGATTCTTGATCTAGGAAGGAGGGAGACAGAGATAGTTGTTGTGGAACGAAAGAAGACTCGCCGTGGGTGAGGGAAGAAAGGAAAGAATGACGAAGGGACCAACGCGAGCGACATGGAGTGACCTTCTGAGCTCTGAGTATCCATTCATTGTCATTGCAGACACATTAATTACTAGATGTTTTATGTTATCTTAGCATGTTGTGAGTTTGAGAGTAGACCGTGCTTGAACTCATCATGAAGTGTTTTAACTGTAATGATTTGTGATTTACTTAGAGTTTTATCGACACGCAAAATCTCTTGCTTGCTTCTTGTCTGAGCCTTGATGGCGTCAATTTTTTGAATTTTGTGTATTCTTTAGACCGGACCAGTGATGGTTGCCTACGTTTCCCTCGGACTGAGGGGTTCAGGTCTCCGTACTTCAACCCTTTTTTTGTGAGAAGGGGGAGACAGAAAAGGGGGATAATGGTGCAACCCTGATTTTGCCTAGACTCCCCTTTTTGGGGTTTTTAATCTAGCTGGGTATGTTCTTCAACACCTTCGTATCATTTTTTTTTGTTTCTTTTTTTTAGAGTGTAGAGGGGGGAGAAGAAGGCTCGATATTCTTAGGCAAAATATCGGCGGAGCTAGCTTCCATTGACTGGGTTCATGAAAGGGTTCCCATCACGGTCTATTAGCTTTATTGCACCTCCTGAGAAAATTTTCTGAACCACGAACGGGCCAATTCATGTTGGTTCCCATTTCCCAAGCGGGTTGGTTCGGTAAGGCGGATTTTCCTTGAGCACCAAGTCACATTCTCTGATGTTTCGAGATTTGACCTTCTTGTCGAAGGCTCTTGCCATCCGTCCCTGATAGGCTCGAATATGCTCCATGGCGTTTAGTCGGCGTTCATCTAGTAAGGCCAATTCTTCGTGATGGCTTCGGAGCCATTCCACTTTGTTGACTTCATTTTCTAGTAGCACTCGAAGTGATGGGATCTCCAATTCTATGGGCAATTCTGCTTCCATCCCATAAGTTAGAGAAAATGGGGTTTCCCCGGCGGCAGTCCTAACTGACGTTCGGTAACCCCAAAGTGCCAAATGTAGCTTTTCTGGCCAATTCGTCCCCATACTGTCATCTTTTTGATGATCCTTTCGAGGGTTTTGTTTGCTGCTTCCACGGCGCCATTGGTTTGTGGCCTATAAGGGGATGACTTATGGCGCATGATCTTGAATTCGGCTAACAACCTATCGCAGTCTCCCTCGATGTGTTGTCTGATATGACCTCATTCGAGATGCCATATCTGCATATGATGTGTTTCTTTGACGAACTGAGTGACTTTCTTGGAAGTCAAAACTTTTTAAGACTTAGCTTCGACCAATTTCGTGAAGAAGTCGACGGCTACCAAAACGAACTCGTGGCCGTTGCTACCGCGCTGAGTGATTTTCCCAATGAAGTCATTTCCCCAAGTGGCGAAAGTCCAGGGAGTGGTCATGCAATAGAGGTCATGAGGGGGAAGGTGGTTAAGGTTGGAGAATCGCTAGCATTAGTCGCAGCTTCTGACGAAATGGATACAGTCTGCCTGAATGGAGATCCAGTAGTAACCTATTCGAAGGATAATTTTTATAAGGGCTCGAGCATTCATGTGGGGACCGCAATCCCCATTGTGGACTTCATTCATGAGTTCAATTGCTTTTTCCTTACTAATGCAGCAGAGGAGTGGCCCTTGGTGGCATTTCTTGTACATCATATCTCCCAGAATGATGATTGAGAGGCAAGGAACTTCAGGGTTGCCATGCTTTTGGTTTTGACTCCTTTGTATTTTCCTTCCTCATTCATGAAAGGGGCCTCTCCGCTTTTGATGCACTGGTAAATTTGGTCGTACTAGGGCTCGTTGATCGGCTCGGGCTCTAGCTCGATTTCGTAGCAATAGGCTGGAATTTCTTTCTTTCCCACTTTGAATGGTTTTATTGACTTTCCTTCGGGGATCTCCACAAGTGAGGCCAGAGTGGCTAGAGCATCTACGAAACGGTTCCGATCTCTTGGCAAGTAGTGAAAAGTGATCTCTTTGAATTGCACGATAAGGTCTTCCATAAATGCGTGGTACTTTTGCGAACCGGGGTCCATTGTTTTCCATTAGTTGGAGACCTGGTTAATGATCAAGTCTGAGTATCCGTAGATTTCCAATTCTTAGACGTTCCTTTCGAGGGCTGCCTCCAAACCAGTGGCGTATGCTTCATATTCGGCTGCGTTGTTGGTAACCTCAAAATTCAGCTTTATGGCGATTGGGGTGTGCTCATCTTTTGGGTCTACCAAGAGCATTTCGATACCATTACCTTTCTTGTTGGCTGCTCTAGCTAAGAAAAGCTGCAATTGATTCTCGACTTCATGCGCGAAAATTCCTTCATCCGAGAATTGTGGTTCGGGACCTTTGGCTTCATCACTTGGGAAGTCGGCCAGCTGTTCAAACATTACATGCCCTTTGACTGACTTCTGGGTCACGTATTTGATGTCAAACTCAGCTAGGAAGAAAGACCATTTAGCTAGCCTCATTGACAGCGAGGGTTTGTCGAAGAGATATTTAAAAGGATCCATCTTGGAGACCAGATGCACTGTGTGCGATTGCATGTAGTGTCGCAATTTTCCGACCACCCAGACTAGAGCTGTGCAGGTCTTTTCTGAAGCTGAATAGTTGAGCTCACTGCCTTGGAATTTTTGACTCACGTAGAAGATGGCATTCTAGATTTTTGATTCCTTCTTTTCTTGGCCCAACATGGCTCCCACGACAGTGTCGGTTACAGTTAGGTACCGCAATAGTGGCTTCTCTTTGTGGGGAGGATAGAGGATTGGAGAATTCATAAGGTACGCTTTTATTTTCTCGAAAGTCTTGGGTTTGTGGCGGTCTCATCTTAATTGTTCTTCTATGGATCGACCTCGATGCCTCGTTCTATGACCATGTATCCCAAGACTTTGCCCCGGGTTACTCCAAATGTGAATTTAGCAGGGTTCAGCCTCATTGAATGCTTTCGAAGATGATCGAAGAACTTCCTCAAGTCGGTAAGGTGTTGCCCGTCTGACCCTTTTGAGTGGATGATCATGTCATCGACGTATACCTCGATTTCCTTGTGGATCATATCGTGAAAAAGTTTTGTCGCTGCCTGTTGGTAGGTAGCCCCAGCGTTCTTTAGTCCGAAAAGCATTACCGTGTAACAGTAAGTTCCCCATGGGGTGGTGAATGCGGTTTTCTCTTGATCTTCTTCGACCATCTTGATTTGATTGTAGCCGGCGAAACCATCCACGAAGGACTTAACTTCGAAATTGGCCGTAGTATCGACCAACATGTCTATGTTTGGCAGCGGAAAATCATCCTTTGGACTTGCTTTGTTGAGATCCTGAAAATCCATGCAACAACGCACCTTCCCATTGGCCTTAGTGACCGTGACTATGTTGGAGAGCCAAGTCGGGTACTCGATCACCCTTATGAAGCTGACACAGAGCATCTTCTCGATCTTTTCCTTGACTTGTAAGGACCATTCGGGCTTGATCCTTCGCAACTTTTGCTTGACGGGCTTGGCGTCGGGATTCAAGGGAATCCGGTGCTCCACTATGGCAGGATCTAGGCCGGGAATGTCTTGGTAGAACCAAGCGAACACGTCAACAAATTCTTTGAGCAGGGCAATCAGTGCTTCTTGCTCCATATCGACGAAGAATTCTCCGATTCGCGCCTCTTTAGGCTCTTCAGCAGTTCCCAAATTCACTTTGGTCAAAACCTCCTCGGCAGCTTGGGCCCGATTTTCCTCTCTATTTTTTTTTTTTTTTGCGAAAGGAGGGCGGCACCTCCCTAGATTTTATTAATAAGGAAAAAATAGTACAAACATGGTGGGGGACATGACAACCTCAACCACCAAGAAAAAAAACCTAGGGGGGAGTCCTTACACAAGGCGTAAGGTCCTCTACAATAAAGGGAGGGAAAACTAGAGTACATAGAAAATAAACAAAAAAGGAATCTAGCCATAAAAGCCTATGAGAGCCTAATATATGAAGTAGAAGATCGGTCTAGAACCAAAGGTCCCTTGCAAATACTAGGGAGAGTATCAAAAGAGTAGTAACAGGAACCAGGCTCTGATAAATAAGAGAAAGCTTCCTATACCAAGTAGTAACAGGAGTTAGACTGGGTAAATGCAGCAGAATTAGAAAGCCCATCAGCAACCTTATTTCCTTCCCGAAGAATATGAGGATCCGAACCGACATTAAATGTAAAAGACGTTTAATCTCCAACACAACATACCAAATAGACCAAGGAATATGATACTCCTCAATTAAAATTTTGAGAAGAACTTCAGAGTCAATCTCATGCCCATAGAAATGAGAGAAAGCAAAAATGAGATCACCTTTAGCATTCCGAATAACACCTCCTCCAGAAATAATACCCGGATTACCTTTGGATGCACCATCTGTATTGAGCTTAAAAGGCTCAAATAAAGGAGGAGACCACGAAACCAATCTCACCTTCTTGCTAACCATAGAAGAGGCGGTCATACCAAAAAAATCAAAAATTCCAGCCGTATTCCAAGAACCCGGAAAATGAATGTCAAAAGCTTTTACCACATCCTTGATTGAATTGGTAACAGAAGAAATTATCTGAGACGGGGACATTTTAACACTATCAAACCTAGCTTTGTTTCTACTCTTCCAAATTTCCCACAAAATGAAACAAGGAAGAATCCGTCTAAGCCAAGAAAAACCTTGAGAATCCCGACTTGAATTGTTAAACCACCAACTAGCCAAAATAGAACGAATATTAAAGGAGTACATCCTTAGACCCATATTATTAGAGAAAAAACTCCAAACAGCCTTGGCAATATCTTCGCACACAAACAGATGACCTTGAAACCATCCGGGCCAGCTGCACTTTGGCCATTCATAGAAAAAATGACCTCTCGAACTTCATCCTCATTAGGAACAGCCGTAAGCGAGGTGTTATCCTCTTCAGTAATCAGCCGTGGAATAAGAAACATAAAATCATCGGAAGGAATCTCACAATGACCTTGAAGCTGCTCCGAATAAAACCTTATAGCCTCCTCTTTAATTTCACTTTTCTCTTTCAGCCACACGCCATCTCTATTCTTTATTTTGTGAATATATAATTTCTGCCTCTTTTTCTTTACAACAGAATGAAAGAACTTTGTGTTTCTATCTCCCTCCTTTAACCACTTTAAATTAGCTTTTTGGGCCCATAATTCTTCATCTAATTTCAACTTTGAAAATAATTGCGCCTGGGCTAAATTTAGAGCAGCCCTAGAATCATCATCACCAAGAGTTTGATATTGAGCTTCCCTAACCAAAACTTCATCTTCTGCGTTTTTTATTTGCTGATCAATTCTCCCATATATATGCTTATTCCATTCAGAAATAGTCTTCCGGAGACGCCCAAGTTTCTTAGCAAAGCACACCATCGGTCTTCCATCCATAGGGGCAGCCCAAGAAGTTTTTACAAGCTCCTGAAATGAATGATGCTTCAGCCACACATTAAGAAAGCGAAAAGAGCCATGACGCACTTCAGCTTCAAGTTGCAAAATCTCCAGAGCGTTTTTCGGCTTCAAGGGCCCCATATTCCTTTGTTACTGATATGGCTGGCTATACTCCTTTTACTCCGTCTCACAAAAAGAATACAAATGCTGATGGTTCTACAATGGCTTCTTCTCGGACATGGCGTCGAAGATCGGCTTCTCCTCCTGATAATTATGGTTGATGGGATTTGTCTTTTCCCTCTTGATAGCTTAGGGCTTAGTTCCCCCCTTCCTCTTGTTTTGGGCGGTCGGATGGACTTGCACCCCTCCCCTTAGCTTTCTTGTTTTTGTTGTTGGCTTTAAGCCCCACATTGTAGATTTCTTTCCTTTTCCGGTGGTTTGGTTCTATGTCCCCCACCGTGCTTTGTTTCTTTTAATTTATTTATAAAATCTAGGGAGCTACGTCTCCTTTCGTTTAAAAAAAAAAAAAAAAAAAAAAAAAAAAAAAAAAAAGATAAGAATAGGAGCATGATACGAGCAAGTTCTAGCTAAATGAGTAACACGGGTAGAGTGAAACAAATGCAACCATTGCTCATTATACAAAGCTGTCTAATCTTTGATAAATAGCCCTTCTTCCCATACGATTATTAGACCATGTAATAACATTACCTTCATATCCGGCATCCATAAGGTTAGAGTATTGAATCATATCCGAGAATTCCGTTACGGCCCATACCATTAACTTGGGTTTTCCTCCAATCTTCTCACTCGATCAATAACACAGTTAAAATCACCCACAACCAACCAAGGGAATTCCACCTCACTAATAGTCATTAGCTCTTCCCATAGAAATACGAGAAAATCTGTTACGGCTAGCATGAACAAAAGAAACCCAAACAATTTGTCTCCCAAAGCGGATGAGAAATTTGCAAAGTTAAGGCTTGATCCGAATCTTGAATAACCATGCAGCTGCAGCCCATGCTTCCATAAAACCCAAACTCTATTATTTTTATTATTCACCCCATCTTCACAACCCAACTTCCGAATAAGAGGACCCATAGCAGCAAAATCAGATTTTGGCTCATAAATAGCCATAAAGCGAAACACCATGAGAACGGAATAAACGTTTGATTCTACGGATTGTGGCCCCATTAGCTATGCCACGAGCATTCCAACTTATAAAACACACCATTAAAAACAGCTATAAAGAAAGTAAATGAGGGAATAGAACGAAAAGGAAAAACTCACAGGTGAAGGGGATTTGTCCCTACTCTTTTTCCTTTTATGAGTAACAGTAATGAAACCGTCATCAACTTGGGCCTGCAATGCGGTTAGAGATTCTTTGAAATCCATTTGCATGTTCATGACTTGATTCAGCGAGGTAACTTGAGGAGCTCTAGGCGACAGATTAAGAGAACCAAAAGCATTCATCTTTGCATGGGAAGAGGACTTTACACGCATAAGCGAGAATCATCTCGCAAAGGCGTACATAATTTAAGAGGATCTTGAACTTCGGGAATAGATATTTGAGTATCCTCCCCTCCCAGTCCATTTGAGAGATACCGGCCTTAGTCTTTATAGCCTTTAGGCTTTTAGACGAGCATCATTAACGAGACTTTGGCAAAGCAATACCCCTTCTAGCCATCAAAGGAGCCGTGAATTCCTTAGAGCCACCATCTTTCTTTGTAAGATCAATAACATCTTTTTTGGCTTCATTAAAATCAGCACTCTTGCTTGTACCTTCTTGATTACCCTTATTTTTGTCTTTCCGAATCCAAGATTCATTTTTTGTTTCCCCCTTCTTATGATCCTCCTTTTCATCCCTTTTCAATCCTTGATCAGCCTTCTTCTTCCCATCCCCATCACCATTTTTCTTGAATTCAGAATTTAGAATACGACAATTAAAAGTGTCATGACCTAATAGAGAACAATGGCTGCAGTACATAGGCATGTTATCATACTGAACAGGTTGCACAAAACTCGGCATACAATCACCACAATCTATATGAATTTTTTCAGGCAGCCGTTTTAATAAATCCACTTGCACCAAAATTTTAGCCACACTTGGCCTAGAACCGGATTCAGCGGTAGCTTTATCAATCGACATAGGCTTTCCAAAGATTCGAGCCAAAGAGAATAAAAAGATTTTATTGAATAGATGTACAGGCAATCCAGGAAGACTTACCCATACAGGAACAATAGAAGAATCCGTTTGAGGCTTCCATGAAGGTGTCCAAACTGAAGTACGCATAGGAAATCTGTTCACATACCATACCTCCCTAGTCCAAATGCGTTGGAAATCTTCTTCATTAGTGAGTTGAATCAACATATGACGAGAATCAATATGGCCCAATTTAAACGCTCCCTTCAAATGAAACGTAGCAAAGGCAATTCTTGCAGCCTCCATAGTAGGTCTGCCATTAGAGAATTTTCCAACCAAATTCCAAGCAAAAGGCTTAGCAAAAGCCTCTAAAGCTTCCTTAGAAAGTTTCAAAGAAGGCATACCTTTGTGAGTAGCGGCTGGAATCAATGGAATATCTTGGATTGGAGTCGATTGAGAGGGGCTGAATATAGAAGCAAAAGATTTATTAGGGTTTGGGGGAGGCGGCTGCATTGTAGGGTTTGCATGGGATAAAACGGCTGAAGCAAAATTAGGATCAGCAATAGTGTTTTGCGGATTAGGGTTAACATTATGCTTGGAATTAAGATTAGGAAGAGGAGGAAACATGGCCGGATCAGCCATGGAAGGCCAAACCCTAATTAGGGTTCAACCAAAAACGGCAATTCTAGAGAGAATTTGAATTTAGTGCGTGTGTGTGAGAGAGAAAGTCCAAGAAATTAAAGTTTCGTCTGCGATTCAAGTTGGATTACGAATACGTGTACGAAAGACAAAATCGCAATAAAGGTTGGTAAATCTATATTCATAATTCTAATCTATTCATATTAGATGGATTCATGGATAGGATTTTGTGATTTAATGTTAAGTCTTCCGCTGCGCATGTTACCCCAAAACCCAACAACTAATGCATTCAAATTCACAGTCGACCGCATACACTGTACCACTAATATGGACCATATGAGCATAAAAATTTATCAATTCTAGGCTTTGTAGAAGCCTTTTTATGGGCGAATTCTGCTCTGTCCCAACTTTGACCACATTGCTACAGATACCAGGTAAGTACTCTAAATCCTAGCTAATCTGTCATTGGTTGTCAAGAAGGAGACGAAAGGACATTATTCTTACACATAGGACAACAATGTGCACTTCTCCACCTTCCCATCTTCCCTTACCTCGTCACTCCACTACTCTACTTCTTCACTTCAAACAATGCCTCTATACCCACCTCCTCTGTCATCCTTCTCTCTCTCTCTCTCTCTCTAGTTTACCCCTCTAAATTTTTGGGTATAAAATGGCCCCTCAAGCTAAGAAATACTCAAAGAAACAAAGTGAGGAACCTCCCTCACTAAAATACATGCTAATAGTATGGCTTTTCTTTCTACATAATCCTTATTTTTTGCAACTCTCATTTTAAATCTGTGATTGTTCATATGGGTTTGCCAAAAGTTACTATTTCTTCAAGATGATATTTGTTGATGTTTATGCCTAATTAAGTTCATTTATGCTCATATTATGATCACTCACATATATATGCTATTGATCTCATGATTCTATGTCTATATGCTTCACATTTTAAGAAATTTAAAATGTTTCACTCTTTGTACCTTAACATTTACATTTTTGAAAACTGAGACCTAACATTTTAAATTTCTTAAAATGTGAAGCATATATGCTTCACTCTTTGTACCTTAACATTTACATTTTAAAATATTAGGTCTCAGTTTTCAAGATGATATATATGTTTTGCCTGTAAGCTTCATTCTTCACATTTATGATCATTTTAATTTATGCTTCACATTTTAAAATGATAAGTGGAAGATCTCTGTTGCTATCTATAAAGGTACAAAGAGGAATTGGGGAAAGATTATCTACCAAAGACTCTTGGCTAGCATATATGAATATTAGAAGAATGAAGCTTACAGGCAAAACAAGTACATAACTCACAAAAGGCTTACATCCCTTATTCTTACCAACACCATGGAGATCGGTAAAATTGTTGATAGACATACTGAGCTTCATGAAGTTATTCCCAAGTCAAAGGTTCTCAAAAGAAAGACAATGCAGTACTTCAGGAACAAGTTCAATGATGACTTGTACCAACAATTCTTGAAGTTGGATCCAATTGAGAAATATGTACCCCCAAATAAGTCTACGAAATCTGGCAAGGAAGTTGTGGAAAAAGAATCAGAAGAGGAAGAAAAAGAAGAAGATCAAGGAGAACTGGCTAGGAAAGCCAAAGGTAAAGGTAAGGTTGTGGAAAAGCTAAAGGCTAAACATAGTGTTGATGTACAAGGAAGGAAGTCAGGCAACATTAAGTTCAAGGAACCTGCTCCCTCTCATTCAAAGTCCTCTACTCCATCCAATTCGACATCACACATATGGTTGATCGTGAAAATCTCATCCATCAAAAATCTCTTAAGCCAATTTCCTCATCCTCCAAACCAACAAACCCTACCTCCAAATCAACTAAATCTTCTACTCATTTCAAATCACTATCATTCACACTAAAATCTCACAACTCCACTCCCTCCAATCCCAAGTCTCCACTCAAGAGGAAACTGACTCTAGCAGAAGAAGACTAGGAGAAATTTATTTATGCCATCTTCTTGGAGCTAGTTGTTGGGTATGCATACTCTAACCCTCCTAGCTTTAGCTTTAATTTGATTGATACCATAACCTCATCTCTATTTTCTGGACTTTAGGCCCATATGTAATGAAGCTTAGACTTCAATTTTTTAGTATAAGTCCATTTTATAGAATAGGTTTATTTAGGCTTGAAGATTGGCACAAGACTCATTGGATATGAGGTTTCAGTTCAAGAAGTTTCAAATCGGATGCATAAAACCGCACATGCAAACCACAGTGTGGAAATCCTGCATTGAAACTGCACTTCAAAGAACTGCAGTGAATCCTAATTGATGAAACTGCACTAGAAAAACCGCAGTACAGTTCCAATCTTAAGACCTCACTGTGAAACCTCACTGGTGAAACCGCATGCCTAAACCGCATCTTCACCAAACCGCATCTAATGATTGAAGACTTGAAGTTAAACCACTTTTGATCATTGGAATCCACATCAGCAATATCAAAAGTCAACCACCAAATATTGTCACGTGACTAAGTGTCAAACAGAATAATCTGTAAGGATCCTGAAAAGGTGACAGATGTCCTTCATTCCTTATTTGCAGCTGAGGTCTGATCAGCTTTATCTGCAACTTCTGAACAAGGGACAAAAGTGGATTTGTGGATCAATCAAAATGTACCAGTACAGTAATTCTTTATAAATAAAAAGAAAGAACAAAACACGGTGGGGGACATAAACCTAACCACCGGAAAATCTGTAGTAGTACAGTAATTCAACAGTTGTATCATAACGGCTACTTTCTTGGTGCTTGGGTATAAATACCCCTAATCTTCAGCATTTGAAGATGACTTGAGAAATTGAAATTACAGTGAGTTCATAAGAAGATTGAAGCCCTGCCCAGAAATATTCAACCCTTTGAATCTTCATC
This sequence comes from Adenophora triphylla var. japonica, assembly GCA_022495995.1. Taxonomy (NCBI): domain Eukaryota; kingdom Viridiplantae; phylum Streptophyta; class Magnoliopsida; order Asterales; family Campanulaceae; genus Adenophora; species Adenophora triphylla. Next base: position 87,657 of record JAFEMH010000903.1, read on the forward strand.
TTCTTCCTTCAAGAAATATTTCCAATCCAGAAATCAAGCCTTTAACATCCAAGAATCATTGTGCTCTATATATCATATAGATTCAAAGAGCCTTGATCTTGTTTATCACACACACACCTCACTTGATTAATCACATAGATTATTCAGTTGAGATATACTGGTTATAGTCTATGATTTGATCTTCATAGAATAGATTTTAGATCTGAGTTTGAATAATTGTATCTTTGTAATCTCTCTCATACTCAATATAAAATCTAACTCTTAGAAAATCCAAGACTAACTATCTTGGTAGTGGATGTAGATCATTTACGATTGAACCACTCCAAATATTGTGTTCTTTATTTATGCATTGTACTTACTGCTCTTTACTGATTATTTTGTCTTTATCTATTTGATCTCATTTTCAGTTAACCATTGTTGTGAATTGTGTTTCTGGTTAATCATTGTCAAAACCTCACTTAACTGTTTATGAAAACCGCACACATAAAACTTTTTTTTCTGGCGAAAGGAGAAGGTACTCCCTAGATTTTATTAATAACAAAAAAAGATATAAACATGGTGGGGGACATGACAACCTCAACCACTAGAAGCAAACAAGGGGGGAGTTCTTACACAACCTGTAAGAACCGCACACATAAAACCGCACTATAAACCGCACCTCTAAACCGCACCACTTTACCTAAGAAATTATGTTGTGCATTTTGCAATACTACTTGCGGTTTTAATACACTGCAAGCGGTTTTGTAAGCAAGAGGTTTCGTTTTCGAAAAGAGGATGAAAAATTTTAAATAGCTATTCACCCCCCTATAGCTGTTTTTCACCCTTGTTGCCACCTTTGGGACCAACAAGTGGTATCAGAGCAAACACATTTATAAAACTTCTGTTTTTCAAGCTTAACAGCTTGTGTGCCGATTCACTATGGCAAATTCTAAAACCATGACAACGGTTAACTATTCACACATTCCTATTCTAGATGAAGGGCACTTTGACATCTGGAAGGTCCGAATGTTAATCCATTTGGAAACCATTGACGAAATGCTGGTGGAGTGCGTGACGAATGGCCCATTTGTTCCTATGAAGGCCAACACCAATCCAACCACCAGTGCTGAAACTCCAGAAGTCAAGAAGCTTAAAGAAGAGTGGACTGATGAAGAAAAACGATTAGTTGCTTTGGACAGCAAAGCAAGATTCATCATTTCTGGAACCTTGCCCGTATCAACCCTTCAAAAGGTCATGTACTCCAAAACCGCAAAGAAGATGTGGGATGCCATAGAGAGCTATCTTGAAGGTGACGATTTTGCAAGGAAAATAAAAGATATGCTGTTGAAAGATCCTACAACAACTTCAACAGAAAATCTAACGAAACCTTGCACCAAACTTACGATCGCTACGTTGAGGTAGTTAATGCTTGTAGATCTCTTGGCAAAGTTTTAACTGATAAAGAAGTCAATATGACTTTTCTAGCTGCTTTGGGACTGCTACTCAATTGGATGTGGAAGAGGAAACTTCTAAAGTTTTGAAGCCGAATCTTAAAAAGTGTGTGTCTTTTTTGAAGGGTTAAAAGAAAAAACTCTGGTATTAGCATAAATGAGGCTTCAAAGCCGAAGTCTATTTCTTCAATTCTCTCCAAAATTGTTGTTGATGAGGTGGCTAAGGCTGCTCTTAAGGTGCCAAATGCTCCTTCTAGGCTTCCAGTTAGGGGCTCCGTGATTGGAACTGATTGTGGGGTTACTTCAGAGGTTAATGTTGATGCTGAACCTAGTAATGGCAACGTTTTGGCTGATGAAAATGATGGTGCTGGTGCTGCCTTATTTTCGGCTGATCTTGTCCCTATTTCCGAGGAATCTTTGGGTGTGGGCTCAGCTCAGTTTTGGCAGTTCAAATGGGTAATGTCAATGCTCCTCCGAATGATGAAGAGGCTATAATGCGCAACATTGCTCGATATAGAGAGTCCCATCCTCCCCAACCTTATGTGGTGTGGAATCAATCTCTCCGAGCGTTTTTGTTTGCAAGGGCCCCTTATTCATTTGTCACTGATATGGCCCGTTATACTCCATTTATTCCTTCTCACAAAAAGAATAAAAATGATGATGGCTTCACAATGGTCGCTCCTAGAAAATGGCGTGGAAGGTCGGCTTCTCCTCCTAATAATTCTGCTTGATGGGTTTTGGTTCTCCCCTTTACCCTTTGATAGTTTAGGGCTTAGTTTCCCCCTCCCTTTTGTTTTGGGGCGGTCCATATGGACTTGCACCCCTCCCCTTAGCTTTCTTGAGTTTATTGTAGGCTTTAAGCCCCACCTTGTATGTTTCTTTCTTTTTCCGGTGGTTAGGTTTTATGTCCCCCACCGTGCTTTGTTTTTTTATTTTATTTATAAAATCTAGGGAGCAACGTCTCCTTTCGTTTTAAAAAAAAAAAAAAAAAAAAAAAAGATGGGTCAATAAAGCCACATCTCTAGAGGACTCTAAAGATTTAAACACTTGGACGTTAAGTAACTTGTATGCAAATCTTAAAGTGCATAAGCTTAAATTAGACCATATTGAAGAGGTTGAAGGGAAAGGAAAATCACTTTCCATGTTCATAGTTGAACATGAGGAGAAACCATCTACTTCAAATCAAACCCCTGATTCTTCCATATCAACCGCATCACTCATCGAAATGGATGAACCGCTTGAGGTAGTAATGAAAACTGCATCATGGTTCCAAAACTTTGTTCATATCAAACTGCTTGTTTGTAGAACAATGAAACCGCAATTGTTTTAAAACTTCATTCAAATATCCTTTAACTTAAAAATCATATTTTTGAATTGAAGTTTAAACATTCAGTTTAAACCGCATACTTAAACTAAAATTCATATTTTTATGTATGCACTTAATGCATTTCTATACTTTCAAATTGTAAGTTTTAATTCCTTTAATAGTATAGAAATCTATAACTTAAGCTTATATGTGCATTGTCTTGGGACATGACTTACCATGATTAATTCTTATGGACATGTTTTTACCAAGAACAATGTTTGCTTTTGTTATAGTAGGTAATGACATCAATCAAATAGGAGGAGATTGTTGGGTATGCATACTTTCACCCTCCTAGCTTTAGCTTTAATTTGATTGATACCATAACCTCATCTCTATTTTCTGGATTTTAGGCCCATATTAATGAAGCTTAAACTTCAATTTTTTAGTATAAGTCCATTTTATAGAATAGGTTTATTTAGGCTTGAAGACTGGCAGAAGACTCATTAGACATGAGTTTCAGTTCAAGAAGTTTCAAACCGCACGTATGAAACCGCACATGCAAACCGCAGTGTGGAATTCCTACATTGAAACCGCACTTCAAAGAACTGCAGTGAATCCTAATTGATGAAACCGCACTAGCAAAACCGCAGTGCAGTTCCAATCTTAAGACCGCACTGTGAAACCTCACTGGTGAAACCGCATGCCTAAACCGCATTCAGTGATTGAAGACTTGAAGTTAAACCACTTTTGACCGTTGGAATCCACATCAGCAATATCAAAAGTCAACCACCAAATCTTGTCACGTGACTAAGTGCCAGACAGAATAATCTGCAAGGATCCTGAAAAGGTGACAGATGTCCTTCATTCCTTATTTGTAGCTGAGGTCTGATCAGCTTTATCTGCAACTTCTGAACAAGGGACAAAAGTGGATTTGTGGATCAATCAAAATGTACCAGTACAGTAATTCAACAGTTGTATCATAACGGCTACTTTCTTAGTGCTTGGGTATAAATACCCCTAATCTTCAGCATTTGAAGATGGCTTGAGAAATTGAAATTACAGTGAGTTCATAAGAAGATTGAACTTTCTTAGTGCTTGGGTATAAATACCCAAATCCTTTGCGGCCTTATTCTCAGATACTCAGCAATCCAATGATCTCCCCATTGCCCCGTTATCAACCCATAAAGGAACACCAGCTATTAAACTTTCGCGTGAAGTTATTGATCAATTTTCTAAGCCATTTAAATGGACTCTCGTTGGTAAGTTCTCACACGGTCGACCCTCTATGGAAGACACTAGAATTGCTTTTGCAAAGTTTAATCTTAAAGGGGTGTACAAACTGGGTCATTTAGATTCAAAGCATATCCTGATACAATTAACAACGGAGGCAGATTATCAGCGTCTTTGGATGAAGGAGGTTTGGTATGTTTTTAAATTCCCCATGCGTACGTTGGCTTGGTCTCCGGCATGGAGGCCTGAACAGGAATCATCTATCGTTCCTATTTGGGTTGGATTGCCCGGACTCCCGGTTCACCTATTCAATAAATCATTCCTATTCTCTCTCGCAAAAGCTATTGGATCTCCTTTAGCGCTTGACAAAGCTACATTGGAGCTTTCTCGCCCCAGTATTGCTAAGATTTTAATCCAAGTTGATGTTCTTAAAAAGTTACCTACGGAAGTGTTCATTGATTGTGGTGATGTCCTTCCAAGTTTCTATCAAAAAATTGAGTATGATAACATCCCGAGATATTGCAAGCATTGCTTCAAACTGGGTCATGATATTTCTCAGTGTAAGAGAGCGAATCCTCAGTTTCGAAGTAATAAAGAAAAAGATGTGGTTGGTAAAAAGGTGGTTAATGATGCTGGTAATAGGGAGGATTTAGAGAACCATCAGGTTGGTGTCTCCTCCAATATCAATGATAAGGGCCAAGACCCAGTCTTGAATATTAATCAGCAAAACCCTATACAGAAGAAGGTGTATGTGGTAAAGCGTGGTCAACCAATTCCAGAGGCTGTGGAAGAAAGTCTAAAAAAGGCATGTGAAATGGTTGTTCATGACAATAATATTGTCCAAGAGAACAATGATTTGTGCACTACTGAGCAGGAGAATGCCTCTGCGGCTGAAGAAAAAATTCTTCAGAATGTTGCTAATATATACCATGGAAAAGTGATAAATGATGAATTGGTGGATCTTGAATTGGAGTTGTCCCCGATTGATGATCCTGTCAGCAACCTAAATCTTTCCCCCAGGGCAACACCGCCTTCATCCTCTTTTATTACAGCCATGGCTGGCTCTACTCCTTTTGTTTCTCATCACAAACATCAGGTAGATGCTGAGGGCTTCACCAAAGTCTCATATCGGAAAAACAGGAGCAAATCCGCCTCTCCTCAATCTTAAGTCTGGTTAGCATTCCATTTATTTCTTTTTATAGTTTCTCAATGGTAGCAATAATTAGTTGGAATCTCCGTGGCATTGGAAACAAGGTCACTGTTAGGAGAATTAAAAAGCTTCTTTTTCTGCATAATGCTTCGGCTGTGGCTATCTATGAGCCGAAAATTCATAAGTCTAATTTAGATTGCTTGGTTCGCAAGCTAAACTGCTCTGGGGGTGTTTCTAATGATAGTGGAAGGATTTGGTTTATTTGGAAGCATGGTTTCTCTTGTGAAGTTGTCCAAGATAGTATTCAAGCCTTGTCAATTCAAGTGAAGCATTGTCTTTGGCCTAATCCTATTCTTTTGACATGTGTTCATGCTAGTTGTAACAAGTTTGATAGAAGAATCCTTTGGGATGATTTAATTGGTCTAAGTGATACTACTCTTGCGTGGCTGGTTTGTGGAGACTTCAATGTAGTTCTTAATCAGGAGGAAAAGCTAGGAGGCCGCCCTATTTCTTCTCGGAAAATTGCTGAATTTTCTGATACTATTCAAGTGTCTTCTCTTATTGATGCTGGCTATGAGGGTTCCAAATTTTCGTGGTGGAACATGCAGCTTGGGAGAAAGTCTATCCGACAACGTCTTGACAGGGTGTTTTATAATGAGAAGTGGCTTAACTCCTTTGATAATACTTCTGTAAAGCATCTTAATAAAACTTGCTCAGATCATTCCCCATTGGTGATCAATATTCGAGTGGAAGCTGAAGTGCATAAATGTTCTTTTTGTTTCATCAATGCTTGGATAAAGCATCCTTCATTTTTTGATACTGTTAAAAATTCTTGGGCTGCTTGGATTGATGGGCGCCCCATGGTTCGTTTTGGTAAGAAGCTTGCTCGGCTTAGAAGGGAGTTATCGAATTGGAACAAATGTACGTTTGGGCGGATTGATGCAAGTGGCTATTGCTGAAGATGAAGTTCTCCGCAAAGAGTTGGCTCTTGAAAGTAACCCTTCTGTGGATTCAAGGGCCGCTTTAAATTTGGCCCAGGCTCAGTTAAAATATGCTTTAGCTACGGAAGATGAATTTTGGCGTCAAAAAGCGAATATAAAGTGGATCAAAGAGGGAGACAGAAACACTAAATTCTTTCAGTCCTATGTGAAAAAAAAGAGGCAAAGGTTATTCTTACATAAAATTCGAAATCGTGAGGGAGTTCTGATCACGAATAAGGAGGACATTCGTAATGAGGCTGTGGATTTCTATCAGAACCAGTTGACGGCGGATAGGGAGGTGTCTAATGTGCATGATGACCTCTTGAATCTTATTCCTTCTTTAATTTCTGAAGAAGAAAATGACATTCTTAAAGCTGTTCCAAGTATGGAAGAAGTGTTTGAGATTATAAAAGGCATGAATGGTCAAGGAGCAGCTGGCCCTGATGGATTTACTGGTGTTTTCTATGTTGCTTGCTGGGAGATTATTAAGGAAGACCTTTATCGTGCTATTAGGGAGTTCTTTGCTGGCTTTGAGCTGCCCAGATCGTGGACTAGCACCCTCATTGTTACTATTCCAAAAATTGATAATCCGATATATTTCTCTGATTTGCGTCCTATTAGTCTCTGTAATTTTTCAAACAAGATTATCACAAAAATCTTCACAGAGAGATTAGGGCAGATTCTTCCTCGCATTATCTCTCCTAATCAAAGTGGGTTTGTTCAAGGGCGGGTTATTCATGATAACATCCTGTTAGCGCAAGAAATGATGTCGTCTGTTAAAAAGAAAGTCCGGGGTTCGAATATTGCCATCAAGCTAGACATGGCCAAGGCTTATGATAGGATTTCTTGGGTTGCTCTTATCAAGGTGTTGAAAAAGTTCGGTTTTGCTATTGAATGGGTGGACATGATTTATAGGTGTATCTCTAGCTTGTTGGTTTTACATTTATCGTGAATGGAGAAAGCTATGGTTTCTTTCACTCGTCTAGGGGCCTTCGCCAGGGAGACCCTCTTTCGCCTAGTCTTTTTATCATTGCCGCTGAAATTCTAAGCAGAGGGCTGAATTATCTTCATCTTCACAACTCTAATATCAGATTCCGGGCCCACATCCACACGCCAGTGATTTCCCATTTATCATATGCGGATGATATCATCATTTTTTGTAATGGGGCGAAAGACTCTCTTAGGATGCATATGAAGTGTTTGGAAAAATATCAAGAATTTTCGGGTCAGCTTGTTAGCATCGGTAAATCTTGCTTCATCACGGGGAGGAATGATGCTTCGCGTGATGTTGCTATTTCTGAAGTCACGGGCTTTGTTAAAAAAGCTTCTCCTATTATATATTTGGGGTGTCCTTTATATGTGGGCCGAAAGACTCAAGCTTTATTTAACCCTCTAATTCAGAAGATGGAAAAGAGACTTGAATCTTGGCAAGGTAAGCTTCTCTCCTACGGTGCTAAGGTAACCCTTATCAAATCTTGTCTCCAAGCAATTCCTATATATTACATGTCTGTCATTGAGCCCCCAAAAAATGTGATTACATCCATGCAACGTTTGATAATGAATTTCTTTTGGAGTGGCTCGGATGGCTCGCAAAAGTGTCACTGGATTGGATGGAGAAGGATCAGCCGGCCGCTGGATGAAGGGGGTCTTGGTATCAGGAAGTTTGAGGATTTAAGCACTGCCTTTGCTATGAAATTATGGTGGAGATTGCGTGGCTCCTCGTCCCTTTGGACTGAGTTCATGTTGGCAAAATATTGTTATGAGATTCACCCTATGGATGCTGTTGTCACGAGCTTTGCTTCTCACATATGGAAACGCATGATAGGGGTAAAAGATTTTATGGAGCAGCGTATTGCATGGAGGCTTGGTAAAGGGCAAATCTCTATACATGAAAATTGGTTTGAAGGGGTTAAGCCTATTCTTCCACACCAGCACATTGAGGTCTCTAATTTATTCGAAAACAGCCTGCCTCGGGTAGATTATATCAGCAATAGCTTTGGAGACCCTCTTTTAAATTTAATTAAGGACCAAAATATAAAGCTTAATGGGAATGATGATATTCTCATTTGGAAACCTTCAACCTCAGGCATGTTTTCTATATCATCGGCTTGGCGGGAGTGTCGTCAATCTCAATTCTCGAGACCTGTTTTTTCGATGCTTTGGCATAAGCATATTCCCCCCAAATACTCTATTCTGTTATGGCGAATTCTTCACAGAGGTCTTCCCACTGATGACTCTTTGCAGAAGCGGGGTATTCAGACTGTCTCAAGGTGTGGATGCTGCTATTTGCCTTCTACGGAGTCTATGGATCATCTTTTTGTGAATGGTGACATTGCTAAGGTTACTTGGAAGTATTTCAGCCAAGTTTGTGGTGTGGATATTAATTTGGGTTCATTCCAGGCAGCTCTATCCTCTTGGTGGTTTAATCGTCCCAAGAATATATCCCAACTTAACAAATGGATATCTCTCATTCTTCCGGGGGTCATTGCTTGGTCTATTTGGCATCATAGAAATAAATGGTTTTTTGAAGGCATTAGGATGCAAGGTGTGGATATCATTGCTTCTGTTATTCAAAGCAAATAACAAATATAGTCATTGCGTTCAACCCTCCTGTTAAGCCCTCAATCTTCGACAGTTCCGTGTTGCAAGTCTTTAAAATTTCAGTGACTGCTCCGTCTCCTCGTGTGGCTAAAATGGTTAAGTGGATTAAGCCAAGGCAAGGATGTTATAAGATCAACACTGATGGTGCTTCTAGGGGTAATCACAGCGATCTTTCTTGGTGGAGGAGTAATTAGAAATGCTAAGGGAGAGTTGATCTTTGCGTTCGGGAATTATTATGGGCATCGCTCAAATATGTGGTCGGAGGCTAAAGCCGCTCTCGATGGGTTAACATTTGCTCACACTCTTGGTATTAATCATGTTTGGTTGGAGATCGATTCTGAAGTCCTAATGAAAGTAATCACCAAAGTATATCACATTCCATGGGAGGTATTCTATATTATCCAACAAATTTTCATTATCATGGAGCATATGAATATTCATGTGAGTCATATATTTCGTGAAGGGAACAAGGTTGCTGACTCCTTGGCGAACATCGCTGTGGAATCTATGGTTGATCATATTTGGGTCTTGTCTTCTCAACTCCCTCCTTTGTGTCGTGGCTATATTCTTATGGATAGAGCGGGCTTCCCGTCTTTTCGTCATAAATGATTTTATGGTTGGGTTTATTGTGTGTTTTTGGGTGCTAAGTTCCATTTCTCTTCGTGGTGCTGATGTCTGTATGGCCAATTCCCTTGCTGCTGGTGGCTGCTCGATGTTGCTGTTGTTTGGCGTCCGCTGGTGTCTTGGGCGGTCGCCCAAGTACTTCGGCTGGGCTTGCGCGGCCGCCCTTGTCGCGTGGTGGGCCGATGTCTGTCTTGGGCTTCGTCCGACAGCTGTTGTCCGTACTCTTCCTTTATTTATGTATGTCAATTTTATTTTTTTGATAGGTTGTTCCCCTTCCCTCCTTGTAGAGTACCTTACAGCTTGTGTAAGGACTCCCCCGTTGCTTTTCCAGGTGGTTGAGGTTGTCATGTCCCCCACCTTGTTTTGTACTTTTCTTTTTATTAATAAAATCTAGGGAGTACCGCCTCCTTTCGCCAAAAAAAAAAAAAAAAAAAAAAAAAGATTGAAGTCCTGCCCAGAAATATTCAACCCTTTGAATCTTCATCTTCTTCCTTCAAGAAATTTTTCCAGCCCAGAAATCAAACCTTTAACACCCAAGAATCATTGTACTCTATATCATATAGATTCAAAGAGCCTTGATCTTGTTTATCACACACACATACCTCACTTGATTAATCACATAGATTATTCATTTGAGATACACTGGTTATAGTCTAGGATTTGATATAATAGATTTTAGATCTGAGTTTGAATAATTGTATCTTTGTAATCTCTCTCATGCTCAATATAAAATATAACTCTTAGAAAATCCAAGACTAACCATCTTGGTAGTGGATATAGATCATTTACGATTGAACCACTACAAAATATTGTGTTCTTCATTTTTGCATTTTACTTACTATTCTTTACTGATTATTTTGTCTTTATCTATTTGATCTCATTTTCAGTTATCCATTGTTGTGAATTGTGTTTCTGGTTAATCTTGTCAAAACCTCACTTTATTGTTTGTGAAAACCGTACACACAAAACCGCACTATAAACCGCACCACTTTACTTGAGAAATTCCGTTGTGCATTTTGCAATACCACTTGCGATTTTAATACACTGCAAGCGATTTTGTAAGCAAGAGGCTTTGTTTTTAAAAAGAGGGCGAAAATTTTAAAACAGCTATTCACCCCCCCCCTAGCTATTTTCCACCCTTGTTGCCACCTTTGGGATCAACACTGGTGCTCAGGGGAGAAGATCTAATCAAGGAAATATTAGAACAAGCATGGTGCTGAGAAGAGAAAATATTCCTCCCTTCCTAAATAAACTGACTCCAGCCCTTCTAAGAAGAAAGCCAAGATTGTTAATGCTAGGCTAACAATTGAATATTTGGGATTGATGGAAAGTGATGATGACTTAGATGAACTTCCAGGTTCAATTCAAGGCACACACGTGAAAGGAAGGAATGCCAGATACATGCAATATGTTCATGATGATGAAGCTAGTGCCTGGATAAATGCTCCATTTGATGGAGAGCCAAGGCCTGATGTAGGTGTTGAGAGAATAATGTTGATGAAGAAGAAGTTAATCAATTTGTAAATGAAGAGGATGTAGTTAATAAGATTAGATGTGGGAGTGGATGGAGATGATGTTGTTAAGGAACGTGAGATATCTTATGATGGAGAGAACATAGCTCATGAAGATGAGCTTGTAGAAACTGAGGCTGGCCGTACTACTACTAATGAAATTAATTTAGCAGAGGGTGAAAACCCTATAATTGAGCCGTGTATTGTGGCTACCGTTGACCGTGCAACTCTTGATGATGCTGACCGTAACTTACACCAAGCCAACCCTATTCACTCAGACTCCACATCCAACTCTACCAATTCAAACACTCCTCACCATATCCCAATCCCTCAACCAACTCTATCCAGCTTGAGACTCAGAGCCAAAATACACAAATTGCTAGTCAAGCCTCACTTGTTGCTAATCATAATTCCCTCCAAGCATAAGTCAATGCTCTTCCCTCTCTTTTGATTGATACCATTAAGGGGAGAGTGTTTACATAACAAAGGTTGTGAAGGACATGTTGACTAACCAGACTGGCGCAAGCTCTAGTCTTGTTGCTGCCCCAAATGCTAGTACCTCCAATACTTCCAACACCAATGTGATCACTCCTAAACTATTGAAGGAAACAATGGGAATTATGATTCAACTCTATAGCACAGTCTGTCTCGGGAGATGAAGAAGGCTGGTGATGAAATGTCCAGAGTCATGGGCTCTAGACAAAGTAAAAGTAATTGGGAAGATCAAGAAGAATGAAAATGAAGTGGATGAGTCAATCAAGGCTGCAATGAGTACTATTCGAGATAGGCTCATGAATGTCAAGGAGAAGATCAGCACTCACACTTCCAGGATTGATTACCAAACCACAATAGTGGAAGATCTCACTAACTCCTCAGCAGCAGGTGTTTTCCAAAGCATTGAAAACAAGTTGACCACACTTGAGAATGTTGTGAATGCTGAATCAGTTGAGCTTAGAAGGGTTATACAAGTTGTTAGAGCTGAAGGCTCTGCCTTCCATGTGCCTAATGATCTACCTCCTGTCCTAGCCCATCTAGCAAAATCCTGAAGTAAACAACTTCATCTACCTTGTTGACTGTGATAGCTTTGATGAAGGACAAACAACATGACAAAATGAAGAAGCAGGTGGATTTGTTGAGAATCAAGGAGTCCATGCACCAAAACAACAACAATATTTTGTTCAAGAAGATGGTGAACCATTTGGAGTTTTTGGACTGTATGCTCTTTATTTATTTTATTTCCCTTGAATAATTTTTGCTCCATCATTCTTTGTAATTTGTAACTCCAACATTATTATCATAGTATGAATGGAAAGAATGCATCATTATTTGTTTTTGAAAAAATAATTCATTCAAACTGCTTGTTTATAGAATAATGAATGTACTATTTCAAAACACATGCACAGTATAAACTGCATATCATATACTTGTGCATTGTATTTAAACATTTAGTTTAAATGCTTTTTTTTTTTTTTTTCAAACGAAAGGAGACGTAGCTCCCTAAATTTTATTAAAAAAAACGAAAAAATTACAAAGCATAGTGGGGGACATAAAGCCTAAACCACCGGATAAAGAAAACTAAAATATGGGGCTTAAAGCCAACAATAAAAGCAAGAAAACTAAGGGGAGGGGTACAAGACCATATGGACCGACCCATTACAAAAGGAGGGGGAGGAGAACAACAAACAAAAGACCTCAAGACAACTTGAACCGCAAGCACCCACAAAAATATCAAAAAATCCATTAAGAGTTATTTGGAGGAGAGACAGACCGCTTCTTTCCTGGGAGACCATAGTGAAACCATCTGCATTAGGGTTAAGCTTACTCGAGGTGGAAAAAGGAGTAGATCCTGCCATATCAGTAACGAAAGGCCCCATTGTGGGGGCTCGAGGTGAAAGATTTAGACCACCTAAACCATTACGACCCTCATGAACCGAGCTAGACTTTCTCTCTCTAGAATTCTCTCTCTAGAATTCTCTCTCATTCTCGCCCTAGGGTTTCAACCCTAGGGGCGGCAGCCCCTTTGATTCGTGATTGTTTCTTGCTGTTTTTGTTCATTATTATGAATGTCCATGATGTTATGGTGATGGAATGTGATCTTAACCGATCGAAATCCATGGAATCTTCAAACCCTAATTTGGTAATCCCTACCATGTTGATGCCGCAAGCTTCTTCAACAACTACTCCTTCTATGGCGGCGTCGACCTCCATCCCCCAAATCCTAGCGCCGTCACACACTACGGCTGTTAACCCTAATCCGACGCCTTCAAACCATTCAACAAAATCGTTTGCAGATTTATTTTCGCAGCCTAATGGAAATATTGTGGATCCTTCGCACAAGGCTGCTTCAATGGTTATTCCAACAGGGAATCACAAAGGTATGCCGTCTATTAAATTGTCAAATGATATGATTTCAGCCTTTGCCAAACCTTTTGCTTTCACGCTTGTTGGGAAGTTCAAGTATGGTAGGCCAACTATGGAAGAAACTCGCATGGCTTTTGCAAAGTTTCAATTGAAGGGACAATACAAGCTTGGTAATTTAGATGCTCGGCATTTACTAATTCAGTTGACAACGGAGGAAGATTATCGAAGGTTGTTTATGAAAGATATATGGTATGTGACAAAATTTCCTATGATAACTCTTGCTTGGTCCCCTTCTTGGCGGCCTGAACAAGAATCTCCTATTGTTCCTGTTTGGGTTGGTTTCCCGGGGCTGCCCATTCATTTGTTTAATAAGCCTTTTCTTTTTGCCTTGGCGAATTTGATTGGGTCTCCCCTTGCTCTTGATAAGGCTACTTTGGATTTGTCAAGACCAAGTGTTGCAAAAGTGTTAATTAAGGTGGATGTGGTGAAGAAGTTGCCCAAGGAGGTTTTTGTAGAATGTGATGATGAATGGCCGAGCTTTACTCAAAAGATTGAGTATGATAATCTTCCCAAGTATTGTAAACATTGCCTTATGTTTGGGCATGATGTTGTCCATTGCAAAAAGGCGAATCCTAGTTTGGGTGAGTCAAAAAGGGTTTTCGGAAAGGATGGTGAGAAGGGGGCTGGTAATGGCGAAAAACCGACTACTAAGCTGCCTAAAAATGATGGAAATTTGGTGGTTGAGCAGCCGGTTATAGGGCTGGAACAGCAGCCAAAAATTGATAATATGGGGCTGGAAATTCCGGCCAAAAATGATGAGAATGTGGCGGATGAACAGCCAGTTTTTGTTGTGCAGCTGGCCACGAGCAATGCAAAGGAAGATGGTGCTAAAAGTGACTTACAAAAGGACGAGGTACCTTTGGTTGAAGGTGGTGTAAAGAATGTGCAAGACCCAAAATTCCCTAGAGTTGCTAAGAGGGGCCAAAAGCTTCCTGAAGCTGTAAATAAAGCTCTAAAAAAGGTTTGTGATGATTTTCTCAAGGAAAAAAATATCTCGGCTGAAAATGTTGATAACATTAAGGATGCTGGTTGTGTGGATTCTCCCCCAAAGAGGACATGGATAAGAAGGGAAACTGAAGCTAATGACACGGAAAAGATTCTTCGTAACATTGCCCTCCATAGAGAGACACATCCCCCTAGAGAGAGAATGAGAGAATTCTAGGGTTGAAACCCTAGGGCGAGAATGAGAGAGAATTCTAGAGAGAGAATTCTAGAGAGAGAGATTTTTTTATGGATCAAAATCTGAGAATTCTAGTTTAAATGCATTTCTAAGCTTCATGATAACATTTTTATGAATGCACTAAATGTATGTTTCTTACTTTTATTATGTAATTTATTTTCTTTTATAAGAAGTTAGAAGTCTATAACTTAGGCTTAGTGTGCATTGACTTGGGACATGATTTATCATACTTAACTTTTTGGACATGTTTTTACCAATTACAATGAAATAGCATTTGTTATAGTAGGTAATGGTCTCAATCAAATAGGTGGAGATTGTTGGGTATGCTCATCATAAACCCGCCCCTATTACTTGATTTGATTGATACCATGACCTATTTTATTTTATATGGACTTTATATATAAAGCTTTATACTTCAATTTTTAGTTAATTCCATTTATATAGATAGTGTTACTTAGGCTTAAGATGGATGGCTCATTAAAATTTGGCTAAAGAGATGTCAAGCTGAAGTACTACATATGTGGTCAACAACACTCTATGCGGTCGACCACAACTATGTAGCTGACCATACTTAGACACCCCATTCTGAACTCATTATATATGATTACATTACCCATTGTCTCGCTTTTGTGTTTTGATGAAGACTTGTTAGTTTCATCATGTTTTGTTAGGTTTCTGTCTATCTTCGTTAATTTTGGGACTTGACTGACTAACGGAATAACTAGAGAGGTAAAAATAGTAAAATGTGTTGCTTGTCTTGCACGAGACAACATGTCTCGCATGAGACAACCCTCTAGTCTTGCACGAGACAACCCTCTAGTCTTGCATCTGATTTGTTTCCTTCTCCGTCTTGATCTCTTTCTTGATTCTTACTTATCTAATCTGAGATTTACCTAGATTTCGGCCTTCCTAGAACCTTCCTCGTTGATTTGTTCCTTGTCAAACTCTCCAAGTCAACTCCTTGATTCCTTCTCAAATTAATAATCCTTTTCTTGGTCAACAAGTATTGGACGAGTATATATACAACGCAGATTCCCTTGCTTTATTCTCTATGCCCCCTACACGTTTTCTATCAGAATCCCTGATTCCTAGATACGAGAACAACCTTAAATCTCCTCTCAAATTTGTTCTATTCTCTATTCATAAACATCAAGAAAGTTTGAATCTTAAGCCTTTTGTCAAGGAATCCATTAGAATCTCAAGATCTTTCAAGGTAAATTCCCTAAATGTTTTTATCTTCTCTTCTCAACATCTCTATTGAATTCAGAGTAGTGTAATCACCATCAAAGTAATTAGCCTAGAGTCCCTTCAATTCATTAAGGCGATCTCGAAGCATACAATCCGACATTCCAATAAGTAACTAAATTAATTATTGTTGTTTTATTTACTTTATTTATTGATTGAATTGATTAATAACACCTAAGCAAGACCAATTCTATGATTGGGTAGAATTGGTGCTCCTTAATCTAACAATTCCATAACTTAACCCCCGAACCCTCGAATTCCTTGAAAATAATTATAAGGCTTTTCTTGTTGTTTTCCATCAAATAAATAATAAGTGGCGACTTGTGCAATTAAAAATTCACCATACTTATAGTGGTTACTCTGCTGGGGACTAAAATTAAAAAGGGTTAGACTTGCATGTACTAGGTGTTATTAATTTTTCTTAGTTTTGTAAAATTTTTGAAAATTTGTTTTCCAAAAGAGTTGTCTTGCACGAGACAACCTGTCTCGCGCAAGACAACCCGCTGTAATATGATTCTGGTTTTACTTGCTCTGGAATTGGAGTTCACAAACTCAGTTTAGACATGTAAGGGAGATCTCATATTCAATATTACAGAGTTTCTTCGTCTTAGGAACTTTCTAAAAATGAAAAAATTGAATCCAATCATTATACATCTGGTGCTAACTCTTTTTTGCAGGATTATATTTATTGAATGTTAATGTTGTATGAATATTATATGCGTGAGATTGAGTTTTTAATTTTATTAATGGCTGATCATTGGTTGACTCGGGCTTTATAATTTAATTAATTCTCTCTCTCTCTCTCTCTCTCTCTCTCTCTCTCTCTCTTTATGTGTAAATTATGATGACATGAGTCTCTCTACCATGGGGGATACGTAGGCAACCACTTAGTGCAACCAATATTTGTTTTTCTTTTAAAAAATATATAGTTTTTATCACCTAGATTGACTCTCACACACGTGCACTCATGATAAATTGTTGTATTGCACTAAATAACCCTTATTTAACCCGGGAACCCACAATGAGGACTGATGTCGGTCATCTTTAGGTCTCTCCAAAGTTGTTCGCTCCTATACATCTGTCACGCTGTGGGGAACCTGAGCTGTAAGCATGCATCAACCACATCATGTAGATTATTTTTTAAGACACTCATTGACCGATCGATTTGACCTTGAAGTCTTTGTAATCTCTTGTCAAGATTAAGTTATATGCAATGAACTATGGGAAGGAAACCAATAATTTTCCCTTCGTTTTTGTCCCTTTAGAATGTCCCGATGGTTGTCCCTTCAGATTTGTCCCTACGGTTTATCCCTAACCAAGAAAATTCCTTACCAACATTTATTGCACAAACTTGATGTTACTTTGGATTGCTTTGACCCCTAGGTCCTTAGGATTTGTTTGAATGATTATACATGAACGATTACCTAGGATCTCAGATAGAAAATAGTTCTTTGTCCGTCCGACCATGTGGTTAGGAATAAAATGAGTAAAACTCTAGTGTGTTGTCTCATGCGAAACTATCTTGTCTCGTGTGAGACATTATTTGCAGAATGTGTGTTTGTTATTGATAATCGATGTGCACTCCCTCCTTCAGTCGAAACTTCATCCATAATAAAACTAAAACTTCAAAATAATTCGCTCGTGGTTATTTTTAATCACCATCCTCTTCCCATGTAGGATCGTTTGGGGATAGTCTTCTAAAAGTACAATTCATTTGAGAGGTAGGGACCTCTCAAATGAAAACTACTCTAATTACTTCTAAGGCAAGTGGTGCTTCCAATAAGAAAGAGCCAGCTATGGAATTCATGTCAAATGAAATCGAGGATCTCAACAACAATTTCGAACAAGAACAAAGGGCTCATGTTCAACAAATTCCTACCCTCAAGGCAAGACTCAACAAGCTAGAAATCCTGGAAGTCACGAATCCAAAGGACAAAGACACACAAGGCAATGACTCCTCTTCAGTTAATAGTGCTTCTACCCATAAGGCTAGCAAAACCACCAATGAACACGAACACAAGGAAGTTGAAACAATCATTAAGGCATTCATCACTACTGTGTGTACCCAAATGGAGTACAACAGAGAGCCCAAGTGGAAGCCGACCTAAGAGATCAAATCGAAGCTGAACGTAAAGCCCTCCTGCAAGCACAAAGAAGATACTATGAGGAGGATATCAAAATACTTCGTAAAATGGTCGAACCCAAAGAGAAAGTACCTCGACATGATAAGGGAAGCAAATATTGGAATCATGAACCAAGAAGGAATAACTCAAGAGGGTCTCCTTGACATCCTCGTAGAAGAAGGAAAGATCAGAAGCTTTAAGCAATTACATCAAAGGCAAGGAGGATTTCTCAACATCATCACCCTTAAAACTCGTCAAGACATTTCTAAATGATTCGCTTGCAAAGAAATTCAAGCAAGCATTCAAGATATAAAAAGATAATATATACATGGGTCATTAAAGGTAGAACAACTTTTCTAGATCCTTGATCCATGTAGCGTTCTTTGTTGAGTCTAGGGGCTTCCTTTTCTCCGCTCTCATACACTCTCTTAAAATCCAAGCATCAAGGCTAGAGGCTTTCTATCATTTCCTTCCCCAGTCAATTTCTTCTCAAGTCATATAAAATCTTCAAGTAAGAAATCTATACTAGGGGCTACCCACTTCGCTTCTTAGTGTCACATACAAAATAGTTACTCCAAAATATCATTACAAAGAGTTGATGCTTGGATCACCTTTCCTGAAAAGAGTCAATCTGTCATAACTCTTCTTTCTGATTCCTATTCGAGTTAACATACTTTTAAAAAAAAGGCGTAAAAGAGATGTCCGATAGATTGAAAACTTGAAAGGGCGGTGTAGAAAAAAAAGGGTGCATCACAATTTTTTTATTAAAATAAAAGACAAAGTAAGATAATCCTTCGACCTTCTTTAAAACAAAAAGCCTCACAAGGCTGTTTACAAAGTCATCTACAACATACAAGATATTCGGCTTGAATAGACTATAGGCTAATCGTTTTTTTTTTTTTTGGCGAAAAGAGGACGGTACCTCCCTAGATTTTATTAATTAAATAAAAATAGTACAAGCAAGGTGGGGGACATGACAACCTCAACCACCCGGAAAAGAAAGCTAGAGAAGATGAGAAGAGAAGATAAAAACGTTTAGGAATTTACCTTGAAAGATCTTGAGATTCCAATGGATTGCCTTGACAAAAGGCTTGAGATTCAAACTTCCTTGATATTTATGAATGGAGAATAGAACGAATTTGAGAGGAGATTCAGGGTTATTTTCGTATCTAGGAATCAGGTATTCTAGAGAGAAAATGTGTAGGGGAGGCATAGAAAATAAACCATCGGAATCTGCCGTGTATATATACTCGTCCAATACTTGTTGACCAAGAAAAGGAGTATTAATTTGAGAAGGAATCAAGGTTGATTTGGAGAGTTAGACAAGGAAACAAATCACTGA
Organism: Adenophora triphylla var. japonica; assembly: GCA_022495995.1. Lineage (NCBI taxonomy): Eukaryota > Viridiplantae > Streptophyta > Magnoliopsida > Asterales > Campanulaceae > Adenophora > Adenophora triphylla. The sequence goes on from JAFEMH010000903.1 coordinate 106,800, forward strand.
GGAAGGTTCTGGGAAAGCCCAAATCTAGTTAAATATCGAATTAGATGTGTAAGAATCAGGAAAGAGATCAAGCAGCACCCTTTACTGTTTTTCCCTCTCTAGTTATTTCGTTAGTCAGTTAAATCCCAAAACATAGCAGTTAGTTAGAAACCTAATAAAACATGACGAAACTAACGATTCTTCCTCAAAACACAAAGGCTAGACAATGAGTAGTGTAATCATGTATAATGAGTTCAGAATGGGGTATCTAAAGAACCCCTCGGCGACAGGGCTTATGAAAGAAGTAGTTTTGTCTATATAATGGACATCATTCTGAACATTGGGATGGTCGTGCCGAATGGCTGTCTACATATCTCTATCGAAGAATTAGACCAAACGTAGTTCGACTCCAAAAATACTCAAAAAAGGCTATTTCAGGTATTTTAAAAACCAATTTTATAAGCAAAGGTAAACTCACTACTAAGGAATAAAATCATGACCCAATTCCAAAGATACTTGTCTGATGATTTGCCTGTTTGGGCTCCAAACCTGTCAAAGTGTTCAAAAAATAAAGATACATTTGTTTAGGCGTTTGAATCAAATTTGGTGATGATCTACCTATTTGGGCTCCAAACCGAGTTGGTGATGATTTGCCGTTTGATGACGATTTGCCGTTTGAGCTCCAAACTTGTTTGGGCTTCGAACCAAGTTGGTGACGATTTGCCGTTTGAGCTCCAAACCTGTCAGAGGAGTACTTAACATACTATCTCTAGATGCTTGACACACCTAATGCATGATGAGTACTTGGCATACTACACCTAGATGTTTGACACACCTAAAGCATGGTGAGTAATTGACATGTTATGCCTAAATGTTTGACATACCTAACTATGATTAGTATTTGACATACTACACCTTTTTTTTGTTTTTTTGGCGAAAGGAGACGGCACTCCCTAGATTTTATTAATAACGAAAAATAAAATTACAAACATGGTGGGGGACATGACAACCTCAACCACCAGAAAAAAACAGGGGGGAGTTCTTACACAACCTGTAAGATCCTCTACAATAAAGGGAAGGGAACTAAAATTAAAAGATACATCAATAATAAAATGAAAAATCAAAACAACTAGACCAAACCAAGACCTAAAATAATGCAGATAAACGAGGGGAAATGGCCCACCAGGAAACACATTCGGCCGGACACTCCAGGCATCACACGGCCAAGAGACTTGGGCGGCCGCACAAGACAACCGAGCCTCTTGGGCGACCGCCCAAGCCAAAAAACAGCAACAAACAGCAGCAACATCCACATCAGATCGGCCCAACAGAGAAATTCCCATGCAGAACCACGAGCCATTGCAGCAAACAACACAGCAGCTAAAAGCGGAGAGAAGGGATACCATTTTTGTCAAGCATATATGCACCTTGGACATCTTTGGGAAGATCAACAAAAGAAAAGAAGTTAATATGGGATTTGGAGTTGGCAGCTATATTAGCAATACCATCAGCAACTCTATTGCCTTCTCTGAGAATATGGGTGATATGAACTTCCAGAAAACTCATCAAATAGAGAATCTTATTAATGATATAATGAATTCGCCATGGAATATGATAAATTTTCAGAATGATCTTCATAAGAACTTCTGAATCAACCTCAATCCATAAATTAGGGATAGCAAACTCAATAGCAAGCTCCAAACCATTCAAGACTGCCATCGCTTCCGACCACAAGTTTGTTTGCTCACCATAATATCTACCATAAGCAAATATAAAATCTCCATGGCAATTTCTAAAAATGCCTCCACCAGAAGCAACCCCCGGATTACCCCTGGAAACGCCATCCGTGTTAAGCTTGTAGGAGCCAGCAGAAGGAGATTTCCATACAACCAGCCGGCCCAAAAGAGGACTAGGGAAATGAAGATTAATCTTAAAAATATCACGAATGTGATGATCAAAAGAAGAGCTACTAAGTTGGACTTTAAAGGCAGCAGCAATGGAAGATAATTCCGAAATGATAGAGGTAATAATACCATTTCGAGAGGGAACTTTACCTTCAAAAATCCATTTATTGCGATGTTTCCAAATATGCCATAAGATGATGCATGGAAGCAACCGACAAATCCATTTAGTCAATCTACTAGCATTTTTTGTAGGCTCAAACCACCAAGAAATGAGAATTTGGTTAATGCTACCATTATGTAATTGCATTCCCAGAAGCTTCGCAAAGTAACCCCAAACATGAGAAGCAAGCATACCGGTTCCGAAAAGGTGAAGATTCGTCTCAGACTGAGGGTTTTCACAACACATACACCTTGAAGCTAAATGAATACCCCTATTTTGAACAGCCATGTCCGTAGGGATACCATTATGAAGAAGACGCCAAACGAAGATAGAGATTTTCATGGGGAGATGTTTATGCCAAATAGACGAGAAGACCATGCTAGAAGGCTGCGGATTCCTACACTCCAACCAAGCTGAAGAAATGAGAAATTTACCTGAAGTTGAAGGCTTCCAAATAATAGTATCCGGCTGATCATTAAGTTGAATATGATGAGAACTAATTAAAGAGGCCAGCTGGGATCCATACACCTCTCTAATAAGATCAAGACGAGGAAGAGAACCTTCAAAAAGAGTATAGATTTGTTGATGATCAAAAGGAAGATGAATATTACCCTCCATCCAATGCTCATGAATAGAAATAAGGCCTTGGCCAACACGCCAACCTATCCGCGCCTCCATCATATCTTTAACTGTAAGCATCCGTCTCCAAATGTGAGAAGCGAAAGAAGTGGGCACAACATCCATGGGATGCGTTTCAAAACAATACTTCCGGAGCAGGAAAGAGGACCAAAGAGAGTTAGAACCTCTCAACCTCCACCATAATTTCATAGCAAAAGAAGTCGCAATATCTTCAAATTTACGGAACCCAAGACCACCTTCATTTTTTGGACAACTCATACGTTTCCACCCAATCCAATGGCATTTTTTCTGACCCTCCAAGCCACTCCAAAAGAAATTCATAATGATACGTTGCATGGCTATAATTATCCCCTTTGGAGGGTCAAGAATGGAAATAAAATAAAGAGGGATGGATTGGAGACAGGAGTTGATGAGAGTAACCTTAGCCCCATAAGATAAAATTTTTCCTTGCCAAGTTTCAAGTCTATTTTCCATCTTCCTAAGAACCGTGGAAAAGAGGCTATTCTTTTTTCTACCCACATATAGGGCAGCCCAAATAAGTCATCGGGAGATCAATCTTCGTGAACCCCGAAATATTAGCAATAACATCATCTCTAGGAGCAGCCGGTTTACCCGTGACAAAGCAAGATTTGTTTATGCTGACTAATTGGCCCGTGAACTTTTGATAACCTTCCAAGCACCGCATATGCATTTCAAGAGACTCTTTGGAACCATTGCAGAAAATTATAATATCATCTGCATACGAGAGGTGGGAAACAATAGGCACATGGGGATGAGATTTATACCTCAGCCAATTATAGTTGGAATGAAGATAATTTAGACCTCTGCTAAGAAGCTCACCGCAATGATGAACAAGCTGGAGAAAGGGGGTCACCTTGGCGAAGACCTCTCGGTAGAGTGAAAGAAACCACTTATTTCCCCATTCACAAGAACCGAGAACCGGCAATTAGAGATACGGCGGTAGATAATGTCAGCCCAAACAATAGAAAATCCAAACTTCTTCAAAATTTTGATAAGAGCAACCCAAGAGAGTCTATCATAAGCTTTAGCCATGTCAAGTTTAATGGCAATATTGGAACCTCTAACCTTCTTTTTAATAGAGTGCATCATCTCTTGAGCCAGAAGGATATTCTCATGAATCAACCTACCCTTCACAAAACCACTTTGGTTGGAGGAAATAATGCGAGGAAGAATATTACCCAATCTACAAGTTAAAATCTTGGTAATAATCTTATTAGAGAAATTACACAAGCTAATAGGCCGAAGATCGGAGAAAGAAGCAGGGGCGTTAACTTTTGGAATAGTAACAATCAGGGTACTAGTCCAGCTTCTAGGCATATCAAACCCCGCAAAGAACTCTTTTATAGCTCGAAGAAGATCATCTTTAATAATATCCCAACATTCCGAATAAAAGAAGCCATTGAAACCATCAGGCCCGGCAGCACTTTGACCATTCATACTACGCACAATCTCAAAAACTTCCTCAAGAGTGGGAACAGCCGTAAGCATTTCATTATCCTCCGCCGTGATAATAGACGGGATCACATTAAGCAGATCATCATCCCCATCTAGATATAACTCAGCCGTGAGCTGTTGAGCATAGAAACTTGTGGCTTCTCTTTGAATATCTTCTTTAGTGGTTAACAATGTTCCATCTTTATCACGAATCCGATGAATATGCAGCTTTTGCCTCTTCCGCTTGACATATGAATGAAAAAATTTGGTATTACGATCTCCCTCTTTTATCCATTTGACATTAGCTTTTTGTCTCCAGAAGGACTCTTCAATAGAAAGCTTGTGTTGAAGATTAGCCTGAGAAAGGCTTAAAGCAGCCCTATTTTCCTCCGATGGATTTTGTTCGAAATTAGCTTCCTGTAAAAGCACTTCATCTTCAGCATTGGCAACTTGCTGATCAATTCTCCCAAAGACCCGTTTGTTCCATTCCGAAATAGTTTTGCGAAGCCTAGCCAACTTTTTCCCGAAGCAAACCATAGGCCTGCCATCCATCCAGACCTTCCAAGAAGAAGCAACCAGCTGTTTAAATTCCGGATGAGAAGCCCAAGCATTTATGAATCTAAAACTACCCCGAGTAACATCAGCAGAAGTCTTAATCGAAACAAGAAGGGGCGCATGGTCTGAACATGTGCGATTTAAATGAGTTACCCTAGTGTCATGAAACATATGTAACCATTGGTTGTTATATAGCGCTCTATCAATACGCTGCATAATAGAAAACCGCCCCAAACGCTTGTTCCACCAAGTAAACCTGGATCCTTGATACCCAGCATCCATGAGATTGGCCACTTGAATAGTAGCAGCAAAATCAGCAACTGAACCTTCTTTTATAGGCCTGCCACCTTTCTTTTCATTTCGGTCTAACACAACATTAAAGTCCCCCACCACCATCCAAGGCATAATTGTAGAGCTGATATGAATCAGGTTTTCCCAAAGATGTCTTCTGTCATGGAAGCTACAGCGAGCATGAACACAAGACAATAAAATGGGATCAGGCCAAAGCATATGAGAAATTTGAACAGTAAGAGCTTGATCATGTTGGTGTTATGCCCTAGGCCTATGATTGATAGACTTATGTGTTGACATTATTTATTATTATATGAGATGTTTATTATTTGATTATTATATGTTTTGTATATTTGTTTATAATAATCTCTGTCCCTAATTATTAAGAGAATAAATTAGTATAATTGTCAATGGATAATCATGTGATGATTATATGCATAAGAGATGCACATTGAAATTATGGGTACTTGTTAGAGAACATGTGACTGGACATGACCCGCATGAGATTTATGTCATGGTCAAATGTCATACTTAAATCTCATACGGTTACTTCATTTATTTCCTAGACCTAAGATTATCGTAACCTTACATATGATGAAAGTCATGTTTGATTTTAGTCAAACGATATCTTAACACGATATCTATAAAGACTATCATTAGCATGATCGGATTCATGATGGGAAGGATGATAAATCAAGAAGGAATTTGTCCCTCGGAAGAGAGATGTTATGCTTGGGCCCCTCGATGAGTGATAATGATGAAAGTGTATGGCCGTACCCCAATGTAATTGGAATTATCATTATACTCAAGAATCGAGAAAGCATTGAACAATAACAAGTTGACAAGGACCATGACTTGTGTTCAAATATAACATCATGAGACAAAGGGATAAATGGAAGTACACCATTGGAAACGTGAACTCTTACGTTGCATTATTTGGGTAGACATAATGGCTTGCTAGAGTCCGCTTATGTCTTATGAGGTTCGATATGATCGAACTCATTGCCAACATAATGTAATCCTATTGGGTCACACACAACTAGAATGAATTGGTTAAACCGAGGAAGAATAGTTGAGAGTTTCAGATCCGGCTATATATACCGCGCGACATATTAAGCCAATGGCTTAATATACCGCGCGACATAATAGGCCAATACGCGGTTTGGACAGCCCTGTCTCTCCTAATACGATTAGGAGAGGTATTCCTACTATTGTAGTATAAATACAAGGGTTCTGTCAGACCTAAAAGGTCAGCCGAAATTTTTCAAGCAAAATTCATAATTAAATACTCTCAATATTCTTCAAGGTTTTAGATCTAGCAATCATCAAGAAGTTGTTCTTGAATTCATTCAAAGGTGTGGATACCGAAAGAGGGTCTTCGCTCGTTCATCGATCAAGGCCTAGAGTTCAAGCAAGTTGAAGAACGAAGTTTGTGATTCAATATCACATAATCAAATCGTTCGATAGCTCAAGACCGGAAAGCGTTTCAAGGTTGGTTTAATTCTATCTCATAGGTATTCAAATTAATTGTATAGAACGGATCCTAGGCTTATTGGGTTTTATGTTTTAATGCTTAATTCCGCCGCGCATGGACCCGTAAAACCCAACAAAGGGTATCAGAGCCCCGTTCGTATGGTTAAGTTTGAATTAACATGCTAGATTTAAGATATAAAATTGTTTATATGCTTATTGCATGTTTTGTATGCGATAGAATTTTTAATTGTTTATGTGAAACAATGTGAAAATCGTTTTCGAATTATGCTGAATTAAATCAGTAAAAAGGATGTTTTACGTGATTTAATTACATGTAATCTGTATTGGTTCGAATCTGGAAATCCCGTTACTTGGTTGCTTATGTCGCGCGACATGTTGAGCCATGTGGAGTTCAGTTAATCGCTGTTAGGTCGCGCGACATATCAAGCCTCGCCGATGTTGTCACGCGACATAATAAGCCAAAACTGGCGTAATCGCCTTGTTCAATTTTTCGCTATTCCGTGATTGTGTTTACAATCTGATATGTTGATATGAAAATCTGGATGTTATAAAATTGAGTTTATAAGTCCGCGATAGATTGATTCATTGATATACATGATTAATTGATTAAAATATGATTTTAATAATTATTGCAATGTATATGAAAATCTGGATGTTATAAAATTGAGTTTATAAGTCCATGCTAGATTGATTCACTAATATGCATGATTAATTGATTAAAATATGATTTTAATAATTATTGCGATGCATGTTTTATTTGTTCTTACATGTTAAGAATATTTTTTTTAAATTAGATGTTTAGTTGAAACATGATATTTAGTTTCCTAATATGTTTAGATTTAGACATTGTAAATTTTGGATCTTATGATTGTTTATGGAAACAAGTCATAAATACGTGAAATTTAAAAGGAAACTGATTGTTTATAAAAGGTAGGGATTATGTTGCCTAATCGTAGTTGATTTCTAATTATGCATGTCTAGGAGAGTTCTGTCAAAGGAAGAGTTGGTACTTAAGAAGTCCTTGTGGCTCACCTATCTTCCCGGGAACTTACCTGGTGCATGATTTTGACTATCTTTCTGACATGCTTATAATCTACCTTTAAAGAACCTTCATTTAACTTTTAAGTTCTTTATGCCAATTCATGATTAAAAACACTTGAGACCATTCGGATAGTTTTGGGTGGGCTTGCCATAGCAAGGTGCTTTGATTCTATTCGAATGCGAGCAAGATGAGGAAATGGTGGTTCCTATACGTTTTAAAGTGAATGAACTTAATTGGGTTATCAAAATGGTTTTGGACCCAAGGCATAAGATGAGATTAAAATATGCCTAGACATATGATGTCTTGAATTGATCTCATAAAAGATCTAAGAATCATATATGTGATATGATTGATGTTTTCTACCTAATTAATTTAATTTTGAGCGGTTTGCCATAGCAAACTTGAAATTGAATTAAAGTTGGATCTTAGCCCATTAAATGTATATTATGCTTATTTGCATTTGAAGGTGTATAATTTAGTGGGAGCATTTATTTAAATGCACTATACCTCTCATATGATATGTTTACTTATATGTGTTCATATTTTATGTATATCTTTTTGTAGAATAAATGGCATCAAACAATAATCACTTTTCACTCGCGATCCGTCCTTGAGAAGGAAAAGTTGGAAGAGAATGGTACAAACTATATGGATTGGATCCGTAGTTTGAGAATTGTTCTCAAACAAGAGGAGAAACCGTACGTTCACCGAACCTATTCCACCCGAACCCGCCGCCAATGCCGCTAGGGCAATAAGGGAACAATATCCGAAGCACAAGCGTGACTCTACTGCATGTTAGTTGCCTTATGCTCTCCGCCATGTGCAAGAGTCTTTAGAAGAATCTTGAGCACTTGGGGACAAATGACTTAAACAATCGGCTGATGGAAATGTTCCAAATTCAAGCTAGGCAAGAAAGGTACAACACACAGATTCTCGACCTCATGCAAGATGAGTGAAGGACAAGCCGTTGGTCCCCATGCTCAAGTTAAAGGGCCACATCGAGCATCTTGAAAGGCTCGGTTTTCCAATTAGCCAAGAGTTGGCTACCGACATAATATTGAATTCATTACCTAAAAGTTTTAGTCATTTCATAATGCACTATAACATGGGTGGAATGAATAGAAACCTTTCCGAGTTAGTTCAAATGTTGACTACCGCGGAAACCAAGATTGTCGAGAAGAAAACCGATCAAGTGCTAATGGTTAACAAGGGGAAAGGGTTCAAGGGTAAAGGAAAAGCAAAGGTTGCTAATCCTAAGGCAAAGGTTGCCAAGCCCAAAGAGGCTTTCAAGCCTAAAGAGGCTAAGCCTAAGTCCCAAGAGGACGCAATCTGCTTCCATTGCAATGAGATTGGACATTGGAGGAGAAACTGCGCAAAATACAAGGAAGCACTGAAGAAGAGCAAAGGAGTTGCTTCAACTTCGTGTATCTTTGTTATAGATATATTCCTATCTACTTCTAGTTCTTGGGTATTGGATACCGGATGTGGAACTCACATTTGTTTAAATGTGCAGGTCTAAAGAAATGTAGGATGCTTAAGGAAGGTGAAGTGGACCTACGTGTGGGGAATGGAGCAAGAGTTGCTGCATTAGCCGTAGGAACTTATGAAGTTACTTTACCTAATGGGCTAATACTTGTTTTGAACAATTGTTATTACGTTCCAGCTTTAAGTAGGAATATTATTTCGATTTCATGTTTGGATAATGAAGGTTTTAATTTTCTTATATGTGATAAGAAATTTTCTATTCACAAGAGTGATATGCATTATCAGATCATTGCTTCATTCAATGGCCTTTATGTTCTTGATATTGAAAATCGTGATAATGATGTCTATAACATTAACAAGAAATCTAAAACCCAATAATGTAAACCACACTTACTTATGGCATTGTCGTCTTGGCCATATAAACGAGAAACGCATTTCTAAACTCCACAAAGATGGATTTTTGGACTCACATGATTATGAATCATATGAGACATGCGAATCTTGTTTACTTGGCAAGATGACCAAGGACCCATTTACCAAAACCGGTGAAAGGGCGGGCGACTTATTAGGACTTATACATACCGATGTATGTGGGCCTATGAGTAGCGATGCTAGGGAGGATTTCGGTACTTCATAACATTCACTGATGATTATAGTAGATTTGGATATGTTTATCTAATGAAACATAAAAGTGAATCGTTTGAGATATTTCGAATATTTCAAAATGAGGTGCAAAATCAACTTGGCAAAACTATTAAGGTACTTCGATCCGATCGAGGTGGTGAATATTTGAGCCAAGAATTTGACAAATATCTTAAGAGTTGTGGAATCGTTTCTGAACTCTCTCCACCCGGAACACCACAATGGAATGGTGTGTCTGAAAGGAGGAATAGAACTTTGTTGGACATGGTTCGTTCTATGATAAGTCAAGTTGAGCTTCCTTTATCCTTTTGGGGTCATGCACTAGAAACTGCTGCCTTCACTATAAACAGAGTTCCTACCAAATCGGTTCAAAAGACCCCATATGAGATGTGGCATGGAAGAAAACCTAGTTTGTCTTTCATGAAGATTTGGGGTTGCGATGCATATGTCAAGAAGTTAACCTCTGACAAGCTAGCACCTAAATCTGATAAATGTGTTTTTGTGGGATATCCTAAGGAAACCAAAGGATACTATTTCTACAACCGAAACGAGAACAAAGTGTTTGTTGCTCGAAATGGTACTTTCTTAGAAAAGGAGTTTCTTCGCAAAGGAACCAAATGGGAGTAAAATAGATCTCGAAGAAGTTCGAGAACCCGAAAACAACATTGAACCAATGGTAGAAACTGAACCAAGTTCACAAACCGTTGTGGAACCGGTTCAAGATGCACAAGTTCCTCGCCGAAGTGGTAGATCACGATCCGAACCCGAGAGATACGGATTTCTCGTTACGGAAAGTGATGAAGTGGAGTTAATCGAAAATGATGAACCCACTTGCTATCAAGAAGCGATGTCCGCTCCGATTCGGAAAAATGGCAAGAAGCCATGAAGTCCGAATTACAATCCATGGCCGATAATCAAGTTTGGAACTTGATTGATCCACCCGAAGGTGTAAAAACCATAGGGTGCAAATGGGTTTTCAAGAAGAAAACCGACATGGATGGGAAGGTGCACACCTATAAGGCTAGGCTAGTAGCTAAGGGATATAGGCAAACTCATGGCATCGACTATGATGAAACCTTTTCGCCCGTAGCTATGCTTAAGTCTATTAGAATTTTACTTGCCATAGCCGCATATTATGACTATGAGATATGTCAAATGGATGTCAAAACAGCTTTCCTTAATGGGAAGTTACTTGAGGATGTATACATGATACAACCTGAAGGTTTTGTCATCCCGTAAAATTCTAACAAGGTGTGTAAGTTGCGTAAATCTATTTATGGATTGAAGCAAGCTTCAAGGAGTTGGAATCTACGTTTGATGAAGCAATTAAGGAGTTTGGCTTTATCAAGAACGAAGATGAACCTTGTGTATACAAGAAAATTAGTGGGAGCGTAGCACTATTTTTAGTGTTGTATGTCGACGATATCTTACTCATTGGAAATGACGTTCCTGCACTAGAGACCGTCAAGTCTTGGTTGGGAAAGTGCTTTTCAATGAAAGATATGGGCGAAGCCGCATATATCCTTGGTATCAAGATTTATAGAGATAGATCTAAGAGGATGATTGGTTTAAGTCAAAATACTTACATTGACAAAGTCCTTAGAAGATTCCAAATGGAAAATTCTAAAAGAGGAAACTTGCCAATGTTGCATGGTATATCTCTTAGCAAGAATCAAAGTCCTAAGACTAATGATGAGCGAAAGAGAATGAATGGTATTCCATATGCTTCGGCAATTGGGTCTATCATGTATGCTATGTTATGTACTAGACCCGACATCTCGTGTGCTCTAAGCATGACGAGTAGGTACCAATCGGATCCCGCGAACCACATTGGATAGCAAGCCAAGAATATCCTTAAGTACTTACGAAGAACTAAGGATGTATTCTTGGTCTTTGGAGGAATGGAAGAAGATCTTGTAGTAAAAGGCTACAGATGCTAGCTTCCAAACCGACAAAGATGATTTCGTATCGCACTGGATTTTTGTTTACGCTTAATGGAGGCACCGTGAGTTGGAAAAGTTCCAAGCAAAGTACCGTCGCCGATTCTACAACCGAAGCCGAGTACATAGCGGCATCCGATGCAGCCTAAGGAAGCGGCTTGGATCAAGAAGTTCATTAGTGATTTGGAAGTCGTTCCAAGCATCAAAGACCCTATTGAACTTTACTGTGATAACAATGGTGCCATTGCACAAGCAAAGGAACCAAGATCACACCAGAGATCCAAACACATACTTCGACGTTTCCACATTATCCGTGAGATATGTGAAAGGGAAGACGTTAAGATATGCAGAGTAGACACTGATGACAACGTGGCGGACCCACTAACTAAGGCTCTCTCGCAAGCTAAACATGATGGTCATGTTAGGTCCACGGGTATTCGATACATGGTAGATCGGGCCTAAAGGCGAGTGGGAGACTGTTGGTGTTATGCCCTAGGCCTATGATTGATAGACTTATGTGTTGACATTATTTATTATTATATGAGATGTTTATTATTTGATTTAATATTATATGTTTTGTATATTTGTTTATAATAATCTCTGTCCCTAATTATTAAGAGAATAAATTAGTATAATTGTCAATGGATAATCATGTGATGATTATATGCATAAGAGATGCACATTGAAATTATGGGTACTTGTTAGAGAACAAGTGACTGGACATGACCCGCATGAGATTTATGTCATGGTCAAATGTCATACTTAAATCTCATACGGTTACTTCATTTATTTCCTAGACCTAAGATTATCGTAACCTTACATATGATGAAAGTCATGTTTGATTTTAGTCAAACGATATCTTAACACGATATCTATAAAGACTATCATTGGCATGATCGGATTCATGATGGGAAGGATGATAAATCAAGAAGGAATTTGTCCCTCGGAAGAGAGATGTTATGCTTGGGCCCCTCGATGAGTGATAATGATGAAAGTGTATGGCCGTACAATGTGATTGGAATTATCATTATACTCAAGAATCGAGAAAGCATTGAACAATAACAAGTTTACAAGGACCATGACTTGTGTTCAAATATAACATCATGAGACAAAGGGATAAATGGAAGTACACCATTGGAAACGTGAACTCTTACGTTGCATTATTTGGGTAGACATAATGGCTTGCTAGAGTCCGCTTATGTCTTATGAGGTTCGATATGATCGAACTCATTGCCAACATAATGTAATCCTATTGGGTCACACACAACTAGAATGAATTGGTTAAACCGAGGAAGAATAGTTGAGAGTTTCGTATCCGGCTATATATACCGCGCGACATATTAAGCCAACGGCTTAATATACCGCGCGACATAATAGGCCAATACGCGGTTTGATTAAACTGCCTCTCCTAATACGATTAGGAGAGGTATTCCTACTATTGTAGTATAAATACAAGGGTTCTGTCAGACCTAAAAGGTCAGCCGAAATTTTTCAAGCAAAATTCATAATTAAATACTCTCAATATTCTTCAAGGTTTTAGATCTAGCAATCATCAAGAAGTTGTTCTTGAATTCATTCAAGCTCAAGCTGCGGAGTTGCTTGATGTTGATACGGGTACTATTAATAAGTTTCAGGCTCCTACTATGGCTCGGAGGGGTCTTCATCTCCCTGCTGCTGTTAACTTGGCTCTCCAAAAGGCTATTGCGGTTGTGAAAGACGCCCCTAAAGGTTCTGATGTAACAACATCTTCGAATGTTGAGGCCTCCAAAGCTAATTCCCCTTCCTGTGATGTTCAAGAAGACAAGGCTGATGTATCAATTAATAAAAATGTCTTTGTAGCTGCTCCTTCGGCTGATCATTCCTTGGCTAGGGATGGTGGGGAGGGCTGTTTACCTGTTTTTGGTTTGGTTAATGCTCCAACAAATGTGGAGGTTATTGGTGCTTCCGAGGAGTCTATGGGTGCTGGCTCGAATACTATTAATATGGGTATTGGATCGGCTGTAGCTGTTCTTGGTAATGTCAATGCTCCTCCGAATGATGAGGCGGCTATAATGCGTAACATTGCTCGATATAGGGAGACCCATCCTCCCCAACCTTACGTGGCTGTGGAACCAATCTCTCCAGAGCGTTTTTCGGCTTCAAGGGCCCCATATTCTTTTGTTACTGATATGGCCGGCTATACTCCATTTACTCCGTCTCACAAAAATAAAAATGCTGATGGTTTCACAATGGTCTCTTCTAGAAAATGGCGTGGAAGGTCGGCTTCTCCTCCTAATAATTTTGATTGATGGGTTTTGGTTTTCCCCTCTACCCTTGGTTAGCTTAGGGCTTAGTTCCCCCCTTCCTTTTGTTTTGGGGCGGTCCATATGGACTTGCACCCCTCCCCTTAGCTTTCTTGATTTTATTGTTGGCTTTAAGCCCCACATTGTAGATTTCTTTCCTTTTCCGGTGGTTAGGTTTTATGTCCCCCACCGTGCTTTGTTCTTTTATTTTATTTATAAAATCTAGGGAGCTACGTCTCCTTTCGTCCAAAAAAAAAAAAAATGTGTGGATACCGAAAGAGGGTCTTCGCTCGTTCATCGATCAAGGCCTAGAGTTCAAGCAAGTTGAAGAACGAAGTTTGTGATTCAATATCACATAATCAAATCGTTCGATAGCTCAAGACCGGAAAGCGTTTCAAGGTTGGTTTAATTCTATCTCATAGGTATTCAAATTAATTGTATAGAACGGATCCTAGGGCTTATTGGGTTTTATGTTTTAATGCTTAATTCCGCTGCGCATGGACCCGTAAAACCCAACAGATCATTATCATGATATACAATGCAATTCATCCCATGCCTCCAGATAATCCAAATTCTGCCATCTTCATTTGAAACACCACCATCACAGTTAAGCTTCCTAACAAAAGAATTCAACATAGAAGGATCCTGCTTAGGCTCATAAAGAGCAATGAGAGACACATTATGGAGGCGAACTTGTACCTTTTGATACGACGAATAGTAGCCTTATTAGCAAGGCCACGAAGATTCCAGCTAATTAACTCAACCATTAAAAACATTGTAAGAGAAAGTAAGCGAATTATTCGAGAGAAAGAAAAACTAGGATGGAGGAGATGCCGAGCGGCTCCTATGCTTTCTATATCTGACTTCAGTGAATCCATCATGCTCAAACCCATGATTATTATATGGAGTGGAACCAGCTTGATCAGTAATAAAGCCTCTCGGGGATAAATTGAGGCCCTCTATAGAATCATTTTTCTCATCATTTTGATTTTCTTCACTAGAATTTGGAGCAAATTTATTCCATTAGATCCACCATTTCTTATTTTAAAAGCTTCAATCTTCTCGAGCTATGTTAGCATCGAGGAATTATTCTCATGATCTTTATTTGCGGCATCGGTAACCTTTTGAAGAGCCAAATTCACTAAGCGTGTAAAGGTTGTCCCCTCCTAGCCATAAAAGGAGCCTCGCAACTTAGTATGAGTATCACCCGATCCAAGATCAATTACTTGACTTCTTTAGGAATACCATCTGTTTTCGCCCCACTTCCCGAGCCAATATCTTTATCTCCATCGGCATTAGCATTACTTGAAGAAGGAATTTGTCCATTCACCTCTGTTCTCTCCTCATGATTTTCTGTTATCTTTTTAGCCACATATACCATCTCCGTTTTTCCTTTATCTACAGTAGGTTTCTTAGCACCCAAATTAGTATTAAGCTTTCTACAGGTACCAACATCATGCCCAAAAATACCACAATGTTTACAATATTTTGGAACATTATCATATTCTACCTTTTGAAAGAAGCTAGGGCAAGCATCACCACAATCAATAAAAATCTCATTAGGAAGCTTCTTTGTAACATCGATTTGAATCAAAACTTTAGCAATACTAGGCCTAGAAAACTCAGCTGTAGCTTTATCAAGGGAAAGAGGTACCAATATTGTGACGCTGCTGCAAAAAGGAACTGCTTATTCATCAAATGAATCGGAAGACTTGGAAATCCAACCCACACCGGAACAATGGGAGACTCCAAATCAGGCCTCCAAGCAGGTGTCCATGCTAAAGTCCGCATAGGAAAACGAGTAACATACCACACCTCTTTCATAAATAAGCGTTGATAATCTTCTTCTGTAGAGAGCTGAATTAAAAGGTGACGATTATCCAAGTGTCCAAGTTTGTAGTTACCCTTCAGTTGAAATTTAGAAAAAGCGAGCCTAGTATCCTCCATAGAAGGCCTTCCATGCGTAAATTTTCCAACAAGGGTGAATTTAAAAGGCTTAGCAAAGATATTAATTAATTCTTTCGAAAGTTTCACCGAAGGAGTACCTTTGTGAACGCCAGTGGGAATAATTGAAGCATTACCAGTAGGTGTTGAAGCCATTGTTATGTTTTTGGAAGGATCTACCGGTTGGGAGAAAGGTCTGCAAATGATTTAGAAGGAGGCTTCAACGTCTGATCATTTGCGGAGATAGAGGAGCCCACTTGCGGTAATACCTTTTGCGGCAAGGAGTTGGATGGCGGCGTAACTTGGATATTAGGGTTTGCATGAGAACTTTGGTCCACGCCATTAGAATTAGGGTTTGGATGCGGGCACTGCTGAAGGATTGATGGAGAGAAATAAGGATTTCTATTGCTTGCATTCAGGGAATTGAGGAAAGAAGCCGGAGCAGCCATGGCTGCCGGCGGGTGAAACCCTAGGGAAACCCTAGAGAGAGATCGCCTAGAGAGAGAAAGCTAGAGAGAGAGTTCGAAGGATTACACCACCCTCATCAGCCCATTAACATTTGACATACTACACCTACATGCAATGATACTCGACATGTTACTCGATGTGATGCTCGACGTGATACTCGACGTGTTGCTCGACGTGATACTCGACGTGAAAGATGGCAAGGTGGATGCTCGATGCTCTATCTCCTATATGTAATGAAAGGTGTTTCTTTGTATCAAGACATGAAGATTGCTAGAGATATTGTTGTTGAATCCTCAAGAAGTTTTGAAACTCAAACCCAGATTTCCAGAATTTTTTGAATCTTCAAATACTTCATCTTCAAGCATTCAAGAATCATTCCTTACCAAGATCTCTCAAGCCTTATAACCACCAACAAGATTCATCAAGCTCTAAATCATACAAATCATAAGGAGCTCTTGATTCTTGAACACACATACCCCATTTGGATTCATATAGATTGTATCAATTGGGGAATACTGATTATAGTCTAGGATTTGCTTCAGAGAATAGATAGCTAGATTTGAGTTTTGATTCCTTATAATATTGTAAAATCTCTTCAATATCTAATATAATATCTACACTTAGAAAATCCAATACTAACCATCTTGTTAGAGGACGTATATTATTCACGATTGAACCTCTCCAAATATCTTGTTAACACTTTCTGCACTTTATTTCTTTACTTTTATTGTTCTTACTATTGCTTATTACTCTTTTTAACCTTATTTTTTGTGGTCGACCACACTTTTTATTTTTGCGGTCGACTACACTATTCAACTCACTCTCTTTACTTAGAGAACTTCTGATGTGTATTTTACTATCTTGGACCGTGGTTTTCACTTGACCGCACATTCAATATAGTAAGCCAAGGTTGAAATATGAAAAGGGTTGAAATTTTTTATACAACTATTCACCCCCCTCTATCTGTTTTTCATACCTTTGTTGTGCCCAGGGACCAACACATGTCTTTCAAGGCATTCATCTTCTCGACCTACATTATAACCCTTCTTTTATTCATTCACCTCAGAAAATTATCCTTTTACTTTGATCATCCTTCACGGGTAAGGTTACTCATCGACATATGCTTATTACATTACCATCAATAAAATAAATAGCATTGACAAGATTTCCTGAGCATTGTAAGTGTTGTACCATCACGGGAATAGATGAATGCTACATTGGTGTTTTGATATGACCATATCAGATATGGAGAAAAAGATATTGACTTGGTAAGTAAGGTAAGTGGATGCAATTAGAACATTTTAGATAGTATATATGGTGAGGAACTCTACCCAATAAACATATATTGGTATTACTATCTTTTTCAGTTATTTAGCTGGTGGTGAATGGTAAAATGGTAAAAGAAAACAAAAATTAAAAGAAAAAGAGATGTTTAATGCACATGTTAATTTTGTGTCCATAATCTAACAATTTTTTTATCAAGATCATAAATTGATACAAAATGGACATTCATGCCCAAAAAATTAGAAAAACAAGCTCCTAAGTAACACATAAGTCTTAGTAATTTAGATTAACGGATGAACCAATTTTTAACTAATATTTATATTAAACAATAATATATTCATTTAGAACAAAACATATTATGAAAAAGTTCTAAAATAGATTATAAGAAGAATTAACTTACAATCTATCGATTACGACAGTCAACTCTAAAAACCACAAGTCTAACATGATGGCGAACTTGTTACTGAAGTCTGGGGACAACACAACAATTACTATTCACACCTTTTAATCCCATTTGTGGCGTGAAGGAGGCAAGGGAAGAGAGAGGGGCATGAGTGTAGATCAGAGGGTAGAATTGTAAAGTTAGTTGGGGAAGCAAGAAACAAAAGTGTCGGAGTTTGGCCATAGTTAGAAAAAAATGAGAGGTATTTTTTTGATTCAGAGATACTGAAGTTAGGAAGATCTGATTTGACATTTCATTCCTGCCATCATCAGGGTTTACACAGTTTGTCGGATCCCATGTAAACCTCCATCTCTTTATCAATGTCTTGCTTATGCAACCATTACCACCTCTATAACTTCTTGCTTATAAAAAGTACGAGGGAAGGGGCCGCCTGGTGTGGGTGGAGGGGAAGTAGGTACCAAATTTGGCGGTAGGAGAGGGAGGGGGATAAGCAAAGTGAGAGAGAGAAATGAAAGATAAGAGTGATGGAATTGAGGGTATGTTTATGGTTTTTGGCAAGGTCATTGTTGGTATATATAGAAGTTGTAAAACTTAATGAGTTTTTATGAAGGGTAAATGACAAACACGGGTTTAAAGTTGGGGGTCATTGGTAAAAGGGGTCTTGTGTTTTAAAACTCATAAATAAGGTTCCAAAGATGATACATATTAGTAATTACCTACTTTTTGACGGAGCCGTTTGAAATCTATATTAATAATAAGGGTATGAAGATATTAATTCTTAGAAAATAAGGGTCTGAAGTACTAATTCTTTGCAAATAAGGGCAAACCCTTATTTGCAAAGAATTAGTAACTTCAGACCCATTTCAACAAACAACTTCAAAACTTCAGTCTCTTATTTATCATTTTCCATTTGAAGAAAATAATTTGGGCATAGAGGATCCGACCAAAATAACAACTATCCTAAGAACTGGAGCCATTTGATGGACCTTATTGGAATAAACACTTGGTATAGTTTACCTTTTTTTTTGGCAAAAGGAGACGGGTACTCCCTAGAATTTATTAATAACGATTGGTATAGTTTACCTAATTTTTTATTTTATATATATTTGATCAGTGTCATATGTGAGTGTGAATTAAAATTTTGGATATAATGTTTTTTTTTTTTTTTTTTTGGCGAAAGGAGACGGTACTCCCTAGATTTTATTAAATAAAGAAAATAAGTACAAACATGGTGGGGGACATTACAACCTCAACCACCAGGAAAATGAAATCTAGGGGGGAGGCCATAAGAAATAATAATATAATAAAAGGAGAGAAAATGAGTGGAAAAGGTTTTGTGAATATGAAAAACAAAATAGAAGAAAGAATGAGTGAGTGAGTGAGGGAATAATATACAAATAATTTGTTTTTAAGAATTTTAACTTTTAATTTGAGAACGTGTTTATTTGTTTATAAATGAGAATTGTTATTCACCCTCGCACAATTAATTAATACCCCTGCATTACTGAGTTTACCTATAAAAATTATAAAAATTAAGACTACACCACCATTATTACTATTATACCCTTTTAAATCCCTCAATAAACACCCACCTAAACTATCAAAATACACCCACACCCATACCCATCCCCACACCCATACCAACCCACTTACACGTACAAACAAATACAAGGCAGGTTTTTTACAATCTGTTCGGTCGATACCTGCCAAACATGCTGTCCATGTTCGGCAGATACCTGCCAAACATCTTTCCAGTTTCGACAAATACCAACCAAACTTGTTGCACAAGTTCGCCTGATTCCTGCCGAACATTTTGTCCATGTTCGACCATCATCATTGACCAAACATGTTAGTTATGTTCGGCCATATGTAGCCAAACAGTAATTAATCTGATGGTCACTGTTGAGCGAACATAAGTACAAGCAGTTAGTTCACACAAACACAAATGTTCAAATAACAATTAATACAAATAAACCAAATTATCAAAATAATCCAATAAATAAATCTAAAACTAACATTCAAATAACATATTACCAATGACATAATACCAAAATAATATATTGTTTGTACAATAACGTTCAAAATTACAGCAATTCTCTCGTTATAGTATTGTAGCCATCCTGCTGCATATAAATAATGACTCGATTGTCATTTGTAGGCTGCAGGTGGTAATGGACATCCTTCATAAATGAACCTACATGATATCAACGCTACAATAATGAATCCAAATAAACATATAAATATACAACCAATCGTAAAACATAATATTGATAGTTGATGATACCTGAATGTAGCGATTTACGTTGACGTACCTGATACAAATAAGCTTTGAGTTATTAGGTATTGGTGTTCGCAGAGGAAGAAATGTGTATTATATGTTGTTGTTTAGACATACAAGAGCAACGTTGAATGCAGATGTAACCAATAACCCATATCTGGTACGTCAAACCAACGACCTTCTGGTGCAGGAGTCTCATAACAATTAGAATTTGTTTCAATTTCTCGACACGACCATGTTCTATGAATATGAGACCGTATAATTCGTTATGAGCATATAACTCTTTCCATAATAGAGATCGAACCATAGGCCATTCATATCTATGTCCAAGTAACCCCACGATAGAATGAAAACCGCAATGACCATCACCTATCATTTTTTTTTGGCGAAAAGAGGATGGTACCTCCCTGGGATTTATTGATTAAAAAAAAAACATCACCTATCATATCTATCGTTTTCTCATTATGACAACGCATGTAATGTTAAAATTTATTAATGATAATAGATGACTTCTCAAGTCTCGTTTTTCAACGGATACTATACAAAAATTTAGAACAAGGCAATATATAATCAGTTTAATTGAATAGACGTTGAGATATTACGATGATTAAACTGAACAATAAAAATAATTAAGATAATTACCGGTAACTTGGCCTTTGATGTGAACATCAGAGAGCTATGATTAGCATCAACTTCTAATGCAATTGGTTCGACATGTGAGCAACCATCGAGAATGGCCTCCACATACTCAAAGTAGCTGGGATTACATTTTGTTGATTTGACAATTTTAGCTTTTATCCATATGGGACGACCTTTATTATTTGTTTTCACTACGAGTTCACTAACCATCGTCGTTTATGGATTGCAAATCTTCGTCATTCTCCTCACAATTAAAGTCTTCTGCAACTCTAGAGTGATCTCAAATCTCGTATTAAGATTATTCTTTCACTCTTTATATCGATAACGAACGCCAGGGCGCGCTAGCGCTTGACTAATAGAATAGGGGGCTGCCTGAAAGTTGGAACTGTTAGGCAAGTTGTGTACAAGCATTAACGAGATCTTATTTTTAGAATATCAAGAGTTGGTGGAGTTTGTAAAGAATATGGATCTCTCTTACCTTACTCGGAAGGATCTCATCCTCCCTCTGGCCGATCCCGATCTAGAATCATTGCTCAAAATAACACGGTCTACATGACATGAATTAGGATTTGCAGTCCCCCGCCTTACCGCTCGTTGAAAGTCACAATTAGGGCATGTAATCGACAAGGCGTCTAACTTCCGCCAAAAAGCATGAACATCATTAATTGGGATGGGATCCCATAATCTGATATAATCCGTAAGCTTACGTGGACAAGGACGCCTGTATACCGATCTCAAATAACACCGACATAACAAATCATTCACCCCATTATCACCTTGAATCTTGATTTGTTCATGTATCAAAAAATAAGTTACCTTACATGCATAATGTTCGGAAAAAAGTGGGGGAACAATATCAAAATGGACCACATCTGGAACCACCGATGTTTAATACGGTTTAAAATGTTCTGATAATACTGTCTGAACATTATTCAAATGTTCGACCAATACTGTCTGAATTTTGTTCAAATGTTCGGCTAATATTGCTTGAACATCATTTCAATATTCGATAGGCACTGACCGAAATATGTAAGATTGTTCGGTCAATAGTTACCAAACTATTCAAATATGTTCGGCAACTACTGACCGAACAGTAGGCACGATGATTTTTTTTTTTTTGAAAACAAAGCAAAAATCATTGTAGTGTTCAAAATACTTATATTTACGCCTTGATCATCGGGTGTTGTTTCATCCATAATTGATGTTTAACGCAATATATTAAACTTGAATAGAGAATTTTGTAAATGTAAGAAATGGAGTTTTTTTTTATCGACGATTGAGTAGAAGGGAATGTAAAGAAATGTAAGTTTTTAGGTTTTAGTGGGAGTGTAAATTTAATGAATTTTGCGGATGTATTTATTAGATAGGTAAGTAATATTGAATAAATCTAATTGCATATAATAAAGTCATTTCAATTAATGACATTTTTTTAAAATTTGCATTTCGGGGTATTAAGTAATTGTCATGTGAATAACCATTCTCTTTATGAATCCCTCATGTTTATTGCATGTTAAACTAGTATTACCCTCCCGTGCGCATCGCACGATGAAAGTACAAAAATGACTGTATAAAAATTAAAAAAGGATGAATTGCCCCCCCCACACAACCCCACATCACCCCCTAAAAGAACACATTCTACTCACTACCATCTTTCTACCTAGCTTAAGACTTTCATCTTAGTCTCTTAGTACAATAGTTGTATCGCCCGATCCAAATATAGCCAAATAAATACTGAGGTAATGAGGCATTTTCACAAATAGACTGTGAGTGAAAACGGAGAAAATAAGAACAACAAAACAACCAACCACATACCATCATAACTGTACAAATGCCATATTCACATAAACATTTAACAATAGTTATTTGACAGCAAAAAGATATTATATTGAATACCAAGCCTGCTATCCCTCTCAAAGACTCCATGAGTAGCAAAAGTTCTACAAAAATATAAACCAAGCAAAATAAACATTATCAAGCAAGCAATAGCACAGTACAAAAAATATTTGTTAGTAAATTCACCATTCAGCTTAATACTTAAAATTAATACTCCCTCAGTCTCACTTCAATTGAGCCATGACATCTTTGCACGCTTTTTAAGAAATTTTTTTTAAAAATGAGTAAAAAATTGAAAGTGGGTAGAAGAAGATTAGAGGAGAGAGAATGTAAAAGTTAAAAATATTTAATAGGAGAGAGAATGAGTGGGAGGAATGGTAAGTTAATGATTGTTTTTTTTTTGTAAATATGTTAAAATTATAAGGGTATAATGAACGGTTTTTTTTGTAAATATATAAACATTATGAGGGTATAAATGTCCGAAACACTGTTCACTTCTTTCCATTTATGAAATGGCTCATTTGAAGTGGGATGTTACAAAGAGGAAAGTGGCTCAATTGAAGTGGGACGGAGGGAGTAATTATTTTTTAACTGTCAACATGTCAACATAGTAAAATTCAATTTTGTTAATAAAAATTATTAACTTACTAGTCCTCCCACTTATTCTCTCTCCTATTAAATATTATTCTTAAAAAACGTGCAAAGATGTCATGGCTCAAGTAATTCTATTTTTTATATTATTAAATAACTTTTTAAAACGTACAATGCATTCTAATTCAATGCATTCTAATTCAATGGCTTAAGTAAAATGATAATTTTTTACTTTTAATATTATGATTCAATTACTTATGATACAAGCGTAGATATTTCCTAATGATCATTTTGGGCTAGTAAGAAAATGTCATCATATGATCTAATTTTCAGTGCTTATCAATAAGTATATTATCAAACAGAATCACATTATCAAACGGTTCGGGTTGGATCGGACACAATTGAAATATAGCAAAAGTTCTACAAAAATATAAATCAAGCAAAATAGACATTATCAAGCAAGCAATAGCACAGTACAAAAAATATTTGTTAGTAAATTCACCATTTAGCTTAATACTTAAAATTAATAATTATTTTTTAACTGTCAACATAGTAAAATTCAATTTTGTTAATAAAAATTATTAATTATTTATATTAGTTAGTAACCGGTGTAGGGGAGTTTTTTTTTTGTTTTTTCCAACTTTAAATCTAGGCCGCTCTTTGTCTTTTGAGAGATTAAATCTGAGCCACTCTTTGTGTGGTGGTTGGAGAGGTAGTAACCGTTGTAGCAGAGTGGAATGTTAAAAACAAATTTATTTTTTATATTCATTTCTAGCCATCAGTTATGTTTTCTCAAACTCAATCTTGGTCATTAATTGTGTGGCGGTTAGATGTGAATTCTATTGTATTATTGTACTAGATTGACTCCCGTGCGATGCACGGGGCGTTACTATATATTTAAATGACCAAAATTGAACAAAAATAAACCAAAAAAACAATTTGTTTATATATTTATGAAATACTTCCTTAAAGACTACAATGTCAGTACATAAAAATGAGAATAAAATAGGAATAAAAAAATAATCATAAGGAATATGCATATCTTTATATACAATTATGCAGTATTTTATCATTTAGAAAAGTAAATAAAAAAGACGAACATGTTTATCACGTACGAAGTAATTTATTGAAATTAGAAAAAAAAAGGTGAATTTTATAAATAAAAAGAAAAGATTTGTTCATACCAAAAGGATAAGAATAGTAAATTTATCTAATAAAAATTAATATCATTCTTTTTCAAATTTATTAATACTTTATTTACTATGCTTCAAATATTTATTTTTTTAAATTAAATAAATTGTTTGATATATCGAACTAAAATAAACACAATAACCATATTACCCCATCTGATTATTTTTCAAATAGAAACTTTCCATTAACTCATCAAACCAAACCACTTCTTCCTCTCCCTCTTTTAAAATACCAATTTATACTATCTTTAATTCTTATAAGATTGACATACATTTCAATCAAAATTTTAAAAATGATGGCCATCTTCCCCGATATGCATCTTTATAAATACAAAACTTTTTGAGACGGATAGAGAAATTGACAAATTTATTAATACTTTATTTACTATGCTTCAAATTTTTATTTTAAAGAAAAAGTAAATAAATTGTTTGATATATCGAACGAAAATAAATACAATAACCATATTACCCCATCTCACCTATCTATATTACAATAGGAAAGGGTCTTAACCGCCGAGACAAAGAACGGCTGTGATTGCTTCTCAGAAAATAGATCGGACGGCCTGAATTCCCCCTCCCCTCAACCGTTTTTAACTTCCCACTCCTCTCCTCCACAAACTGCTGGACAGTTTTTTTATCTCTCTCCCAAACACAACCAAAAATCAAACACCCACAAAATCAATCAAGCTCTTAAAATTGAATCAACTCTTGGATTCTATGTTGTATCCTAAAATTTGTTTCTTTAAATTTGAGTTATGTCTCTTTAATTATCTGTGTTCCTTTTTGTTTTCTCCTCTGTAGTAAACGATTGTGGTTCCTATGGACCAACAGCCTGAGCTTCTGCAAAACCTTTCTGAAGGCAACTTCACCTTGAGGATTATGTATTAGCAATTTCAGAATATTCTCAAAATGGGTCCTATTGGTCAGGTTTGTCACCCAACTATTTACTTCATTGTAGTTTGATTTTGTTGTATGTCTAAGATACTACAGTACAAAATACTTTTCACACTTTTTACTCTCCACCTACAGGTCATTCCACCCAATTTTTCACCTACTTCATCTACTGTGTCATCACTCAAATGTCTTCATACCTTCACTCTGATTTTCTCATTTTCAGTTCCACGACATATATCTGAAGAAATTAATATTAGTTACGCTCATTACTAACCAGGAGTCGTTAGTTAGTTGACGTACTAGGAACCATGACAGATAGTTGGTCTATTAGCTTCAGTAGAATCCCCATTCAAATTTATGGGATTGGTCAATACACAAGGGGCCCTCCCCCCAGTTCACATCATTTGCTACACAGGCAGGGAAATAAAATCAAATTACTCTGGTAATAAGTGGTGTTTGGCTGCTAAGGTTACAGCTTAAGGAGTAAAAATTTTTGGAACTGATGTATGAGGTTTATTTTTTAAATTATTTACTTATTTCTATATGGGGGTTTGAATGTTGTATGTATGCTAAGATGGTGATTCAAATAAACCATTTATTTATGTAAATTTTGGTATATTTTGGAGCAACGACTCAAGCACTAAAGAAGTGTGAATCATCGCTATTAATCCCACATTCACGCAAGGGGCCCTCCTGAAATTGTTCTTATATAATTGTGTACTTTCACTCGCATGCTAACTATGAATCAAGCACTTCGCAGGAAGAAGAAGATATCGTGGGGCATTTAGCAGTTGGCTTAAAAGAGGGTTATTTAGGTCATCGAGATAAGATTGTTATTTCATTTGGGTGAAGGAGAGTGAGAAATCACATGTGTTGGTGACAATAGTTGTTGTACTCCTCCGTCTCAAAATGTATGCTTAGAGAAGATATCATTGAGGTTATTTTTTTTCATACACGAGTAATAAAGTGCAATAGTGAAAATTACGGGAAGAAGCATATCTCTATTCATAAAATTTGAAGCAACATTACATTGATCTTTTATATTTGGGGTTATACCATAGGTAGAGATTATTGAGTGTGGATAATTTTTAATTTTTTTTTGTAATTTTTTAATCTTTGATTTGGTCCTTTAAACTCAAGTGAGATTGTTTTATTAATTACATTTTAGTTTTATTTAAACAATATCTTATTGATTTAGAATGTGGTACTGTATGTTTACCTAGAGTATGAACTAGACCAAGATCAGTAGGTTGTATAAAATGATTCTTTTGTATTTTTGATACAAATGAAAAATGATTATTTTGTATAAGAGTTTGTTTGATAATGTGCTTATTGAGCAATCAATGGCAATAGCTTGTTATATGCATATATTGTCCTGGATTTGAAAAGGATTTTGTTTGAGTCATTTTCTTGAATAGCATCAAGAAGTCCTACAATACAATAGGAACCCTTGAACATGCAAATCTTCTATATGATTTGATCAAGAAAATTATTAAGTATGATATTCTTACCATTCGAAAATAAATATTGTATTTTTTTTATCTAAATACTTTTCTTTGAACAAATGTCTTATTTCATAGTTATTATCTAAAAGTTTATAAGATGGATAATTGAAATATTTATGAAATTTTTTATTATCCACTTTTTAAATTTTTAGTTTTACAAGTATATAATGAATGGTGAAATAAATTTGTAAAATACATTTAGGGACAAAATTTCTTGCAAAAAAATTCAATTTTGTGACAAATTTTCCTAAAAGTGATCAATTATTTTGAGACAATGGGGGTATTATCTTTTATTTTTTTATTGTGGATTGAGTTGGGTTTAGTGGATGAGAATAAAGGAATGCCTTTTTATTTACCATTAATAATTTTGATTATAAGAATTATCAAAATTAAAAAAAAATTGTTTCTTATAAAATTAGGAAATAAAAATGAATTTTACTATTGATATATACAATACTTTGTCATTATCATTCTCTTTACGCTTCATTTTTATTCTACTCTTTGAACCCAGGTTACGACAATGATTGAAACGTTGTCACAACCATGTGATTTCATTTTTCCGGTCCTTCACTTTTTCATACTGTTCCCGTGCCATTGGCACGGGCATAAAGTACTAGTTAAATAGAAACCAAAACCCACATTCATCACAATCCCCCATATATATATATATATATATATATATATATATATATATATATATATATATATATATATATATATATATATATATAATTCAACACCATTTCACTTCATCATCCTATATCCCACAACTTTAATTTTATTTTATATTCTTTATTTTTATGATTAGTAAAATTATTATTATTATTATTATTATTATTATTATTATTATTATTATTATTATTATCATTTATAATTAAAAATAATACTTCACACTTATTTAATTTTTAGTAAAAAGATATTGAATAATAAAAGACGAAAATTAACAAAGGATGATTTAGAAATTTATATTTAAAGAAGAGGGTTGTTTTTCTCTGTCCAAATCAAATGACAGAAATCTCTATTGAAAGAGGAAAAAAAATATGATTTTTGGTGTAAAAAAATAATTTATTATAAAATAATTGAGGGAAAATAATTGAGATTTAAAAATAATCGAAAATTCAGTCAGCCAATCAACAGGCGACACGTGTCAAATTTCTTTAAAAGAAAAGAAACAAACACCTGCATAAACCCACCATTATGGGAGCGTGCAGTACACGCGCAAGAGAAATATCGAAATTGCCCTTCAACAAATGGACGACACGTGTCCAATGTAATAAAAAAAATTTAATGCATTCACGCGCCTCTTTATGCCCGTGTAATTTACGGCTCTCATAATTTTAACCAATAAAAAAAACAAAATAAATCATTTACTATCCACTTTATTTGGGTAATTGTTAATAAAAGTAATTAATACTTAATTAACTATGCTTCATTTTTTTTAAATAAAATAAATAAATTGTTTGATATATCGAACTAAAATAAACCAATGACCATATTACCCCTTCCAACTCCTTATCCTATACTCCATCATTTTTATGTTATTTTATATTCTTTATTTTTATAATTAGTAAAATTAATATTATTATCATTATCATTTATAATAAAAAAAAAACTTCACACTTAATTTTTTTTGTCTAAAACCATATTGAAAAATAAATCTGAAAAAATTAACAAAGAATAATTAGAAATTCATATTTAATTGAGGGTAAAGAAATAAGATGTAAAAAAAATCGAAAATTCTGTCAGTAAATCAACAGGCGACACGTGTCAAATTTGTTTTTTTAACAAAATAAACAAACCCCTGTATAAACCCACCACTATCGGCGCGTGCAGTACACGCGCCAGAGGAATGTCGAAATTGCCCTTCAACAGACGGACGACACGTGTCCAATGTAAAAAAAAAAAACTTATGCATTCACTCGCCTCTTTAGGCCCGTGTAATTTACTGCTCTCATAATTTTAACCAATAAAAAAGGAAGAAACAAAAAAAACATTTTCTATCCACTTCATTTGGGTAATTGTAAATAAAAGTAATTAATACTTAATTTACTATGCTTCATGTTTTTTTAAATAAAATAAATCAATTGTTTGATGTATCGAACTAAATTAAACCAAAAACCATATTACCCCTTCCAACTCCTTATCCTATACCCCATCATTTTTATGTTATTTTATATTCTTTATTTTTATAATTAGTAAAATTAATATTATTAACATTATCTTTTATAATAAAAAATTACTTCACACTTAAAATTTATTGACTAAAACCATATTGAAAAATGAAAAAGAAAAATTAACAAAGGATAATTAGAAATTTATATTTACAAAAATAGTTTTTTTTTATGTGTCCAAATGAAATGAAAATAGTCTCTATTTAAAAAGAAAAAAAATATATGAATTTTGGTGTAAAAAAAAAAATTAATTTAATACTCCCTCCGTCCCGCTCGAAGTGTCTCAACTTTCCTTTTTGGGCATCCCATTGAAAGTGTCTCAATCCCTAAATGGAAACTTTTTATTATTTTTATACTCTTCCTACCCCACTCATTCTCTCTCCTACTTTACTTTTACACTCACAACATTCTCTCTCCTAACTATCCCTCCCACTCATTCTCTCCTATTTAATTTTTCATACTCACAACATTTAACCTTTTTCTCTTTCTTACCTCACTTTCCTTAATTTCTGCGCCGATCTCATTTTGAGACACTTCGGGCGGGACGGAGGGAGTATATAATAATTGAGGTCAAAATACTACCCCACCCCACTTATTAAATAGAAACTCAAACCCACGATTATTAAATAATATATATATATATATATATATATATATATATATATATATATATATATATATATATATATATATATTATATATATATATATATATTATATTTAATAATCATATATACTTTATAAATACGCAATGATTTTGTTTATACATATTCAAAACTATTCCAACTCATCATCCTATATCCTATCACTTTTAATTTATTTTATAATTAATTTATGTAGTAAAAATATTATTATTTTTATTATTATTATTATCATTTATAAGTAAAAAATTTACTTTAACACTTAATTAATTTTCACAAAAAAGAAATAAAAAAAGCAGTAACGGATAATTAACAAATTTATATTAAAAGAAGAGGTTTTGTTTCTTTGTCCAATTCAAATGAAAGAAGTCTATATATAAAGAGAAAAAGAAATTATGAATATTGGTGTAAAAAAAAATTAATAAATTTAAAAAAGAGAATTTTTTATTATCATTTATAATTAAAAAAATTACTTTAAACTTAATTACTTTTCACTAAAAATAAATCGAAAAATTAGATAAGGATAATTAACAAATTTATATTAAAAAAATAGGATTTTTTTTCTTTGTCCAAATCAAATGAAAGAAGTCTCTATTTAAAGAGAAAAAAAAATCATGAATTTTGGAGAAAAAAAATTAATAAATTTAAAAAAGAGATTTTTTATTATCATTTATAATTAAAAAAATTACTTTAAACTTAATTAATTTTAACTAAAAATAATTGAAAAATTATTTAAGGGTAATTAACAAATTTATATTTAAAAAAGAGGATTTTTTTTCTTTGTCCAAATCAAATGAAAGAAGTCTCTATTTAAAGAGAAAAAAAAATCATAAATTTTGGTGAAAAAAAAAAAATAAAAAAATTTAATTTAATATATAATAATTGAGGTCAAAGAAATGGGAGAATTTTTTTTTTTCGAAAGGCGCCCAGCGAATCAGGTGTTGACATGTGGCAAAACCAAAAAAAGAAAAAAAAAAGAAAACCCGTCTCGCCCAAACGCCCAGCTGCTTGTCGGCGCGTGATCCACACGCGCCAGTTAAAAGACGAAAATACCCCTCCCCCTTTAGGCGACACATGTCCTTTTTTTAAAAAAAAAAAAATTAATAACATTCCACCCAATCAGCAGCTGCCACATTGGAATTTGGCCTCCGTAATTGCCTCTTTGTCACAGTATGAAATGATCAAAATGCCCCTCAAAGTCCAAACAATTATCAAGAACTTGTTATTATATATACTCCCTCCGTCCCACGTTAGTTGAGACTAACTTTTTGGGCACACCAATTAAGGAAAAGTAAGTGAGAGAAAAAGTGAAAGAAAATGTTGTGAGTATGAAGAATTAAATAGGAGAGAGAATGAGTGGGAGGAATAGTTAGGAGAGAGAATGTTGTGAGTGTAAAAGTGAAATAGGAGAGAGAATGAGTGGGATAAATAGTGAAGATTCCTTTGCCATTTTGGGCAGTCTCAACTAACGTGGGACGGTCCAAAAGGGAAAGAAGTCTCAACTAACGTGGGACGGAGGGAGTATATAGATATAGATATAGATTATAGATTTCTCATCATTACCAAACACGGAGTAATAATTCAACACATCAGGGGTCAGGACTGATTTCGCTACCATTTCTAAAGTAATGAGAAGTTAAAAAATGAGCAAAATACAAACTAAAATTGAAACCCCAATTTCCAGACACTTTCCTCGACGATTTGATGGATTTTGAATCCTCCCTTTCATGATTATCGTTTCTTCCTGGAAGTAATTCAACTGGCGTCAATGTGGGGTGTTCATATTCTGTTCATCGGCTTCGTTCTTGGGGTGTTAGCAATTATTGGACTCGAAGTTGCTGGAATCCTTTTTCTAATAGGCCGATTGAATCGAAAAGTTGAGAAACAAGAAGCCCAGATCGCCGCAGAATCGCGCTCTATTGCTGGAACCGACCTTGATTTCTCTTTCCCCAACAAACAGGTTAGAATTTCCTTTATTTGATCAATTGTGTTTAATATATGTGTACAAATTCTCAGCGATTGGTACCAAATTACCAATTCTATTTGAAATATGCTAGTAGCATTGTTGGGAAAATGAATGAGCATCGTTTCGTGTTATGGAATGAATTCTGTACTAAAATAGCAAGAAATGAAATGGGCATTACTATCTGCTGGAGCAATTGTGTGTTGGGTTTTGGGTTACATGCGCAGCAGAAGAATTATATAATTTACAAAACCCTAGCGATGAATTTGTCTAACATAACATGAAGAGATTAAAACTATGAAATAGATTTACTAATCTTGGTTGCGAGTTTGTCTTTTGTACACGATTCGTAATTCACCTTTTGAGTCGTAGACGAAACTTTGATCTTCTTTCTTGTTCTTCCTTGTGATGAATCAACAATGCTAGGTGTTCAAGCTTTAGGTGATAAAACAATCGCCCTCTATCGGTAATCCACAGGCGAACAAACCAATATCGAATCTTGTTGGATTGCTAGATGATCCTCGATTGTTGAAACACTTTTCAACAATCTATGACTGATATGGAATTGAATCTAGGATGTTTTGATCTTTGATTCGTAATCAAAATCAAGAGATTTGTGTTTCTTAAGCCCTAAAATTCGTGTGTCTTGACTGAGGCAAAAGGGGCTGTTTATACTTTTAAATATCCCTAACTGTTAGGGAGAAAATCCATAATCCAAAGCCAAAACGGAACTGCTGAAACAGGGGCTGGGTGGTCGCCCACCTGGGTTCCCGGCGGCCGCCCAGTTGTACAACCTTTTTGTATTCTTTCGAAAATCTTTGTGTGTGGTCACCCACATCACCCGGCGGTCGCCCATCTGAACAGAAGTTTGTGGGCGGTCGCCCATTATCCCCTCCGGCGGTCGCCCAGTTGATCAGTTCCATATTGAGCCAATTTCAATCCGTTCTTTGTGTATGACCCTTTAGGAATTATATTTTATGTTGGTAGTGAGTTGAAACATCAACCTCACAAGACATAAGTGGTTTCTAGCAAGCCATTATGTCCACCCAATTAAATATAACATCAAAACTTGATTCCTTGATAGATCAATGTCACAATCCCTTTGTCACACGATGTCATATTGAACTTAAGTCATGGTCCACCGTCCACGTCAACTTATATTGTTCAATACACTAGTACTCTCTAGCTCGTGCCAATGGCACGGGGCAGTATGACAAAAAGGAGAAAATCAATATGGAAAAGAAACCCCGCGTATAGGCTCGAAACAACCCGAAGGCCTACTGCTGTGTTTAACAATTTCTATGGCCTCCACCATAGCATTTCCTGGTGGTTCCCTCCCATAATTCATCAAGTTTTCAATAAAATTGATCTGCCTCCTTTTACAAATCAAAATGTTGCTAAAATTCGCAAGTTTATTAGAGGCTTCATAATTATGGGACGGAAGAGTTGTAAATATTGACCACTTTCTACCTATAACATTTTTTTTTTCATTATGATCTTTAAAAAGATTTAAGTATTCAACTATGTGCTATTTCAGGTCGGTTGTTTTGAGTCCATGTGTGCACACATAAAGTCACCACTATAATAAAACTGCTACAAAGACTTAAAACCAACAAAAAGTTTCCCGTGCAAAGAGAAAAAATAACCCTAGCTAGAAAACATTAATAAATTAATTGCGGGAGGAAAGAAGGAAAGATTATTCGGCCTGGTCAAAATCCCCAAATGGCCATGCATGAGGAGGTGGGTTAAAAGGTAATGAAGGATAGCATTGACAATTGAAGACTTTGTTTCCATGTTGAGAAAAAGATTAATGTGCGCACAACCATTGCAGTTGTGGTGGGTGAGAACAAAAATTGACATTCATTTTTAGATGGATGAGTATAAATGAACACTCATAAGAGAATATCAGTGACAATCAAAATTAAAAAATAAAAAATAAATTACACTTTAACATAAATCTAGTTGCTTCTGGACTGATGTTAGATATTTTTTGGGCTGACAATTGAGTCTTGATCTAGTAAAAGTATGCACATTCTCCTCCTGCCAGAATTGAAATCAAAAGAAACTAATTAAATTTTAATTTCACATCAAAATAACAACCCTTCCAAACTATTGACCAAAATGACTTATTTTTTGAAACTCGCTACACGTTGTAGCGAATTTATAAATTGTTTCGTTTAAACTCGCTAAACCATTTAGCGAGTTTAAATTTTAATATTAAATAAAAAAAAAACTAAATTAGAACTCGCTAATTGAATTAGCGAGTTCTAAGTTTCTTTTCTTCTGTGTGGACATAACCACATTACTAATTCATTCTCCGTCTCGCTTTAAATTACAAAATAAAAATATAAATTATGTTTTAATAAAGAAAAATAAAAGAAAATATTATTTTTTCCGAATATGTTGATAATCCAAGTGCATTTGATCTCTATCAAATCTCTTGGGTGGGGCCACACATTTCATCAACACTATTCATCGAGGGGCCCAAGCAAATATCTCTCTTTAACGAGGGACAAATTTCATCTTGACTTATCATTCTGCCCTGCAAGAATTCAATCGTGCCAACATAGCCCTTATTGCTATCCTATTAAAGATAGTGTTATACTACATCAAACACAACGTTCATCATATGGAAGATGATAATCTTAGGTATTAAGGATTCCAATAACACGACTATCATGAGATTTAATCATGACATATATGACCATAGACCATGTCATAAATCTCTTAGATGGGTCGGTCCAGTACCTTGTTCTCTAACAAGTACCCATGAGTGTAATGTGCATCCCCATGCATATAATCATCTCTATGAAACCATTACCAACTTATACTAGTTATTCACAATAACTAGGGACACAAAATATTATAACAAACATGTAAAACATATAATACTCAAGATAAACATTCTCTGTTATAAATGGTAAAGACGATTACATAACGGTATTGGTTATGAGTCAAAATAACTATACGCCTAGGGCATAACACCAACAATCTCCCATTTACACTAGGCCCAATCTCATATGTATCGTATACCCATGGACCTAACATTACCATCATGCTTTGCTTGTGCGAGGGGCTTTGTAAGCGGATCCCTTATGTTATCATCGGTTGATACTTTGCATATCTTAACGTCTCCTCTTTCTATGAATTCTCGAATGAGGTGGAAACGTCTAAGTATGTGTTTGGATCGCTGATGTGACCTTGGTTTCTTTGCTTGCGCAATGACACCATTGTTGTCACAATAAAGTTCTACCGGATTAGTGATACTTGGAACGACTTTCAAGTCACAAATGAACTTCTTGATCCAAATTGCCTCCTTAGCTGCATCGGATGCCGCTATATATTCGGCCTCAGTTGTAGAATCGGCTATAGTACTCTGCTTGGAACTCTTCCAACAAATCGCACCTCCGTTAAGCATAAACACAAACCCTGATTGCGATCTAAAATCATCTTTGTCAGTTTGGATGCTTGCATCTGTGTAACCTCTTACAACAAGATCATCTTCCATCCCTCCAAAGACCAAGAATGCATCCTTAGTAGGCTCAAGTACTTAAGGATCGTCTTAACTGCCATCCAATGGTTTTTATCGGGATCAGATTGGCATCGACTCGTCATGCTTAGAGCATAGGAGACATCAGGTCTAGTACAAATCATGGTATATATGATAGATCCAATAGTCGAAGCATATGGAATCGCATTCATTCTCTTTCGCTCACCAGTTGTTTTAGGACACTGAGTCTTACTAAGAGTAATACCATGGCCTATTGGCAAATTTCCTCTCTTAGAATTTTCCATCTTGAATCTTCTAAGAACTTTGTCAATGTAAGTACTTTGACTCAAACCAATCATCCTTTTAGATCTATCTCTATAGATCTTGATGCCAAGGATACATGGCGACTTCACTTGTATCTTTCATTGAGAAACACTTTTCTAACCATGACTTGATAGTCTGAAGTGCAGGAATGTCGTTTTCAATGAGT
The DNA here is from genome assembly GCA_022495995.1 of Adenophora triphylla var. japonica. Taxonomy (NCBI): domain Eukaryota; kingdom Viridiplantae; phylum Streptophyta; class Magnoliopsida; order Asterales; family Campanulaceae; genus Adenophora; species Adenophora triphylla. The sequence continues at coordinate 142,451 of JAFEMH010000903.1, forward strand.
AAGATATCATCGACATACAACAACAACAAAGCCTTAGTCCCAAAATAATTTGGGGTCGGCTAACATGAATCATCATATGTCATCGTGTGAAAAGGTTGTTGGAAAAAAAAAATAAAATAAAATAAAATAAAATAAAATAAAAAAAAATAATAATAATAATAAAAATAATAAAATAAAATAAAATAAAATAAAATAATATAAAATATAAAAATAAATAAAATAAATAAAAAAAATAAAAAAATAATAATAATCGACCCCCACATGGATTTTTGCCCTCCACTCCGGCCTCTTCAACACCATACTTTCATCCACTCCAAGTAAACTCATATCATTTTCAATCACTCTAATCCAAGTTTGTTTGGGTCTTTCCCTACCCTCGCCATTTTATCATTTCTCCACTGTTCCGGCCTCTAACCTGTGCATCGCTCGGTCTCCTTCTCACATATCCAAACCACCTCGGACGATTTTCCTCATTTTATCCTCGATGGGCGCAACTCCTACTTTACCTCGATCACCTCATTCCCAATCGATCCTTTCTTGTATGACCGCACATCCATTGAAGCATACGCATCTCCGCCACATTCATCTTATGCACGTGACAACGTTTCACGGCCCAACATTCGGTGTAAAGCATTGCGGCCTAATTGCCGTGCGGTAGAATTTTCCCTTTAATCTATTGGGCATGCCGCGATCACATAGAAACCTGTGGCACTCTTCCACTTCAACCAACCTCGCTTTAATCCTATGAGCCACATCACCATCTAATTCTCCATCCTTTTGGATAATGGATCCAAGATAGCGAAAAACTCGAAGCTTGGACAATCTTTCCATCAAATGTGACCGCCCCCTGCCTCCTACTTCCAACTCTGCTAAACTTACACTCCAAATATTCGGTTTGCTTCGCTTAGTCGAAAACCTCGAGATTCCAAAGTGTGTCTCCACAACTCCAATTTACTTTCAACACCCTCTCTTGTCTCATCAATCAACACAATATCATCTGCGAACAACATACACCTTGGTATATCATCTTGGGTGGACCTCGTCGGTCGTCCATTATCAAAGCAAAAGAAAGGGGCTAAGTGCGGAACCTTGATGCGCTCCAATCTTTATAGGGATCTCTTCGGTCTTCCCAACACTAGTAAATGCATGCAAGTACTAACTCCATTATACATGTCCTTGATAATATCAATATATTTCTTTGAAACACCCTTCTTTGTTAATGCCCACCAAAGTACCTCTCTTGGCACTTTATCATACGCCTTCTCCAAATCAATGAAAACCATATGCAAATCTTTCTTTTGATCCCAGATATTTCTCCGTGGTTTGTCTCATAAGATATATTGCCTCCATAGTCGATCTTCCGGCATAAACCCAAATTGGTTATCCGAAATATCCACAATTTTTCTCGGCCTTTGTCTGATCACTCTTTCCCAAAGTTTCATAGTATGGCTCATTAGTTTGATCCCCAGATAGTTGGCACAATCTTGGACATCACCTTTGTTCTTATACAAAGGGATCGTAGTACTCTTCCGCCACTCCGATGGCATTGTGTTAATTCTCCGTATCTTGTTAAATAGCGTTGTTAACCAATCTATTCCCCTCTCCCCAGAAACATCTCCGAACCTCATTGGTATACCATCCAGGTCCTACAGTTTTCTTCAATCTCATCTTTTTCATTGCCATTTCCACTTCACTCTTTTGAATTCTCCGCATAAAATCTCGATTAACCATACTCGAAGAGATATTTAAATCTCCAATATCCTGCTCTTGACCGCCATTGAACAGGGTATCAAAGTACGAACTCCATCTATCTTTTATCTCTTTATCCCCGACTAGAACTCTTTGATCTACATCTTTCACATATTTAACCGTCCCAATATCTCGTGTCCTCTTATCCCTCATACGAGCGATTCTGTAGATGTCCTTTTCCCCTTCTTTTGTATCCAACTTATCATAAAGTTTTTGATTCACCTTTGCTCTTGCGTTTCTTACTGCTTTCTTAGCATCTCTTCTAGCTTCTTTATACTTCTCATAGTTCTCGTCGCTCCTACATTTTCCCAATAATTTGTAGCATTCTCGCTTGCCCTTTATTGCTTGTTTTACTTCCTTGTTCCACCATGATGTGTCCGTACTTGGTGGCCCGTTTCCTCTAGATTCTCCAAGGACTTCTTTCGCTACCTCCTTTATGGTATGTTCCATCTTAGTCCAAGTCGAATCTATATCCATATCCTCCATATTATCCGACCAAATACCGGTATCAACCATCTTAGCTACAAATTTATGTTGATTCTCCCCTTGAAGTCTCCACCACTTCGATTCTGTGGTCTACCCGTGGTTTTCTCTTCCTCGAAATTCTCTTACTTCGAAAATCGAAGTACCACCGATCTATGTTGAGTTCTTTGTGCACTCACCCGAATAACCTTGCAATCTGTATAACTCTTTCTACAAGCATTTCTTACGAAGAAGTCAATCGACTCGCATTACCTCCACTCCTATAGGACACCAAGTGAGATTCTCTCTTCTTGAACCAAGTGTTCATTATACTCGAGTCGTATCTTGGCCTTGAGAAGTCCAGGATATTATTTCCTGCTTCATTCCTCTCCCCAAAACCAAAACCTCCATGTATGCTCTCAAAGCCATGTCGACTAGACCTCACGTGCCCGTTGAAGATCACCACCAATCACTAATTTCTCACCACTAGGTACTCGTTGCACCACCTCCTCCAAATCTTCCCAGAACACTTGTTTAATAGATGCATCCAACCCTACTTGTGGTGCATAGGCGGAAATAATAGTTATAATCTCATCACATATCACCAGTTTAATGCCCATAATTCGATCACTCTTCTTGTACACTTCCACCACATCATTAATATACTCCTTATCAATAATGACACCCACTCCATTTTTACCCTTATCCTTTCCTGAGTACCAAAGCTTAAAACCCCAAGGCGATATTTCTGTTGCTTTCTCTCCAACCCACTTAGTTTCCTGTAGACACATTATGTGAATCTTCCTCCTCCTCATAACTTCCACCACCTCTGCTGATCTCCCTGTCAAGGATCCAATGTTCCAAGTTCCAAAGCGCATCCCACTACCCTTACACCTACCATGGACTAGCTTCTTTACCCGCACTCGTCCGCAATGCGAGAACCCTTGCATATTTGACACCACCCCCGGGCGAAGAGATGGCGCGTCGCTTCCGGGCGACGACCTAGCAACCTTTGCATGCTTATCACTACACCCAGGTCTTTGAAGTGTAGCGCGTCACTGCTGAGGAAACGCCCCAACGATATTCATATTTTGATTCATGTCATGATAATGTGACAAAATTTTTACGCTGGCTGTCACAAGCCTACCGCAACCCTCACCCTTTAGAAATAGTACTACGTTCCCACTGAACTTCATGTATACACATGGTTCATCTTCGTTCTTGATGAAACCAAACTCTTTGATCGATTCATCAAAACGAAGATTCCAACTCCTAGGAGCTTGCTTCAACCCATATATGGATCTTTGCAACTTGCATACTTTGTTAGAATTTCTTAGATCGACAAACCCTTTAGGCTGTGTCATATACACATCCTCAAGTAGCTTCCCATTTAGGAAATCTGTTTTGACATCCATTTGCCATATCTCATAGTCGTAATATGCGGCTATGTAAAATTCTAGCAGACTTAGCATTGCAACTGGCGAAAAGGTTTCATCATAGTCAACACCATGAATTTGCCTATATCCCTTTGCTACAAGCCTAGCCTTGTAAGTATGCCCCTTCCCATTCATGTCGTTCTTCTTCTTGAAGACCCACATGCACCCTATGGTTTTTGCACCTTCAGGTGGATCAATCAAGTTCCAAACTTGATTATCGTGCATGGATTGTAATTCGGATTCCATGGCTCCTAGCCATTTATCCGAATCAGGAGTGGACATCGCCTCTTGATAGGAAGTAGGTTCGTGATTCTCAATGACTTTTACTTCATTACTTTCCGATACGAGAAATCCATATCTCTCGGGTTCGGAGCGTAACCTATCCGATCTACGATGGACTTGTGCATCTTGAACCGTTTCCACAACTCCTTGTGAACTTGGTTCCCTCTCACTCGGTTCAATGTTATCTTCAGGCTCTTGAACTTCTTCAAGATTAATTTTACTCCCACTAGATCCTTTATTGAGAAACTGTTTCTCAAGAAAAGTACCATATTGAGCAACAAACACTTTTTTCTCATTGCGGTTGTAAAAATAATGTCCTTTAGTTTCCTTAGGATAGCTAACGAAAATAACTTTGTCAGATTTTAGTGCTAACTTATCGGAGACAAGTCTCTTCACATAAGCTTCGCAACCCCAAATCTTCATGAAAGATAAATTTGATTTTCTTCCATGCCACATCTCATGTGGGGTCTTAGGAGCTGATTTAGTAGGGACTCTGTTCAGTGTGAACACAACAGTCTCTAATGCATGTCCCTAAAAGGAAATAGGAAGGTCAACTTGACTCATCATCGAACGAACCATGTCCAACAAGGTTCTATTCCACCTCTCAGATACACCATTCCATTGTGGTGTTCCGGGTGGAGTCAACTCTGAAACGATTCCACAGTTTTTGAGATGGTTGTCAAACTCTTGGCTTAAATATTCACCACCTCGATCAGATCGAAGTACTTTAATAGTTTTGCCAAGTTGATTTTGTACTTCATTTTGAAATATTCTAAATATCTCAAACGCTTCACTTTTGGACTTCATCAGATAGACATAGCCATATCTAGATAAGTCATCAGTGAATGTAATGAAATATCGAAATCCTCCCCTAGCAATGCTACTTAATGGTCCACATACATCAGTATGTACTAGGGCCTTATTAATAAGTCACTAGCCCTTTCACTACCCTTAGTGTAAGGTGGTTTGGTCATTTTTTCCCAATTAACAAGATTCGCATATCTCATATGATTCATAATCATTTGAGTCTAAAGTCCATCTTTATGGAGTCTAGAAATGTGTTTCGCATTTATATGACCAAGCCGGCAATGCCACATGAACGTGTTATTCACATCATTCGGTTTAGATTTCTTATTAACATGATAGATATCTTCAACATCATTTTGTTTCTCAACATCAAGGATATAAAGGCCTTTAAATAAATTTGCAATACAATAAAGCATATCATTTAAATAAATAGAAAACTTCTTATTCTCAATAAGAAAACTATATCCTTCATTATCCAAACAAGAAACATAAATAATATTCCTACTCAAATCCGGAACGTAATAACAATTGTTCAAAACAAGTACTAGTCCACTAGGTAAAGTAACATCATATGTTCCTACGACCAATGCAGCAACTCTTGCTCCATCCCCACACGTAGGTCCACTTCACCTTCTTTGAGTAACTTTCTATTCTTTAGTCCCTGCACATTTAAACAAATGTGAGATCCACATCCGGTATCCAATACCCATGAACTAGAAATAGAAAGGAAAATATCTATCACATAAACACCTGAATCAGTAGCAATCGTATTGCCCTTCTTCGCTTTTAGGCCTTCCCTATAAGCCTTGCAATTTCGCTTCCAATGAACAACCTGTTGGCAATGATAGCAAATTGCATCCTTTTGAGACACTTTGGGTCTAGCCTCTTCGGCATTGGCAACTTTTGCATTAGTTTAGCAACTTTTGCTTTACCTACTTTGCCTTCCTTTTTGAACCCTTTTCCTTTGTTAACCATTAACACATTTTCAGTACTAGGCTTCTTGATATGTTTCTCTGCAGTTTTAAGTATTGCATGCAATTCTGACAGATTCTTATCCATGCCACTCATGTTATAGTTCATAATGAAATGACTATAACGTTCGGGCAATGAATTCAATATCGTATCCGTTGCGAGTTCCAAACTCATAGGATACCCAAGCCTTTCAAGGTGCTCAATATGTCCTTTCATCTTAAGGACATGAGGACCTACCGCCTGCCCTCTTGCTTCTTGCATGCATTAAGAGCCTTCACCACATCATACCTCTCTTGCCTAGCTTGCACTTGGAACATTTCTTTTAAGCGCTGTGCTAGGTCAAAAGTTGTTTCCAAGTGTTCAAGGTCCTTCTGAAGAGCCTTACACATGGTGACAAGCATAAGGCAAGCAACATCATTAGAATCATCAACATGTTTCTTATGTCGCTCCCTATCTGCCCTTACAGCATTGGCAGCGGGTTCAGTTGGAATGGGTTTGTCAAGAAAGTACATTTTATTCTCTTGCCTTAGAACAATTCTTAGGCTTCTGATCCAATCAGAATAGTTTGTACCGTTCTCTTCGAGCTTGTCCTTCTCAAGGACGGATCGCAGTGACAAGGGTTGATTATTGTGAGATGTCATTCTACAATAAAACATGCAAACAATATGAGCACATATAAGTATCAAAACATTTACCATCTAAGAGACAAATAATGTATTTCACAACAACAACAACAACAACAACAACAAAGCCTTAGTCCCAAAATAATTTGGGGTCGGCTAACATGAATCCTCATATGTCATCGTGAAAAGAAAAAAAAAATAAATAAAAAAATCAACCCCCCACATGGGTTTTTACCCTCCACTCCTGCCTCTTCAACACCATACTTTCATCCACTCCAAGTAGACTCATCATTTTCAATCACTCTAATCCAAGTTTGTTTGGGCCTTTTCCTACCCCTCGCCATTTTATCATTTCTCCACTGTTCCGGCCTCCTAACCGGTGCATCACTCGGTCTCCTTCTCACATGCCCAAACCACCTTAGACGATTTTCCCTCATTTTTTCCTCAATGGGTGCAACTCCTACTTTACCTCTAATCACCTCATTCCCCAATCGATCATTTCTTGTATGACCGCACATCCATCGAAGCATACGCATCTCTGCCACATTCATCTTATGCACGTGACACTGTTTCACCGCCCAACATTCGGTGCCGTAAAGCAGTGCCGGCCTAATTGCCGTGTGGTAGAATTTTCCCTTTAATCTATAGGGCATGCCGCGATCACATAGAAACCCTGTGGCACTCTTCCACTTCAACCAACCTGCTTTAATCCTATGAGCCACATCTCCATCTAATTCTCCATCCTTTTGGATAATGGATCCAAGATAGCGAAAAAAACTCAGAAGCTTGGATAATATTTCCATCAAATGTGACCGCCCCTGCCTCCCTACTGCCAACTCTGCTAAACTTACATTCCAAATACTCAGTCTTGCTTCTGCTCAATCTAAAACCTCGAGATTCCAAAGTGCGTCTCCACAACTCCAATTTATTTTCAACACCCTTTCTTGTCTCATCAATCAGCACAATGTATTTCACAAATTCTCTCACTAAATTATACACCTTCAAATACAAGCATGTATCATATAATTATAATGGGCTAAGATTCATATTTCACTTGTTTAACTGAGTCAATGCCCGAACTCAAGCTATTTAGGTAGATAACACTTATTAATCATATCATATATGACTCTTAGAACTTTTATGAGATTCTAGACATCATATGTCAACACATGTTTTAATCTCATCTATGCCTTGGGTCAAAACTCTTTTGAAAGCACCAATTAAGTTTAACCTTTTTCAAACGTATGAGACAAAACGATGCATCCAACTGAGTCGAAACTACATCAACCGTTATCTCATCTTGACTCATATTAAGATATAATGATGCACCCAACTGAGTCGAAACTACATCAAAATATCTGAATATTTCACAAGTGCTCTAATCAAGGGGTGGCATAAAACTTAAACATTTAAGAAGGTTTATCCATATAGCAACAAACATCGCATAGTTGTATATGAAACTTATGTGTACATAACCATGAACATGGGATTTTCACATAATATCCTACTTTAGGATCATACAAATAATCATGTAACAAATAACAATTATTAATTACATAATTATTCAATTCTCAAAATTTAAAGATTCAAATAATCATGTTAATCAAATTAAATATGAACATCAAATTCTAAACAAACAATTTGTTTCAATTTGAGAATTTACTAATCTAATTAATCAAATTAAATAGATCAATAACCCATGTAGAAGATTAATTACATCAATTAACTATTAATCATAATCATGTTATATCGCATATAATTGTTTCACAAACAGTACACATAAAATCATCAATCTATATCATATAGCATGTTAAAGCATATAATCCAATTTTATCTAGCATGCCAATTTAACCTAATCATGATTAAACGCGACTCTGATACCACCACTGTTGGGTTTTGGGTTACATGCGCAGCGGAATATTTATATAATTCACAAAACCCTAGCCATGAATCCGTCTAACATGAAGAGATTAAAACTATGAAATAGATTTACTAACCTTGGATGCGAGTTTGTCTTTCGTACACGATTCGTAATTCACCTTTTGATTCGTAGACGAAACTTTGATCTTCTTCCTTGTGATGAATCAACAATGCTAGGTCTTCAAGCTTTAGGTGATAAAGTAATCACCCTCTATCAGTAATCCACACGCGAACGAACCAAGATCGAATCTTGTTGGATTGCTAGATGATCCTCGATTGTTGAAACACTTTTCAACAATCTATGGATGATGTGGAATTCAATCTAGGGCGTTTTGATCTTTGATTCGTAATCAAAATCAAGAGATTTGTGTTTCTCAAGCCTTAAAATTCGTGTGTCTTGGCTGAGGCAAAAGGGGCTATATATACTTTATAAATATCCCTAACTGTTAGGGAGAAAAGCCCTAATCCAAAGCCAAAATGGAACTGCTGAAACAGGGACTGGGCGGTCGCCCACTTGGGTTCCCGGCGGCCGCCCAGTTGTACAACCTTTTTGTATTCTTTCGAAAACCTTTGTGTGCGGTCGCCCACATCACCCGGCGGTCGCCCATCTGAACAGAAGTTTGTGGGCGGTCGCCCACTATCCCCTCCGGCGGTCGCCCAGTTGATCAGTTCCATATTTGAGCCAATTTCAATCCGTTCTTTGTGTGTGACCCTTTAGGAATTATATTTTATGTTGTAGTGAGTTGAAACATCAGCCTCACAAGATATAAGTGGTTTCTAGCAAGCTATTATGTCCACCCAATTAAATATAACATCAAAGCTTGATTCCTTAATAGATCAATGTCACAATCCCTTTGTCACACGATGTCATATTGAACATACGTCATGGTCCACGTCAACTTATATTGTTCAATGCTTTCTCGATTTCGAATATGTTGATAATCCAAGTGCATTTGATCTCTATCAAATCTCTTGAGTGTGGCCACACATTTCATCAACACTATTCATCGAGAGGCCCAAGCAAACATCTCTCTTAACGAGGGACAAATCCCATCTTGACTTATCATTCTTCCCTACAAGAATCCAATCGTGCCAACATAGCCCTTATTGCTATCCTATTAAAGATAGTGTTAGACTACATCAAACACAACGCTCATCATGTGGAAGATGATGATAATCTCAGGTATTAAGGATTTCAATGACACGACTATCATGAGATTTAATCATGACATATATGACCATAGAACATGTCATAAATCTCATAGATGGGTCGGTCCAGTACCTTGTTCTCTAACAAGTACCCATAAGTGTTATGTGCATCCCCATGCATATAATCATTTCTATGATTTATCCATTATCAACTTATACTAGTTATTCACAATAACTAGGGACACATAATATTATAACAAACATGTAAAACATACTCCCTCCGTCCCATGATAATGTAGAGAGTTTGACTTTTTATGAAGTTTGATCATACAATAACGAGAAATTAGAATATTTTAATGAAATTTTAAAAGTTGTTATTGATGTATTACTAACAACACTAACAATTAAAAGTTTTAAAATTTAATTATAATATATCAATTTCTCGTAGTTGTATGGTCAAATTTCAAAAAAAGTCAAACTGTCTACATTATCATGGGACGGAGGGAGTATATTACTGAAGATAAACATTCTCTATTATAAATGGTAAAGACGATTACACAACGGTATTAGTTATGAGTCAAAATAACTATACGCCTAGGGCATAACACCAACATTGTGATTACTTCTTTGTTTTTCTAAAGTTTGATTGGCTTCTGTAGTGTAAAGTGAATTATTACCACTGACTTTTATGTGCTTACTAACTTGGGATTCAGAAAATTAGGTAGTTTTGTTGAGACATGGGCCGAGTGTAGTTAGGAAGTGTTCTGCGTCTTTTTGTGACTTCGAAAGCCCTAGGTATATATCTGGTCCAAGACTATCTTAACAGTGTGGGAAGGTGACTCCTAGCGGGTTCTTCAGTAACAAAATAATGCAGTGATCAGATTGTCTTCTGTTTCAATCATGCTGATTCATTCCAGCCTTTTAAATTATTATCTGGATGTGCTTCATTGTATTAAATTTCTTGTGGCTTAAAGGTTTATGCACTTAACAAACTGATTTTTCGTAGTATAAATCCTGTGTCATGATTGAGAATGTTTGCAAAGTTGTATGGAGGCCTAAAGCCCGCCTTAAGCTTACCCCCAATACATCTATAGAAGAGTAAATATTGGCTTAAAGATTTGCACGGATTCGTAGATGTCAATAGTAATTGCTATCGGAATTTAATGAGAGTGGACTTCTTGTCCTCCATTCTTATTGGGTATATCGACTGATTGCAGTTCCGTGCTATATAACATTGCAGGCCTAATCCTAATTGCAATTCAGTAGAATTTTCCATTTAATCTATGGGGTATATGTATATCACATTAAACTTGGGTCTTATTGATGGGTGTTCAGTAGGTAGGAAGGAAATAAGGGTTTCTCATCTGCAGTACGCAGATGATACTATTCTATTTTTTCCGAGGGGTTTCGGAGTTTCACTATCTTGCTTACAATCTTGCAAATCTTTGCTCATTTATCAGGGTTAAAGATTAACTTGTCTAAGTGTGGGTTAATGGGGATCAACTTAGAAGCTCATGTTCTTGTCGAGTACGCCTTATTAATAGGGTGCTCTATTAAGGATTGGCCTTTCATCTATCTAGGCCTACCTTTAGTAGGGCATCCTAGAGGGGAGAGATTTTGAGATCCGGTGGTGGATAAAATTTGGTGGAAGACGTTTTTCTCTTGGGGGGATGGGATCACGCTTACAGAGGCTTTCTTATCGAGTGTTCCCATAAATTATCTCCCACTGCTTAAAGCGCCAGTTGGGGTAATGAGTAGAATTGAAGGCATCGTGCGTCATTATTTTTGGGACGGGGGAGGAGACGGGCATAATGATAATTTAGCTGCTTGGGAGAACGTTAAACGACCAAAGGATGAAGGGAGCCTTAGACCCTGGAACTTGATTTTTTGGAATATTCCTCTTGTAAGTAAATGGTTTGTGTCATCTTCGTTTGGAACCCCATTCTCTTTGGCACAAGGTCATTAGGAGCAAGTATGGAATTCAACGAAATGGCTGGGATGCAGATATCGGGCGTCCCCTTACGAAATGATTTATAAATTCCCACAATGCCACAAGAGTGCCTTGACCGGAAATATTGGTGGGGATATGTCGACTCCCTGTGATGCCTCGACCATCCCACACACACACACATGATGGTCAAGAGTAGCCTAACAAAATCTCTATTGAACATGTCTCTTGTAGCATTACTCATTGTTTGTTTTGTATGCTTGCCTCTATCCATTTATCCATTGAGTGATGCCCCAAAAACAACTTATCACAACATTACTAACCATGGGTGGCAACCTAACTATAAAGTGAGCAACACAATTTTCAATCCAATTTTTTTTTTTAAATTCTTGACCGCACCAAAGGTTGTCTACGTCCCCAAAACAATGAGCGGACTACTCATTGAAATAGGCTCAGGTCACCGTAGTTCAAACATTTCCCCTCAATAAATGAGAGGAAGACACAATTTGACTCGATTTTTTTTCCATTTAAAACAACTAAACAAGATATCCTAAACTAACATGATAAATATACTACCACCCCCAAACCTAAATAGTGCTATGTCCTCATGACATGAAAATCAAAAGAAAGCAAAACTCAAATTCGGGAGGGGAGGGGATGAAAAGTCAAAGACATAAAATAAAAGACAGGAAATTAAAAACGGAAAGCAAGTAAAGTCATACCATGTGGGGGTGCCTCCCAACTAGCGCTTTGGTTAAGGTCGTTAGTTCGACCGGATCCCCGCTCACGTTTGGACTTCACTTTTCGTCCTTTGCCCACTTGGCATTTTCGCGGGTCTTTATTTTCAGATTAAGCCCCATATACATCCCCCTTTTTATCATATCATTTTAAACTAAAGGGAATTTTTGACTTTTATGCACCTTGGGCTTTTCTGTTTGTGGCCTCTCACCACCTTTTTCATCATAAGGAGAAGGTACAATTACGAGAGTCAAATTTTCATTTAGATTGAAAAGGGTTTGAAAATTCTCATCCGTATTGTGAACCTCCTCACTATCCATCTTCTCTCCACCATATAGGGCCAACTCAATTTCATCACAAACTTGGTCATGCCATGTTTTCTCATTAGAATTTGATTCATGCATGACCCTTAATTTTTAAATTTTTTTTTAAAACAATTAGAAAAAGGAAGAAAAAGAAAATAACACTAGAAAATTATTTACAAAATAAACTAAAACATGCACCAAATAAATTAACCCAAAGAAACATCCAAGTCCCCGGCAACGGCGCCAAAAACTTGATGTGATATTTTTCAATACCCACTTCTTGTAATAAAAACCCTCGCAAGTACGAGTGCCAATTTGTAGCAATATACTTTTGTAGGGGCCGAATCCACAGAGACTCGGGTTGTTTGAAATAATTCAAAGATGCACGATTAAACGAAGAAAAGACTAAAAAGGGGGGGGGTTGGTTTTGAAAATAACAAACAAGTAAAAAGATCAAAACTTTAGACTAAATAAAACAAGAAAACAAGTAAGCAAATAGGAGATTAAACAATAAAGAGAACTAATTTCATAGGTTGGACTTCACAAAATCATCAATCTATACCATTTTAGTAGATAACAAAGGTAATTAATCTCAATCTAGGGTTCACCACTATTGCAAAGATTGGGACGGTAAGGCGGCTGGATTTCAATCTATTATTTCCAAGTCAATCACTTTTCGCAAATCAAGTCCAAGCAATTTAACTTGGAAAAAGATTTAAGATCAAAAGGATAAAGAACCTAAATCAATTTGCTTTCTATCACGGCGGCAAATCAATTTAATATTTAAAGCATGAGTCTTTGATGAGAAAAATCCCCAATTCAATGGTGGAAAATCAAACCCAATTGGTTAAAAAGCAATTAAAGACTAAATCAAAGTCAAAAGTTGCAATCTTTAACACTTTCATGAAATTTGCTAAAAAGAACTAGAGAGATCAAATTTGGAAATACAAAACAATTATGACATAGATTAAATTGATAATGTTAAATTCAATCCATGAAACTATTTAAATTAGCTACTCCTAAACATAAAGATAGAAAAGAAAATACTAAATAAAAAAAATAAAAAACTTACAAAGATGAAGAAAAATCAAGAAATCCCCCAAAAGGGGGAGTAGCCTCCCTCTTGTCTAATGAAAAATAAGCATAACCTAAAAAAAATATAACATCTTCTATTTATACTAAAAGGGATAAAGGCTGATTAGGGCTTAGTAAATAGGGTTAAGGCCCAAAAATGACCAAGGGAGGCTCAAAATTGCTGTCAAAACACTTCTGGAAATTGGCCTGGGCGAGGAGATGGGCGGCCGCACAAGAGCAAGGGTGGCCGCACAAAGCTGGCCGAGGGACTAGGGCGGGCGCCGAAGATAAGATCTTGGGCGGCCGGGCAAGCTGGGCCGAGAGAGATGGGCGGCCGCACAAGGCAGGCCTAGGCACTTGGGCGGTCGCTGAAGCTGCTTTGTAGCTGGCCATTTCTCCCTTTCTTCAGTAATCTCCAACAAGTCCTTGCCACTGAAATTCCTAAAAGGCCCTTGCAGCTCCAAAATACCTCTAAAGCCCTCAAAGTTTGCTCCGCTCCAATTTTTTCATCTTTTCTTCACTTTAAACCACCAAATTTTCACCCTTTTCAACCTGAACTAAAACAACACTAACAAAGCAATTAAATTACCATTTTACTCGGGAATTTTGCAATAAATAGAGTTTAGAACATATAAAATGGATATGTAAATATATCCATCAAAGAACAATTTACAAGTAGATGGACAATCAATCCTTCTTCAGGTCATTGAAATATGATATTTTCAGAGGTGAAAATTTATTTAGTGAAAAAAAATGGTTTGAAAATGGACATTAATACAGGGATAAAGGAATAAATTTTATTCAAAACATACAAGAAAATATTCACACACAAAAATAAATAAAATCTCGCACTCTGCTTTCGCTCTTCTACCGGTTAGTTGGTAAGTATGTAGAGTTTCATCTTGGTGAGTTAATTATAATGTAGGCGAAATCAAGGTGATGCAAAGTAGACGAGGGTCTGTGTTGTGGTTCAAATCTTCTTTCTACCTCCGAGAAATCTAATCATAAAAAATATAGCCGAAATCTGTGCCTGCCTCATCTTTCCTAGCCCTTTATGTCCCTTCATCAGAATCTTATTGTCATTGCTGCCTGATGTGTCGTAACTATTTCTAGTTGCAAAACTCTAGCTTCCAGAGATCTCTATGTAGCCTGAAGGTACCATATGTTGCTTCTTTCACTTTTTTTTTCTTCTGGGTGCAATCAAATATGATTTGTCTCGTCCTACCGAATCACTCAATCTACATTCAACCATTAAAATCTAACCCTTATTTGCATTCACGAGGGGATCCATATATCTTGTCATATCGATCTGACAAAACCATGATTGAATTGAAGAGATTTTGACCAAGCATCTCAAACGACAAGCACAATTGAATGCTGACAATCACACTTCACCCCAAATGGATTAACTCGTCTATTTGAGCTGGATTCCACCAAGCTTGTGTTGAACTTGACGGAGACTTGAACCTGATGATGTGATTCTGTTTTGAAATGTGAAATATGAAAAATTGAAAAGAAACTTTCATTTTGTTTTTTCTTTCAACTTTGCACTTGATGAAAAAGTACTGCAGCATATGCTCGTTTCTTGGCTTGCTAATGTAGGTACTAGGTGGTAAGACTACAAATCTTAATTTCTTGGATAGAAAAATGGGGATACCTCCTATAAAAGAAACTAAATAAAAAAATGGGGATACCAACATGAAAGCTGCTTTAGGTCTTTGTTGGAGAGGAGGAAGCTTGGAGATCAGCCAACACACATGCCAACTATGGGTGCTGGTTAGCAGGGATTGGAATGCAGTGCTGTATTCTCTTAACTTTCTTCCACAAAACTAAGTGCCCACTCCTTTTATCGATGTTGTCGAAAAGTGAAAGGGAGCTACCTTCACTTGAACTAGACGTTTCTCAAAGGTTTCTTCTTCATTGATGGTTTGATGCGTTTGTAGTAGGAGTCATTGGAAAATTATGAAGTTTGTTTGTTATTTTTTCCTTCTTTTTATAGTTGGTTGTGTCACTCGAGTCCCTCTCCTTATTATCTATGGCCTTATATGATGTTAGACTGTTTTTGGAATCCAGTCCATGTTTCCACCTTATACAATACAAAAAGTTATACTTTCAGGATTAGGGGTTTCTTATGGATTATAGTGCTTACTAAACGCAATACGAACGACAAATTGCAGAACCACTGTCCTAACCATTCTACTTATCCAAATTGGTGTTTGAACTATAAGTCTTCTGAAGAATCTCATGATCGTCGTATAGTGGGCATCAATATCTTTGAAATTGGTTGTTTGAAGTGGCTGGTGAGAAATTGATGAATCCTGATTCAGTGGGTTCATTTTTTGGTGTTTTTTGGATGGAATATAATGATAGGGTTCTTAATGGTCTATCTTGTTAAGCTTGATAGACATTGTTGATTACTTAACATGGTATCAGTCTTGCTCAAAATAAATAAATGGTATCAATGTGCTAGTTTTGCAAAGGCCAGGGTTCAAGTCCCTGTTTGCTCTCCAAAGTATTGTATGTTCATATGTTGGCACCCTGTTTGGTTTGTGAGGCAGTTTTGTTCAACTCTCCACGTATGGATGGGTCACATCACATGTAAGGGGAGTGTTAGGCTTGATATGCACTGTTGGGCTCTTATCTAACTTAAGCTTTTAGCTGAGTTTGTAACATAACAGACCTGAGACTCCTTTTACGGGATAAGGTGGGTTGCTTAGCATCTCGATAAGGGAGCTGACTGGGGATTTCTCTTCAGATTTAAAGAGACAATAGTTCTGCTGCCATTGCTTTATTAGGTTTCTTTTTATCTTCTTGTGCTCCGTACTACTTTTTTCTAGATGGGATTCTTCTCTTTTTTCTTATATTCTTCTTCTTTCCAATAATACTTATGCCCTGTTGGGATTGGTGGTTATCTTTCTGGTTTATCATATTTTGTTTGTTGTTCTTTTCTCTTTTTTTGGACCCACTTTTTATTCTATCTCTCTCTCTCTCTCATAATTTACCACCTAATCATTGCAGAACCAAAAAATAAACCATGGTAAAAACCAAAAACTGAACAAGGCTTTAATTCTTTATAGGCGAAATTTATTTTCATCCATTATACTTTCACCCGACTAGAAGGGAAGCCTTAGTGCACTGGTTGAAGTGTTTCCGTGTGACCTTGAGGTCACGGGTTCAAGTCTCGGAAGAAGCCTTTTGCATTTGGCACGGTAAAGTTTGCCTACATTTCACCCTTGTAATGTAACCGTTCCTTGACCCCTCGCTGCTTGGGGATGCTTTGTGCACCGGGCTGCCCTTTTTTTATATGCTTTCACCCGACTTTCACTTTAACCATTGTACTTTTTCATTAACATAAAAACCACTGTAATTTGGAAAACCTATCATCCCGATACCAAATGCGTGCCCAATCCTTGTCCTAATCCGCGAGGTTCTTATGTTAATAAATAAGAAAGTACAATGGTTAAAGTGAAAGTACCCTCAAAGTAGTGGTCAAAAAAGAACGTAGGCCTTTCTTAAAAACAAACATTTGCAGGAATCATAGGCAGGTATCAAAGATAGACTTATAACCTTATTAGCATCTTCTTAAAGGCTTTATCGGCAGTTTATGAAACGCATCTCCATAATTATCTTCATTCTAAGATAGCATGCAAACTTTAGATCCTTCTATGTGTGTGTCATCTACCCCCTCTGTCACCCTCGGTGCACCCATGGTCCTTTCTGAGGCCTAGTGCAGCCATTGAGGCATTAGAATGTTGTTTGTTTAAGTGGTGGAGATTGGGAAGGGGAAAGGATACTCATTATGCATTTAATTGTGTGGTGCCCTAGGAGTTTTTTATCATTGCCAAGAATTTTGTGAAGGAGAGTGCTCTCTTTTAACGTTTTTCTTCTTTTTTTTTTGAATCTAGGGTTCTTTCAGTTTTCTAGCCTGTTGTCAAGTTTTGCATCAGTTTGAAAGTAATCTTTCATCATAAATAGGAGTTAACTCATACTTTTTCTGTTCAGGGGTTTGTTTGGGTCTTAGAGAAAGTTCCCAAGACGTGGCTTATGGATAAAGAAGCAAAACAGCAAAAGCGAAAGAAAGACATCTTGGAGGTTACACCTGTCAGGAAATATGCAAGAATCAAGGATCAGTCTCTTATGCTTTCCGAAGCAGATGGTTCCCACATAGAAATTCCACTAAAGGGTTGTATTATTTTAGCTGTTTCTGCTACAAGCTTGTCCTCCAGAAAGTGGTATTTTTTCTTC
Organism: Adenophora triphylla var. japonica; assembly: GCA_022495995.1. Classification (NCBI taxonomy): domain Eukaryota; kingdom Viridiplantae; phylum Streptophyta; class Magnoliopsida; order Asterales; family Campanulaceae; genus Adenophora; species Adenophora triphylla. The sequence continues at coordinate 160,161 of JAFEMH010000903.1, forward strand.
ATATTTTTTTTCATTATATAAACTGAATTAGTATATATTTTATTATAGGTTAAATATGTAATTGCATTTGAATTCAAAAGTTTTAACTTTGTAGTCATGCTAATGATCCCATTATTGGTTCTGTTAGTTTATCTTTTTCCTTAGCTTTTTCAGGAGTTTCATATCTGTCATTGACATGATTGTTTTTCTTCAAAAAGTGACTAGCCCCTCTTGACTTTCTCAAGTAAATGCCATGAAATATCTGGTTCATCAGATATCCTTGATAGGACTCTGTTTCACATTGTTCATTGTGAGTAGATTAAGTATATGATATAGTAATGAGGCAGCAGAATATTTCCATTCATCACAATGGTAGCACTGTTATGAGTTTATCACGGCTCACCATTTTCAATGGCCGCAAACAGCTAGAGTTCTTCAAACATTTAGTGGAGATAAAGTACATTTCTTGCATAAATAGATGTTGAATATACTAAGAAAAAGAGAATTATGGGTAACCTGCACTTATTAGAGCTAAAAACAGCAAAAATGATCAGAAGGAAGATTAATGGAAACATAATCTTACCAAAAATTTATGTGTTAGGGGCTATGATGTTCGGACTCTTTGGTTTACCCTCCCGGACCCTTGTCAACAAAGCTTAAATATGAGTGTCCGACACAGATACGGTGGGGTAAACCAAAAAGTCTGAGAATCACAAGTAGGGATAACATGGAGGAGGCAATTGAGTAGTTTGATAGGAGAGGTAGGATAAGACGAAAGAATGTTGATGATGTCTAGTTCTATCAAATTTAAAGAAATGATAATTTTCAGAGATTGTTTTGAGGCTTGATTTTAAGAAGGCCATGATTAGGTGAATTGGCTAGGAGGGTTTTGATAACGGTTGGGGTCAGTTGACCTGCGTATTGTTTTCTCTCTCCGTCCTTTGGGTGAAGGTGGATGTAGGTGGAAGCGTATGGAAAAGATAATCATTAAGATTAACAAGAAGAACATAATCAAGAAAAAAGAACACAGAGTGTGCTTTCAATACTGTTAACGTATTGCAACAGATACTTGCAATACTGCAAGTCAATAAGATGGATAGTAAGGGAACTTATGTAACTAAGCAAAGACCAACCTTTTCAATTGGTCCCTGAACGTCAAAAATGGACACTAGGGATGGAAGGAGTGCTCTTTTTATATATAACTGTATAGTGTCTCTTTCCCGTATATTGTCTCCGCCCTTTCCTGCAACATTATTTACACATTTACTGGCTGCTGTGCTGAGTCAACCATGCCAAGCTTGTTAGAACTAAAATTAATTTCATAGAGATATAATCCAATTGGTCCCCAGTTTTAAAATGAGAAGCAGAGAGAACATTTGCTCCCAAGTCAAATGATAGTCAACCTCTTTGTTGGGTCCTTTTATATCAAATTAGATGTGATATGAATAGCACACTTCATCTTCATAGATTTTGAGCTATACTAGTTGCAGTGTGAGATGCAAAATCTTTCATCATGACTCTTATTATCCTTTCCGTCTCTATTGTCGCAGGGCCAAAAGATACCCGATTAAAGTGGAGAGCAAGAGATCAGCAGTATACCTTGGAAGTCATTGTCTTCACATGTACTTTGAGACTTCTTGGGAGAAAGAGTCTTGGTGTAAAGCCCTCCGTCTTGCTTCCTGCGATGACAAAGAAAAACTAATGTGGTTTGCCAAGTTGCATTCTGAGTTTCACAGTTACCTGATATCTTTGAACATAGAATATCCTTCGTTTATGAAACCTTCTATAGGTTATAACCCAGATATAATGGATAAGTCGATTAAAATTGATAATTCTTCATCAAAGGTTCGCCAGTTTTTGAAGAAATTGAAGAAGGGTTCTAGGAGTGGCTTTGACAATAAGGCCAATTGGGTTTCAATTTCAGGTCGTGATGAAAGAAAGATCAATGAAAAATCTTGGCCCGTTGAAGAGACAGTATCAGCTGGTGGCTCTTCTAAACATGCACAAATGGGAAAAGCACCTTATCATGCCGTGGAAGAAAATATGGCTGCATCACAATCACCGGCATTTACTCACGTGGGAAGCAGAAGCAATATATCTGTTAGTTCGGATACAGACTCGGTTGATAGGATAACAAGAGATGAAGGAACACTATGTTGGAACTTGTTAATATCCCGGCTGTTTTTTGATGCCAAATGCAATGCTGAAATTAAAAATTCCTTGCAAGCACGAGTTCAGGTTTGTTATCTCCTATTAGTTTTGTGAGATCTACTAATGATGTGCATCTTGCATTCAAGGCTGCATATAATGCTTGTGACAATGCACAAGCTTGTTTTATATTCCTGAAATTATAGTTTCATTCCCCTTTATGACTGCTTTAGAACAGAACCAAACAACTCAATCACAGGTTCTGTATGTAAGCATTATGTTTTTTTTTTCTGACAAACATGCTAAAACCTGCAACTTTCATGTGAACTGGTCTTCCAGGTGAACCAATGACTTTCTTACTTGAGAGTCTTAAAGAGACCAGGAAACAAATCATAAATCAACAAATTTTTGCACCATTATTTTATGCATATTCTAAAGCAAAGAAAATAAGACTTTAGGCAAGTTATGATATCAGTTAAATAGTATGGTGGAATGCATGTGGATGTGTTATAACTATTTATGCAACTATATCTCTAATGTATAATTCTCTATGTGATAGAGAACATTGTCCAACATGCGGATCCCCAGTTACATTGGCGAAGTGACCTGCACCAGTGTGGATCTTGGGAACCTTCCTCCATATATTCATGGGATGCGGGTTCTTCCATCAGATATGAAGGAAGTAGTTGCCTTGGAAATTGACATTGAATATTCTGGTGGTTTGATGTTAAATATAGAAACGAGGCTTGAAGTTCGCGAACTAGATTTGCCGGAAAGTGTGGGCACTAATGCAGACTCAAGTTCAGTGGGGAATGTCATATCAGATCTGGAAGGTTTTGAGTACTTTGGAGACCAACTGAAGCTTTCCGAAGGAATGGTTGATGGCGTAGATTCAAAAGAAGAGAATGCTAAACTGGGTATGTGCCGGAAACTTTCTTTACTGATGTTATTTGCATTTACGTCTCTGCAGTTTTTCAGTTTGAATACACTATTTAAACTGAATTATCCATCATCTGAATTTGCAGTAGTTATAGTAGATTATGGGTCAATGTTTGTGCTTGGAATGGTGCATGTGGGTGGAATACTTTAGGGAAATCTTTATTTATATTAAATGAAGATACCAAAATTATGTGACATTTACGGCAGAACATCCAAGATTTAAGCTTTAATGTTGTTTGTTATTTGAATGTCGACAAATTTGACATGTACAAGAAGCAAATGAATAGTAAAGCTTCACAATGTGATGAATACTACGAACGCTCTTAACAGAGTTTAACTTTTGACTTTTATGGTCAACTTGATTGGGATCTGACTAAATATTCACAAAAGTTATTTGTTATTACAAAGCTTCAAAAAGTAGTAATCTGTAGTATTTTGATGTTGTTTTCAGTGGTTGAGAATTAATTTCCTGAACCATGAATAAAGGTATGCTAAATTTGAATTCCTATTTTTTTATTTTTCTATGCTCTTGTTTCTTACAGGCAAAATCCGTGTTGCAACCTGCCTTCTGTTATCTTTATTGACTTGGCTTTACCAAGCAAAAAATCTCCTCTTTCTTGCCAGGCTTCGGGGGATTCCTGATGAAGCTAGCCAAAGCCATTTGGGACCAAATGGTTCCTAGAATGCTTTTCCGATACCCCAATAAGCCCGGGGTGTGGTCATTATTGTTGTGGCCGTGTATGCGAGGGAGTAGCTCATAGAGGCTTCCTGGAGCACTATCCTACTACGTCAGAAATCACTCTCCTCCACAATCCAGCTCTGACCTTGAGGATCTTTCTACCAATCCGTATCTGGCGTAGATGATATCCTTTGTCTTCCAAAGCGTACTTCTCGCATGGGACACTGACTAGAAGGTGCAACTGACGTTGACCCTACATAACCCTCTCCGAAATGCACATTGCTTGCACCGTCCACCTTCTGGGACAGTTCTACAAATGTATTCAGTAACATCGTGAGCCATCTCGGCTATTGCCCTTATCGAGGGAAGTGCAATGTCAACTTCGTCCGAATATTAGATTCTTCATCCAACTTCTGATAAGAAGCAATCGACCATTTTCTCCTAGGATTCTTGAATGAAGATCAGCCTTCAATTGAACACTTCTCAATCTCCTTTTAACATGATTTAGAGAACCCAGCACATTCCAAGAGTTGATCTTCCTGGAGAATACCTAATGACCATCTCCGTCCTAGTTGGACTTTCACCATATGTTATTGAGGATGTTAAGGGCCAATTACTTCCTCAGGCCTACACATCGTTCTCTTAATCGACAACTTAAACCTTTGGACAGGAGTAATCGGTTGAACCCATACTTTATTAACGATCATGCAATACCCAGGATGTTAGGACCAATAGCTCCTGCACTCCTTTCCTCTTAGAGATTGTTTACAAATCGAATCCTTTTTCATTCACTACTAATTATAAGGTATGCGGTCTTTCTATCCACCCACAATGGATCATTACTTAAAACATCCCTTGTAGATTCCATTCTCTTAGCATAATCATGTGTCGGGATCAATAGCAGAATGAAAAACATTTCTGTTGGGTTTTGGGGTTACATACGCAGCGAAAGACTTGGAATAAATCACAAAACCCTAGCCATGAATTCCTCTAACATGAAGAGATTAAAACTATGAATATAGATTTACTAACATTAGTTGCGAATTTGTCTTTCGTACACGAGTCGTAATTCACCTTGAATCGTAGACGAAACTTTTGATCTTCTTCCTTGTTCTTCCTTGTGATGAATCAACAATGCTAGGCCTTCAAGCTTTAGGTGATAAAACAATCACCCTCTATCGGTAATCCACACGTGAACGAACCAAGATCGAATCTTGTTGGATTGCTAGATGATCCCGATTGTTGAAACACTTTTCAACAATCTATGGCTGATATGGAATTGAATCTAGGGTGTTTTGATCTTTGATTCGTAATCAAAATCAAGAGATTTGTGTTTCTCAAGCCCTAAAATTCGTGTGTCTTGGCTGAGGAGAAGGGGGCTATTTATACTTTATAAATATCCCTAACCTTTAGGGAGAAGAGCCCTAATCCAACGCCAAAACGGATCTGCTGATCTGCCACTATGCACGGTCGTGCACTTACGTTTGCACGGATGTGCAACCTCTTGCACGGGCGTGTCCATAAAATTGCACAACCGCTCCAGCCTCTTGCACGGGCGTGCAGATTACAATGCAAGGCCTTGCAAACCCTTTGCACGGGCGTGTCCTTTAATCTGCACGGCCGTGCAATAACCCCAGATTCCTTTTTCCAGATTTGAGCCATTTTTCAATCCATTCTTTGTATGTGATCCTATAGAAATTATATTTATGTTGGTAGTGAGTCGAAACATCGATCCTCCCAAGACATAAGTGGTTTCTAGTAAGCCATTATGTCCACCCAATTAATATAACATCAAAGCTTGATTCCTTGATAGATCATTGCCACAATTCCTTTGTCACACGATGTCATATTGAACATAAGTCATGGTCCATGTAAACTTATATTGTTCAATGCTTTCTCAACTCCGAATATGTTGATAATCCAAGTGCATTTGATCTCTATCAAATCTCTTGAGTGTGACCACACATTTCATCAACACTATTTATCGAGGGACCCAAGCAGACATCTCTCTTATCGAGGGACAAATCCCATCTTGACTTATCATTCTTCCCTACAAGAATCAAGTTGTGCCAACATAGCCCTTATTGCTATCTTATTAAAGATAGTGTTAGACTACATCAAACACAATGTTCATCATGTGGATGACGATGATAATCTCAGGTACTAAGGATTTCAATGACACGACTATCATGAGATTTAATCATGACATATATGACCATAGACCATGTCATAAATCTCATAGATGGGTCAGTCCAGCACCTTGTTCTCTAACAAGTACCCATAAGTGTAATGTGCATCCCCATGCATATAATCATCTCTATGATTATCCATTACCAACTTATACTAGTTATTCACAATAACTAGGGACACAGAATATTATAATAAACATGTAAAACATATAATACTCAAGATAAATATTCTCTATTATAAATGGTAAAGACGATTACATAACGGTATTAACTATGAGTCAAAATAATTATACGCCTAGGGCATAACACCAACAATCTCCCACTTGCACTAGGCCCAATCTCATATGTATCGTATACCCATGGACCTAACATGACCATCATGCTTTGCTTGTGCGAGGGGTTTTGTTAGCGGATCCCCTATGTTATCATCGGTTGATACTTTGCATATCTTAACGTCTCCTCTTTCTATGAATTCTCGAATGAGGTGGAAACGTCTAAGAATGTGTTTGGATCGTTGATGTGGCCTTGGTTCCTTTGCTTGGGCAATGGCACCATTGTTGTCACAATAAAGTTCCATCGGATTAGTGATACTTGGAACAACTTCCAAATCACTAATGAACTTCTTGATCAGCTTGTCTCTTAGGCATCGGAATCTTGCGCTATATATTCGGCCTCAGTTGTAGAATCGGCTATGGTACTCTGTTTGGAACTCTTCCAACAAATCGCACCTCCGTTAAGCATAGCACAAACCCTGATTGCGATCTAAAATCATCTTTGTCAGTTTGGAAGCTTGCATCTGTGTAACCTTTTACAACAAGATCATCTTCCATCCATCCAAAGACCAAGAACACATCCTTAGTCCTTCTTAAGTACTTAAGGATTGTCTTAACTGCCATCCAATAGTTTTCACTAGGATCAGATTGTTATCGACTCGTCATGCTTAGAGCATACGAGACATCAGGTCTAGTACAAATCATGGCAAACATGATAGATCCAATAGCCGAAGCTTTGGAATCTCATTCATTCTCTTTCGCTCACCAGTTGTCTTAGGACACTGAGTTTTGCTAAGAGTAACACCATGACCCATTGGCAAGTTTTCTCTCTTAGAATTTTTCATCTTGAATCTTCTAAGAACTTTGTCAATGTAATTACTTTGACTCAAACCAATCATCATTTTAGATCTATCTCCATAGATCTTGATGCCAAGGATGTAGGCGGCTTCACCCATATCTTTCTGATAGATTGGTTTTTAGCTTTGATAATTTCTCGATTTTTCTAGACATTTTATAGCAATTTGGTTACATTTTGTATTTATTATAGTTAAATTGCTATATTTTGTATTAGTGAGGAAACATTGTAATAGGAGAATTATTATTGCTATTTCTATTGTAATTTGAGACATATTGGGTTTGAGTTACAACAGAGGGGGTTAAAGAAAGTCAACAGTAAGTCAACTGAAGGATCAAGGGCCAGACTGAAAATCTGTTAAGTTCAGGGATCAAGCTGCAGAATAGAAAAGGCCAGTGACCAGATTGAGAGTTTTAAAAGGAGGAGGATTAAACTGGAAGAAGTGGTTTAGGAAATTAACTCAATTTGCAAGAGGGACCAATCAGTACGTGAATTTGGCAACTAGATATTCATTCAACCAAGGAGAGTCACGTGTGGTCTCCAATTTGGACACAGTGACCAAGGGCGTTGACCGAGGAGAACATGGACCAGCGTGTGAAGAAAAGAATTGTTATTTAATTATTATTCAATTTCTTTTTATTTTTCCTTTTTAGTTTTCCTTTTTAATTTAGGTTTAGTATTATTGGTTGGGAGAAGTATATATACTCCTTTTAACTTCAGTTTTAGGGTTCGACTTTTTATTATTACTTTTTCCTAGAGAGTTGACAACTTCTTATGGAGAACTAAATTTCTTGCTTGGATTCAATTTTTGGAACCGTCTTGAATTCAATTGAGGTTAATTTCTTTTCATCTATTTTATCATATTCATATTTTCTTCTGTTCTTTATTGATTGATTTGATTTCTAGGGTTTTTCAATTTGGCCAATTGTTAAATCTTGGATCTTAATTCATTGCTAGAATCCCCTAAGATTGTGTCAATTTAGGGTTTCACAAGTAGCAAATTTATGATTTATGCATGTGTCATGGTAAATTGTGAATGGGGAGGAAATAGACAAGTATCTAATTGAAATAATATTAGAACGTGTTCTTGATCTTAATCTCTTAAAGCGGAATCAATCGATATTGTGAATTTAGACTGTGTCAGTTAGGTTTAGGTATTGATTAGGGTTATTAGTGAATGTGTCATTGCTATTAACTATTATCAAAGGAAGAGATAGAGATTGAAATAAATCTCGTGATCGAGTGAATAGGGTAAAAGTGAAAAGAGTTAACCAATGATATTTAAATGATAGATGGGGAAAATAATTGATCCAAAGTGTTTTCCTTTAATTGTTTAAATCTTAGTTTTTAATTCCCGTTTTAGGAATTTAATTAAAATCAATCTTAAACCCCCAATCTTGTCAAGTGACAATTGTGCAAATAAATAACCGTTCTTCAGTGGATTGACCCTGGACTTGTCCTAGCTGCAGTTTTGTAGCCGAGTCTTGGTATTTAATTTGTAGGCGTGCGACTTTAGCCTGTCACTTTCATTGAGAAACACTTCCCTAACCAAGACTTGACAGTCTGAAGTGCAGGAATATCGTTTCCAATGAGTAAGATATCATCGACATACAATATTAAAAATAGTACTACGCTCCCACTGAACTTCAAGTATACACATGGTTCATCTTCGTTCTTGATGAAGCCAAACTCTTTGATTGATTCATCAAAACGAAGATTCCAACTCCTAGAAGCTTGCTTCAACCCATATATGGATCTTTGCAACTTGCATACTTTGTTAGAATTTCTTGGATCGACAAACCCTGCAGGATGTGTCATGTACACATCCTCAAGTAGCTTCCCATTTAGGAAAGCTGTTTTGACATCCATTTGTCATATCTCATAGTCGTAATATGCGGCTATGGCAATTAAAATTCTAACAGACTTAAGCATTGCAACTGGCGAAAATGTTTCATCATAGTCAATACCATGAATTTGCCTATATCCCTTTGCTACAAGTCTAACCTTATAAGTATGTACCTTCCCATCCATGTCGGTCTTCTTCTTGAAGACCCACTTGCACCCTATGGTTTTTACCCCTTCAGGTGGATCAATCAAGTTCCAAACTTGATTATCATGCGTGGATTGTAATTCGGATTCCATGGCTCCTAGCCATTTATCCGAATCAGGAGTGGACATCGCCTCTTGATAGGAAGTAGGTTCGTCATTCTCAATGACTTCCACTTCATTACTTTTCGATATGAGAAATCCATATCTCTCGGGTTCGGATCGTAACCTATCCGATCTACAATGGACTTGTGCATCTTGAACCGGTTTCACAACTCCTTGTGAACTTGGTTCCGTCTCTACTCTCGGTTCCATGCTATTTTCGGGTTCTTGAACTTCTTCAAGATTAATTTTACTCCCACTAGGTCCTTTATTGAGAAACTGTTACTCAAGAAAAGTACCATATTGAGCAACAAACACTTTGTTCTCATTGCGGTTGTAAAAGTAATATCCTTTAGTTTCCTTAGGATGATAGCCAACGAAAATAACTTTGTCAGATTTTGGTGCTAACTTATCGGAGACAAGTCTCTTCACATAAGCTTTGCAACCCCAAATATTCATGAAAGACAAATTTGGTTTTCTTCCGTGCCACATCTCATGTGGGGTCTTAGGAGCCGATTTAGTAGGGAATATGTTCAGTGTGAACGCAGCAGTCTCTAATGCATGTCCCCAAAAGGAAACAGGAAGGTCAACTTGACTCATCATCGAACGAACCATGTCCAACAAGGTTCTATTCCTCCTCTCAGATACACCATTCCATTGTGGTGTTCCGGGTGGAGTCAACTCTGAAACGATTCCACAGTTTTTGAGATGATTGTCAAACTCTTGGCTTAAATATTCACCACCTCGATCGGATCGAAGTACTTTAATAGTTTTGCCAAGTTGATTTTGTACTTCATGTTGAAATATTCTAAATATCTCAAACGATTCACTTTTGGACTTCATTAGATAGACATAGCCATATCTAGATAAGTCATCGGTGAATGTAATGAAATACCGAAATCCTCCCCTAGCAATGCTACTTAATGGTTCACATACATCTGTATGTACTAGGGCCAACAAGTCACTAGCCCTCCCACTACTCTTAGTGTAGGGTGGTTTGGTCATTTTTCCCAATAAACAAGATTCGCATATCTCGTATGATTCATAATCATGTGAGTCTAAAGTCCATCCTTATGGAGTTTAGAAATACGTTTCTCATTTCTATGACCAAGCCGACAATGCCACATGAACATGTTGTTCATATCATTCGGTTTAGATTTCTTATTTACATTATAGATATCTTCAGCATCATTTTGTTTCTCAACATCAAGGATATAAAGGCCATTAAATGAATTTGCAATACAATAAAACATATCATTTAAATAAATATAAAACTTCTTATTCTCAATAAGAAACCTATAACCTTCATTATCCAAACAAGAAACAGAAATAATATTTCTACTCAAATCCGGAATATAATAACAATTGTTCAAAACAAGTACTAGTCCACTAGGTAAAGTGACTTCATAAGTCCCTATGGCTAATGCAGCAACTCTTGCTCCATTCCCCACACGTAGGTCTACTTCACCTTCTTTGAGTAGCTTTCTATTCTTTAGCCACTGCACATTTAAACAAATGTGAGATCCACATCCGGTATCCAATACCCATGAGCAAGAAGTAGAAAGGAAAATATCTATCATAAAGATACCTGAATCAGTAGCAATCAAATTGCCCTTCTTCGCTTTTAGGCCTTCCTTATAAGCCTTGCAATTTCGCTTCCAATGGCTAACCTCTTGGCAATGGTAGCAAATTGCATCCTTTTGAGACACTTTGGGTTTAACCTCTTCGGCATTGGCAACTTTTGCTTTAGGTTTAGTAACCTTTGCTTTACCTTCTTTGCCTTCCTTTTTGAACCCATTTCCTTTGTTAACCATTAACACATTTGCGGTACTAGGCTTCTTGATATTTTTCTCTGCAGTCTTAAGTATCGCATGCAATTCTGACAGATTTTTCTCCATTCCACTCATGTTATAGTTCATAATGAAAGGACCATAACTTTCAGGCAATGAATTCAATATCGTATCCGTTGCGAGTTCCAAACTCAAAGGATACCCAAGCCTATCAAGGTGCTCAATATATCCTTTCATCTTAAGAACATGAGGACCTACCGACTGCCCCTCTTGCATCTTGCATGCATTAAGAGCTTTCAACACATTATACCTCTCTTGTTTAAGCTTGTACTTGGAACATTTCCTTTAAGTGCTGTGCTAGGTCAAAAGCTGCTTCCATCTGTTCAAGGTCCTTTTGAAGAGCCTTACAGATGGTGGCAAGCATAAGACAAGCAACATCATTAGAATCATCAACATGTTTCTTATGTTGCTCCTTATCTGCCCTTGCAGCATTGGCAGGGGGTTCTGCAGGAATAGGTTCGTCAAGAACGTACAATTTTTTCTCTTGCCTAAGAACAATTCTTATGCTTCTGATCCAATCAGAATAGTTTGTACCGTTCTCTTCGAGCTTGTCCTTCTCAAGGACGGATCGCAGCGACAAGGGTTGATTATTGTGAGATGCCATTCTACAATAAGATATACAAACAATATGAGTACTTATAAGTATCAAAACATTTACCATCTAAGAGACAAATAATGTATTTTATAAATACTCCCACTAAATTATACGCCTTCAAATACAAGCATGTATCATATAATTATAATGGGCTAAGATCTATATTTCACTTAATTTTGGTTTAACTGAGTCAATGCCCGAAATTAAGCTATTTAGGCAGATAACAATTATCAATCATATCAAATATGATTCTTAGATTTTTTATGAGATTCTAGACATCTTATGTCAACACATGTTTTAATCTCATCTATGCCTTGGGTCAAAACTCTTTTGAAAGTACCAATTAAGTTTAACCTTTTTCAAACGTATGAGACACATAGAATGATCCAACTGAGTCGAAACTACATCAACCGTTATCTCATATTGACTTATATTAAGATATGATGATGCACCAATCTGAGTCGAAACTACATCAAAATATTCGAATATTTCACAAGTGTTCTAATCAAGGGGTGACATAAAACTTAAACATTTAAAAAGGTTTTTTCACATAGCAACAAACATCGCATGGTTGTATATGAAATTTATGTGTACATAATCATGTTATATCGCATATAATTGTCTTCATAAAACAATACACATAAAATCATCAAGCATGTTAAAGCATATAATCCAATCATATCTAGCATGCCAATTTAACCTAATCATGATGAAACGCGGCTCTGATACCACAGTTGGGTTTTGGGGTTACATAGGCAGCGGAAGACTTGGAATAAATCACAAAACCCTAGCCATGAATTTGTCTAACATGAAGAGATTAAAACTATGAATATAGATTTACTAACCTTTGTTGCGAATTTGTCTTTCGTACACGAGTCGTAATTCCCCTTGAATCGTAGACGAAACTTTTGATCTTCTTCCTTGTTCTTCCTTGTGATGAATCAACAATGCTAGGTCTTCAAGCTTTAGGTGATAAAACAATCACCCTCTGTCGGTAATCCACACGTGAACGAACCAAGATCGAATCTTGTAGGATTGCTAGATGATCCCGATTGTTGAAACACTTTTCAACAATCTATGGCTGATATGGAATTGAATCTAGGGTGTTTTGATCTTTGATTCGTAATCAAAATCAAGAGATTTGTGTTTCTCAAGCCCTAAAATTCGTGTGTCTTAGCTGAGGAGAAGGGGCCATTTATACTTTATATATATCCCTAACCTTTAGGGAGAAGAGCCCTAATCCAACGCCAAAACGGATCTGCTGATCTGCCGCTATGCACGACCGTGCACTTAAGTTTGCACAGCCGTGCAACCTCTTGCACGGGCGTGTCTATAAAATTGCACGACCGCTCCAGCCTTCTTGCACGGGCGTTGAGACAACGCACGGCCGTGCAAACCCTTTGCACTGGCGTGTCCTTTAATCTGCACGGCCGTGCAACAGCCCCAGATCACGGTCGTGCAACAACCCCAGATTCCTTTTTCCAGATTTGAGTCATTTTTCAATCCGTTCTTTGTGTGTGACCCTATAGGAATTATATTTATGTTGGTAGTGAGTTGAAACATCGATCCTCACAAGACATAAGTGGTTTCTAGCAAGCCATTATGTCCACCCAATTAATATAACATCAAAGCTTGATTCCTTGATAGATCATTGCTACAATCTCTTTGTCACACGATGTCATATTGAACATAAGTTATGGTCCATGTCAACTTATATTGTTCAATGCTTTCTCGACTCCGAATATGTTGATAATCCAGTGCATTTGATCTCTATCAAATCTCTTGAGTGTGACCATACATTTCATCAACACTATTCATCGAGGGGCCAAGCAGACATCTCTCTTATCGAGGGACAAATCCCATCTTGACTTATCATTCTTTCCTACAAGAATCCAGTCGTGCCAACATAGCCCTTATTGCTATCTTATTAAAGATAGTGTTAGACTACATCAAACACAACGTTCATCATGTGGAAGACGATGATAATCTCAGGTACTAAGGATTCCAATGACACGACTATCATGAGATTTAATCATGACATATATAACCATAGACCATGTCATAAATCTCATAAATGGGTCAGTCAGTCCAGCACCTTGTTCTCTAACAAGTACCCATAAGTGTAATGTGCATCCCCATGCATATAATCATCTCTATGATTATCCATTACCAAATTATACTAGTTATTCACAATAACTAGGGACACAGAATATTATAATAAACATGTAAAACATATAATACTCAAGATAAACATTCTCTATTATAAATGGTAAAGATGATTACATAACTGTATTAACTATGAGTCAAAATAGTTATACGTCTAGGGCATAACACCAACAATTTCTGTGTGCGCCGAACTTCAAAATGCATCTATGAAACATTTTAGCAGACCAAGGGGGAAGAAAAATTAAGTGGATACCTAGAGACAAAAGCTTGAGTACGGGGTAAGTGATGGTAAAAGTGAAACTTCCGTTCCTTTGTTACGACAAAGCATCACACTTGGTTCAGTGTGCTCTATAGATCCATGACTCTACTGTGTTCCTTGTAAATGAAGTTCCTGACAGACGGGAAGAGAAAGAGACACCAAAACCAACATCCATACCTCCTACCCGAGCAACAATTCCTGACCCTGTCCCTATGGATTCTCTGAACTGAACAAACTTGACTCAGCATTAAACATGTAAGGGGAAACTAGGTGCATCCGCAACTCATCCAACGACATATATCGTGAATCCCTCTTTTACTTTCCAAAACAAATAGGATTGATGCGGTTTCCTTCTAAAGGGGAATGAATGAATGACCCGCTTCCCTCAGTTTCATCACATATTATTGATTTTGTATTTTTTTGACATGCTTACATTATTTACTTTTTGTAGAAAGTCTGAAACTAATTTCTGTAGAAAGACCGGAAATTTTTAATATCTGTTTTGCATTTCAATTGCAGATAAGCTAAAGAGTTTTAAGAGCACGATACAGGCATCACCTAATGTGTCTAAGTGGAAATCTATGTTGAATTCTGTTGCCAAGCAGGTGTCACAGGTTTGTTGAGCATACTTATGTTCGTTATTCTTGATGAGTGTTAACTGCACTATGTAGGATTCCTAGAATATTTATCAGAAATATGTATAACCAAGTTTCTGCTGGAAAAATGCCAAACAATGTTTATATGGTTGAAGAACTTACTATTGATCCTGGAGGGGAAGAATTTCTCGTGAATTTTTCATTTAAGTTTTACGGCAAGTTTGCCTATTTGTTTAATTACTTTATCCAATATGGGTATGTCATATGAGCCAATCGTGAAGGCTTTTCTTCTTTATTTACTGTTCTTGTTATATTAGACTGCATTCTCAATTTTTATGGATGTTGAATTGTTCTTTTTTCTCTCGGTGAAAAACTGTACAATGCAACGTACTTTTCCTAATTCTCAAATAATGCTATGTTTTCAATAGTGATAATATAATGCAACCTACTTTCTCCGATGTTTACATATGCCACATATTAATTTGAATACTTGGAGCTTCTAACAACCACTGAAACTGCCAATGTAGCAGCGCCACATTATCACCCACTTTAACTATGTTGATGTGGCACTGACGTGGCAATACCAAGACGCTGAGTGGCTGTCACGTTAATTTTTTCATGCCGTGAATGTTCAATTAGAACATTGCATCATTTGTAAACAATTAGGGAAGTATGTTGTATTATATGTCGCTAACCAGTATGTTGCATTATTCATAATTTTGGGTGTAGTACGTTGCATGATTCTTAATTGTTCCTCCCCCTGCCCCCCCCCCCCACTTTCTTTATTACACTGTGATAGTGATAAAAATCACTCCGTGAACGTGGTTTGGCATAATAATGGGATAAGGGGCTAGTCAAGCTCTGATTTACACGTGTATATGTACATTGTGAACAATGCATCATTCATTTGAAGTTTAAGTTGATTCAGTCTCAACTCTTGGTCATCTAGGGGCTTTCTAACATATTGATGTTCCCTCTGAAGGTGCCCCTCTCCTTGTCAATAAGGGTAGCAGCTCTTCGAGGAACAATCAGGCTACATGTAAAACCTCCTCCATCCGATCAACTATGGTTTGGTTTTACATCTATGCCTGATATATATTTTGATTTGGCGTCTTCTGTTGGGGATCACAAGATCAACAGTGGACATATTGCTCTGTTCCTGATGAGCCGCTTTAAGGTAAGATCTATCTCATATGTTGACATAGGTTCCTGTTCCTGTTGCTCCATACTTTATTTTCATGTGCATCTGCGCAAGTAGTTTAACGTCAACCCTTATGTCATCTCTCTGATAACTTCTAAGAATGCATTTGAACTCCATGTTTTGAATTCTAGAAAGATCATTTTTTTAACCACAAAAAAGAAAAAAGAAAAACTAAAGGCTTGGAAAACAAACTTTTGGTCATCTGGACCAGGACAGTTTTGATAGCGACATAGTTCCAGTAGATGAGAAAACTATTAGATAAGCCTGCCTCACACATGATGATATGATCCTGGTAATATCTGCCACATTGCCATGATGCATCGAGAAAGTTATGTCCCACTCCCACCAATATGTCGAGCCTTGCAACTTGCAAGTTATTACTCCCTCTGTCCCTATATGAATGTCGAAAAAAGTTTCAAATTTGCTCTTAATCAAGATCAAGTTTGAAACTTTTTTCGATTTCATTTAGGGACAGGGAGTATTAGATTGCATTTGAAAACAATTAAAATGCATATATTAAGCAAGTATTGTTCTAGAAAGATTTCCCTGGCTGATGGTGAGAGTAATTGTGCACTGCAGGCAGCAATTCGTGATACAATGGTACTCCCCAACTGCGAAAGCATTGCCATTCCATTTATGTTGGCAGAAAAGGATGACTGGGTCCCACAAAAGTCAGCCCCCTTCATTTGGATCAAACAAGAAGCTGTTAGTGATGTTACAACTGTACATCAAGTTCCCAGCTCCCAAACTAGTGAACAAGCACATGTGCAAGAAGCTGTTAATGTTAACACCACAGCATACCCAGATGGCCAGCAAGCTAAAGAAACGAAACAAGTGGCTTGTGAATCCTTGGATGACGAAGGTACATCTTCATTGGATCCAATAAATCAGCCGATTCTGAATGAAAATCCTTTGGAAGAACTTAAAACCCCATTGTTACAAAATGATGAAAAGGCAGAAGGGTCATCTTCCCAGTCAATGAAAGAGGAGAACCGAGATGATCAATCAGCAATTCTGCAATATCCATTACCATCCCGGTCATTAAATTCAACGGAAGGTCAATCAGCATTTCAGCAATATTCATTACCATCCCGGTCATTAAATATAACCCAAGAGCAAAACGAGATCATAGAAGAAGGGGATGATGCAAAACCAAAGAGAATCGGTAGTACAAGGGCAAAGATGCTTGGTTTGGGGAAGAGGGTGGGAGAGAAACTCGAGGAAAAGAGACGAACTATTGAAACAAAAGGAAGAAGCATGGTTGATAGGATGAGAGGACCATGAGCATCTCTTCATTTTTATTTATTTATTTATTTATTTTTATTTAAGTCCATATTTTACCACAGGTGTCCCAAAAACCAGGCAAAATTACTGTTCACGTTCGTAAAGAATTTCAGTCTTCATCTGTTGATTGTGCATAGAGAATTCCTTTTTCATTTCAAAATATCGATCTGATGTAACTATTGCTTAAGATAGGACTAGTTTGCATCCAGTACGAACAAGCATCAAATTGATGACTATACTAAATATTTTTTACAGGATTTCAAATACTAAAGGATCTGTTGTAGCCTAGTATTGCTGCAGAAGCACATAAGTTGTCTACTTATTTTTAAAGCTATGTATGCTGTCAGATAAGATTTGTGCAGTCTATAAAGGATAAGATCGTTTTTACAGGCATGCAAGCCGTCAGGTCCCAATTTCTATTAATCAATGCCACATAGTACATACAACAAAAAAAAATAAAAAAAAATAACAACACGCAACAAAAAAAACAAAAGTAAGAACACGCAATAAAAGTTATAAATAACACAAGAAAATTGTATACCCAGTTTACCAATTAATTGGTTACGTCTGGAGGCACTGCGAAGTCAGGATCTTGCACTATAATATGTCAATTATGAGATATAACAAGTTTGGGGGCAGAACATTGCTTATATAGGCACCACAGAATAGTCCTGAACCCTAGATAATAAGAAAATCCCAAAATCAAATTTTTGGCCTAGCCCAGCCGAGCACGACCGTGGTATACAAAAAAAAAAAAAAAAAAAAAAAAAAAAAAAAAAAACCCATCTCCAGTGACATGACTGTGTTTTTTGTCCAGCACGATCGTGTCAGTAGATCAGACACCAAAGTCTCTGAAAACCCTTAATCCCCTTGCACACTTGTCGTGTCAACTCGTTTTGTTTCCTCTTTGATATTTTACTCCTTATTAATCAACCTATTACCTTGGTTGGAATCTATCCCAACAATCTCCCACCTAGAGATCTACTATATCAAGCTCCCCTGTCCATTCCTTCACTTGTTCCTATTGGTCCCTTCCTCACCTCGATCATGGCAGTGCTGACCTCATCTCCTAGTTTCCAAGCCCAGTTGAAGCTTGCATAGCTTCAACTTGTCAAGATTTACAACCTTTGTAAACATGTCAGTCGGGTTCTCCGATCCTTGAATCTTTTCAAGCTTTAAGATCTTCTGCTCCAAGAGATACCTGATGTAGTGAAACCTCAGCTCAATGTGCTTCGTCATAGAAAGAAACACTGGATTTTTCTCAAGATGAACAACACTCTGACTGCCACTGTAGAGCACATTATAACTCCGACCCTTACCAAGTTCGCTCAAGAAACTCTGCAAGCATACCATCTCATAGCTTGCCATAGTCACTGCAACATATTCTGTTTCAGCAATCAATTGCGCCACGACCTTCTGCACCTTAGAAGCCCAAGAAATTGCCATACCACCTAATGTGAGCACATAACCCGTATGCCAAATCCGCGTCCACATAACCCGCTAACTCGACACCCTTGCTTGCGAAACATAAGGCCATACTAGTAGTACCCCTCAAGTATCGTAGGATCCATTTAAACGATTCCCAGGATTACCAATGAACCGGTTGACTACTCCTACCGCATGAGCAATATCTGGCCTTGTACAAACCATAGGCAATATCTGAGCATGCTCCTCCTTGTCCCTAGGTGAGTCCTTTTTATATAGCTTAAAGTGGCTACCCAACGGTATACTCGCTAGCTTTGAACCCTTCGTGCCGAATCTCCCCAAGACCTTGACATATTCAGCCGGTGAAAGAAACAACTTCCCCGCCGTCCTATCTCGGGCAATCCGCATGTCCAAAATCTGACTGGCCTCCCTCAGATCCTTCATCTCAAAGCCTTCTGACAACTGTCCCTTCAATCTGTTTACCTCTGTATCAGCATAGCCCGCTATCAACATGTCTTCCACATATAAAAACAAGATATGTACCTGTTATCAAACCTTTTGAAGTAGCAATAATGATCCGCCTTACATCTAACAAACTCAATGTCATGCATGAATCCATCGAACTTCTGGTACCACTGCTGAGGAGCTTGTTTTAGGCCATACAAGATCTTCTTCAATCTGCAAACCAACTCTTCACTACCCTTAGAGAAATAACCCTGTGGTTGTACCATGAAAATTACCTCCTCCAAATACCCATTGCGAAAGGGCGTATTTACATCCATCTGCTTTAATAGCAAGTTCTCTGCAGCTACTAAACCCAGGACCATTATGTTAGTAGTCATCTTCACAACCAGAATGAAGACCTCTATGTAGTCAATCCCATACTACTGTTCAAAGCCCTTTACAACCAACCTTGCCTTATAACGAATGTTTTCATTTGCCTTCTCCTTGATCTTGTAAACCCACTTGTTATGCAATCCCCATTTCCCCTTAGGAAGTTTTACCAACTCCCAAGTATCATTGGCTATCAATGACTTCATCTTATTATCCATCACAACTATCCACTTGTCCCTAAGCTCACTATGATTAGCCTCCGCATAACTTTCCAGTTCACCATTATCTGTTAATAACAAATAGAATTTTGAAGGAGAATACCTATCAAGCGACTCACACAATCTTATGGATATACGCAGCGAAACTAGTTCTGGAGTACTTGGCTCATCCTCAATGACCCCCTGATCTTGGTCAACATGAACCCCATTGCTCCCACCCGAGCCAGGAATATCCTCTAGCTCAACAGTTTTAGGTTCTAAACTAATCCCATCAGATGCACTCCCACTCTTTCTGTCTTTATACAAAAGCTTCTCATTAAATATGACATCATGTAGACACCCCGCCTCAGACCTCTCACACCCGATTGCATACGAGATCTATCCTTTATTTTTTTCTATTGATTTTCGTTAACTTTCGTCTAATTCCATCAAGTTCCTGACTAATTCTGTTAGTTTTGTGACTAAACTGAATAGCAAAGTTAACTGATGGAGAAAATCCTCTTGTAATAAAAATCTTGCAAGTGTACAAGTCACCGAAGTAGCAATATAAAAAATTAAGGATCGAACCAGAGAGACTTGAGTGAATACAAATGAATCTAATTAGTGTAAAGTAACCAAGGGGGTTTTGTTTTTGAATGATTAAAATAAACTAAAATGAAATTGCAAAGAAATTAAACTAATGATTAAGGATCATAAAATAAAGCAAGGATTGAATTCAAAATTTGACAACGAGATTCACGGATTGGGTTTACAATACATTCACGTTATGCTATTTTATTAATGAAGTCATCAATTTCATTCTAGGGATCATTCACAATATCATGAGTTGGGACGGTTTGGTGTGCAATTTGCAACTCAAATATCTCCTTTTATTATACTCCCAGTTACGTATATATAATAATTGAAGAACTCATGAAGATCAAAAGAATATATGAACCTAGATCCAATTAAATTCAATTACGTCCTCAATCAGATCTAAGTAGTAAAATAATGGTCAATGTATCTATGTCCAAGTTACTGTAACAATAGATACCCACAAATTCTAGGGCCGAAAGTATCTTAACAAAAATCTGAAACCCTAGAACAAATTAAGAATATTTTACTACGCTAGAAAGATATTGAATTAAGAATTAAGAACTATTGCATAACCAATCTGCAAATCAAATTACTTGCCTCGAAGGGCCATTAAAATAAATAAATACAAACCTTGAATTAAAACTTCAATCCTTGTAAAAATCTAAACTATGTAATATATGTTAAGGGAGAAGAAAATATAGAGAGATCCCCCAAAAACTTGTCTAGGGATCCTTTATATAGGAAGAGGGAGGAGGGATTTCTAATTTACAACCAAAATAGGTCAATTCCTAGTCAATTAGGATTCTGCCCAAAATCCGTCACTAATTTGTTCCTGATTCTATTGAAAACACCTTTTAATTTTGTGACGAATCAAATCCGTCACTGATGCTTGGCCGGCCATGGGCGCGGCCGCTCGGCCACCCTATGCGCGGTCACCCCTTTCTTCTGCCCAAATGGTGTGGCCGCCCTGCTACACGGCGCGGTCACTCGGCCACTTGGCTTGTTCATGCGGCCACGACCCTATTTCTTGCGGCCACTCTGCTCCTGGGTTATGCCTTGGCCGACCATTCTTCCAAAATGCGGCCAGTCATTCGGCCAGCCTTTTTTTCCAGCTGCATGCCTTCTACTTTCAAATAATTGCAGTTTAGCCCATAAACTTTATAATACTAGTTTTACTCCCTAATTTTTCATAATTTCAATTTGGTCCCTGAACTTCCAAAATTAGTTTATATATCTTCCGTTTTGTGCGTAATTGACTTCAACCCATGTACTTTCAAAACACACATTAAATTTCCAAGGTTTTGAGCATTAAATAGGCTTGGAAACATGAGTGCGTCTGGGGAGAAACACGTTTCTCCGTCGCGTATGGAGAAACGGGGCAACATTTGTCGCGCGACATACTTAGCCAGTTTCTGGATATCCTTTCCAAAGCTTCTGGATATCCAGAACATTGAATATGGATATCCAGAAGCTTTGGAAAGGATATCCAGAAACCAAATATTTTTTCTGGATATCCTTTCCAAAGCTTCTGGATATCCAGAACATTGAATATGGATATCCAGAAGCTTTGGAAAAGGATATCCAGAAACCAAATATATTTTCTGGATATCATTTCCAAAGCTTCTGAATATCCATATTCAATGTTCTGGATATCCAGAACTGATGAAAGTGATATCCAGTTGTTGTGGCTAAGTATGTCGCGCGACAAACGTTGCCCCGTTTCTCCATAAGCGACGGAGAAACGCGTTTCTCCCCAGATTTTGTGTGGAAACATATCTTTTGGATGGGTAAAACCACTTTTTTTTTTTTAATCGAAAGGAGACGTAGCTCCCTAGATTTTATAAATAAAATAAAAGAAACAAAGCACGGTGGGGGACATAGAACCAAACCACCGGAAAAGAAAAGCAATCTACAATGTGAGGCTTAAAGCCAATAACAAAATCAAGAAAGCTAAGGGGAGGGGTGCAAGTCCATCTGGACCGCCCCAAGACAAAAGGAAGGGGGGGAACTAAAACAAGTATTTTTGGATTGTTCAATTCATGTAATAAGTTGTTGGCAAAACAAGTCTCAGTCTCTACAACACACATAATCTACAAGTACTATCATGAACATGGGATTATATTTACATGAATGTATCTAACTTATAATTTCACCACAACATAATGATAATATGAATGATATATGAGAGATCAATGTTACCAAAATAAGATATTTTATAGGGTCACTAGTGTCATGCTCTAAATCAATGATGATAAGATAAATTTCTACACAAGGCCACTCATATGCATGTTTAAACACTTTCAACCCGGCTACTATTTAGGGATCAAATATGGCTTATAGCTTGTAACGTATCGTGACACTCGCGGTCTAGGTTCACGGTTACAAAAGAAGATAAGGACATACAAAGTTAGTAGTGAAACTAGAAGTCTTCATCATACATCCTCACTTTAAATTTATCACTCCGCTCCATGCCAACCCATTGATTCAACCCCCAAACTTATAATTTTGTATACTTTCACACTTGGGGTTGATCACCTTTCTTTTCTTTGGTCACTTTCCAATTCAACATTAGAGAGGGCAAGACTTTGTTTTCAACTTTTCTTTTCATTTTTTTTTCTCTTTATTTGTTTTTCTTTTCTTTGCACATATATATTACGAAGAATATGCATTCAATATTTTGCTCAAGTCCCTCTTTTCAATACATTCGTAACCCTTTTCTTTCTTTTCATGACCACTTCTCACCCTTGATTTTCCAAACATCAACCACAATTCCCATTCATTCCCTAGTTTCTCTTTCTTGAAATGGTGAGAAAATAGTGTATAAGTTAAAAGGTAGGATAATGAGGGTACAAAAGAAGGTAAATGGTGGTCTAAGATAACCTCCCACTTTGTGAGAGATTCCATTCTTTTTAAAGCTCAAAAGGGGTTCTAGCGGATTTTTTTAAAGTAACGAGAAAGTTAAAGGCTCACAAATTGGGTTCAAAGAAAATAGCCAAATATCACTTCCCGAATAGCCTAATTGATGTGTTATTGACAGTCATGCAAACATGTTCTAGGGGCCTCGAGAATGCCAAATTGATCCTATAAAGGCCTCCTAAATTGGTAACAATGATCAAGAAAAATAGCATGGAAGTGAAAGGTGGAGTAATCATACTTTACATGTTTCAATGCAATTATAACCTCATATTGATAATAGTTAAGATTTTAAAAATATGAACTCTCAAATCATCATGTACTCTTGCCAACATCCCAAAATATGAAAAAAAATATTTTTTGGAGGGTGACACTATATACACTTCCCTATAAACCCACAAACTCGGAGAGATATCTCCCCCCAAACTCAAAACATGCAATGTCCTCATATCAAAGATAACTAAAACATTTTTTTTTTTTTAAAACGAAAGGAGACGTAGCTCCCTAGATTTTGTAAATAAAATAAAAGAAACAAAGCACGGTGGGGGACATAGAACCAAACCACCGGAAAAGAAAAGAAATCTACAATGTGGGGCTTAAAGCCAACAACAAAAACAAGAAAGCTAAGGGGAGGGGTGCAAGTCCATCTGGACCGCCCCAAAACAAGAGGAGGGGGGAACTAAGCCCTAAGCTATCAAGAGGGAAAAGACAAATCTCATCAACCATAATTATCAGGAGGAGAAGCCGATCTACCACGCCATTTCCGAGAAGAAACCATTGTAAAACCATCAGCATTTGTATTCTTTTTGTGAGACGGAGTAAAAGGAGTATAGCCAGCCATATCAGTAACAAAGGAATATGGGGCCCTTGAAGCCGAAAAACGCTCTGGAGATTTTGGTTCAACTTCCACAAAAGGTTGGGGAGGGTGGGATTCCCTATAACGAGCAATGTTGCGCATAATAGCCTCCATATCATTTGTTGGAGCATTGATATTACCAACACCACCAACATGAGCAGCCAAGTTATCATTAGAAGTAGCATTGTTACCAACAGCACCAACAACCGCAGCCACGTTATTTACAGCAGAAGTAACCAAGTCTGCTTGAACAGCCATGCTAGCCGAACCATCATCCATAGGAGCGGCAACAAACCCATTTTTTCCATCAGTAATATTTCCTTGAACATCCTCATCACAACCAGATTTTGTATCATGAGGAGGAAAGGATCCCTGATTTTGCTCCGTATGAGCAGCAACATCTGTCAAAACACTTTCAATAGCATCGTTAGTGGCTGCCTTTTCAGCCATATGAATCACCTCATTGCAAACCTTATTAAAAACCTTTTGAACAGCATCAGAAATGGGCTGTCCCCTTCTTGCCTTGATGGGAATATAAACCTTTCGCTCACCTTAGGAGCCTCCTTATTCTGAACCATGTTCCCTCCAAGAAACAGACGTCTCAAATTCTTGATCTACCCCATCAAATTCCGCCTTTGATGGCAGAGAAACAACATCAACATTTTCTACCTTCTCCAAAGGAATTTCAGGTTTAGACACCTTGTTTTCTTTAGGATCTTTTTGAATGACCAGATTTGGATTAGCCTTCTTGCAAAGACTAACTTCATGCCCAAATATTAGACAATGTTTACAATACTTGGGAATGTTATCATATTCAACTTTTTGGTAAAAGCTAGGCCAAGCATCTCCACACTCCACAAAAATTTCGTTGGGCAGTTTTTTAAGAACATCAACTTGGATTAGAATTTTCGCCATACTAGGTCTAGTAAGATCAGTTGCTTTGTCAAGGGTTAACGGAACACCAATTGTTTTAGCCAAAGTAAACAAGAAAGGCTTATTGAAAAGGTGAATAGGGAGGCCCGAGAAACCTACCCAAACAGCAACTATGGAGGATTCTTGTTCCGGCTTCCAAGCGGGAGTCCAAGCAAGAGTACGCATAGGATATTTAGACACATACCAAACATCCTTCATGAACAACCTTTGATAATCTGCTTCCGTTGATAACTGAATAAGCATGTGCTTGAGTCTAAATGTCCAAGCTTGAATAGGCCTTTCAATTGAAATTTCGCGAACGCCATACGAGCTTCCTCCATTGAAGGTCTCCCATGCCGGAACTTCCCAACAAGAGTGTATTTAAATGGCTTAGCAAAGGCTGCAACCAATTCATTTGAAAGCTTAATTGATGGGATACCTTTGTGGATTCCAATGGGAATATGAAGATGACCTTCGGTAGAACCATTATTTGCTGTGTTTGAATTCACGGGATTAGTAAGAATGGAAGCAAATGATTTTGCAGCACAATTATGGTTAATTTGAGTGGTTGACTCATTTGGAAAGGAAAGTTTGGGCGCATGAAAGGAAGGTGCTGGAGTAAAAAAGGAAGGTGCCGCATTGGTGTTCTTCACGGATGCAGCAATATTAGGGTTAGATGAAGATGCGTTTAGGTTATTTGTGGCTGCAGGAAAAGATGAATTCATCGGATTAGGGTTGGGAGTGGAATGGGATTGAGGAGAAGGATTGAAACGCAATGCATTTTCCATCATCATAACATCAAAATCATCCGGATCAGCCATGAAGGCTGCCGGAAAAATCTAGCCTAGGAACCCTAGGAGGGAGGCGGAATCCTTGGATAAAGGAATATGATATTCATCAATTAAGATTTTAAGGAGAACTTAAAGATAACTAAAACATGACTTGGGTTCAAAGGATGATATGATACAAAAAAAAATAAACAAAAAAATAAAGCAAATAAAACATACCTACTTGGGTTGCCTCCCAATAAGCGCATTTGGTTAAGGTCGTTAGCCCGACCGTAGTTCCACTTTCAATTGGGATTGGAGGTGGCCATCTCTTCCTTGGCCTTAGCTCTTCTTCCCTTTGCCCACCTCGCACATTCACGGGCACAAACACGTGACTTTCCACATATATGTACCATTCTTTATAAGCTCGGGTGGAGCCCAAGGTATTTTTGTGACCTTTTTCTCGGCTTTTTTCTTTTTCTTCTTTTTTTATGGGGGTCCCTCCCCCAAACTCATTTGGTGTCTTGGTCCCACGAACATCAAGCACCTCATCTTTCTCAACACAATCATAAGAGGAGCTATCTTGATCATTAATATTAGCAATAAAAGAATCAGATATATCAAGAAAATAGCATTCCTCAATTTGAGCACATGAATTTTCACTTTCAGCTTTTAGAGGAAAAAATGATTTTAATTTTGACACCGACTCCTTATAGGGTTGGTCTAGGGGGTGATACGGTCCGTCACTCAAAGAATGTTTGTCGGCCTTGTTGTTACTAGCCATATCATGGACGTCCGCTTTATCCCTAGAATTCTCACCGTCATTCAACAACAACTCAAGATCATCACACTAACTCACTTGCCATAAATGCTCTTGTACACACTCTTCTAACCCTATCAATGAAATAACATGAATTATCATAATCAATTGGGTTTTGCATGGCATACACAAATCTCAATTTTCTCATTTGCTACAGTCATAAACAATGTCCCCATCACCCACGTTAATAATAGTGTTGGTCGTCTCCATGAATGGATGCCCAAGTAAAATGGGTGAGTCACGACGATTTCCTTCACTCTTAGGCAATTCAAGCACAACAAAGTTACAGGCACAATGAGGGAATTTATCTGAACCAAAACATCCTCCACAATGCCCAAAGGTCTTTTAATGGACCGATCCGCAAAAAGTAGGGTCATTGTGGTAGGTTTTAATTCGGGTAAACCCAACTCCAAATAATAAGGTAGCAAATTAATGCTAGCCCCAAGATCCAACATAGCTTTCACCCTATTGGAATCCCCCATAGCGATAGAAATAATAAATCTTCTAGGATCTTTCAATTTGGGTGGAAGACTATGTTGTACCACGGCACTAGCATTCTCACCCATCAATATCTTCTCATTCGTCCCATACTTATGTTCTTGGAATTTAATTGTTTGAAAAACTTGGCATAAGAAGGAATGTTTTTAATCACATTAAGTAAAGGGAGATTGATGTCACTTTAGAAAACATGTCCATCAATTCCGACATTTGCTTATCAATTTTATGTCTTTTTTAACCTTTCAGGAAACGGTACAGGAGGTAAAAATGGTTTGGGGGTCGGAGAATCAACTTTAGAATTTCCCCCCAACTCATTTGTACTCTTATCACCAACATCATCATTATTATCTACAACAGGAGGGGGGGGGAGGAAGAAGATGAAGAAGAATTTACCTCACTACCTACCTGTTTGCCATTTCGGAGGGTGATAATGGCCTTGGCTCGGAAAGGTTCCGGGCTTATGACCTTGTAGGGCTTCAACGATTTCCCCCATCTGAATCTCTAACTTTTTGAGAGCCGCCTCATGGTTTTGAGCCGCTTGTTGACTCTCGACCCTCAACTGATTACTCTTAGCTCTTAATTGATCCGTGATCACTTCCTATGGTTCCTTCTTTTTCTCATATGGTCCCGGTGGAGGTTGAGGATGGAGAGGCTTATTTTGTTGTTGATTACCTCCCCATGAGAAAGCTGGGGTTTGCCTCCACCCCAGATTGTA
Organism: Adenophora triphylla var. japonica; assembly: GCA_022495995.1. Classification (NCBI taxonomy): domain Eukaryota; kingdom Viridiplantae; phylum Streptophyta; class Magnoliopsida; order Asterales; family Campanulaceae; genus Adenophora; species Adenophora triphylla. The sequence continues at coordinate 187,856 of JAFEMH010000903.1, forward strand.
TGTATTAGAATATGGATTATTGTTTGGAGGGAATCATTGGTCATATCCTTGCATCACATGTGCCTATTCAGAATCAAACTGCACACCTCTTTGACACATAATAGTAGCATGAGTGTTATGGCCACAGTCAGAACAAAAATCATTTATAACATGAGCATTTGATGAAGAACCACCATTGGCCAGTTTATCAAATTTTTGATTTAACATTGCTACTTGCCTAGCCAAATCATCAGCAATACTCAACTCATGAACTCCCCTAGTTTTACCACTAAAGCCTTTTTGTTGAGAATTGGCCCCTAACATTTCAAATAATTCTTGGGTTTGAGCAGCTGTTTTAGACCCTAGAAAACCACATGCTGCGTTGTCAACCATAGCTTGGTCAACTTGACTCAACCCACCATAAAATGTTTGATGTAAAAGGGGCAGGGGAAAATTGTGATGAGGACACTGCACTTGCCACATTTTAAACCTATCACACGCCTCATGAAAAGGCTCACCCTGATCTTGTGAAAACCCTATGATTTTCTATCTAAATATAGCTAGGATGGCATGTGGGAAATACTTAGTAAGGAAAGTGTCATGAAGTTCGTCCCAAGTCCTGATACTCCTAGAGGGAAGTAACATAAGCCAAGTTTTGGCCGCCCCTTGTACAGAAAAGGGGAAACATTTGAGTCTTAATTGTTCGTCAGTCACCCCTTCCTTTACAGGGAAGCCTGCAACAGTCATCATGTACTCTCTTAAAAAGTCTAAAGAGTCCTCAGCGGGAAGACCCTGTAATTTAGGCAACATATTAAAGTACTGCCCTTTGACTTCATATGCCTTAGCTGCATCAGTCAAAACAATGCAAGACATCGATGTGTCTACCTTGGGCCTAACATATTTGTTCATCATGAAATCTGCCATATCCCCTACTGGTTCTTCTCCATAGGTGGAAGAAGTTTCTAGTTCGCTTAACACTACCTCTGTCTCGGTGACAGAAGTTTCAGAATCTGTTTCTGACTCTTGGATAGAGGGAATGCCCCTAACAAGCATATCAATGTTATCGCTCACAGGGACCAACTCGGGATCCAAGGAACGTCTACCGAACATACACCGATTAAATTAACTTGTAATTCACAACAAGTCCCCGGCAACGGCCCCAAAAACTTGATGGAAAAAATCCTCTTGTAATAAAAGCATTGCAAGTGTACAAGTCACCAAAGTAGCAATATACAAAAGTAAGGGTCGAACCACAGAGACTTGAGTGAATACAAGTGAATCTAATTAGCGCAAAGTAACCAAGGGGTTTTTTTTTTGAATGATTAAAATAAACTAAAATAAAATTGAAAAGAAATTAAACTAATGATTAAGGATCACAAAATAAAGGAAGGATTGAATTCAAAATTTGACAACGAGATTCACGGATTGGGTTTCACAATACATTCACGTTATGCTATTTTATTAATGAAGTCATCAATTTCATTCTAGGGTTCATTCAAAAAATCATGAGTTGGGACGGTTTGGTGTGCGATTTGCAACTCAAATATTCTCCTTTTATTATACTTCCAGTTACGTATATATAATAATTGAAGAACTCATAAAGATCAAAAGAATATATGAACCTAGATCCAATTAAATTCAGTTACGTCCTCAATCAGATCTAAGTAGTAAAATAATGGTCAATGTATCTATGTCTTAGTTACTGTAACAATAGATACCTACAAATTCTAGGGCCAAAAGTTTCTTAACATAAATTTGAAACCCTAGAACGAATTAAGAATATTTTACTACGCTAGAATGATATTGAATTAAGAATTAAGAACTATAGCATAACGATAATGTATTGTTACTTACCAATCCGCAAATCAAATTACTAAGCCTCGAAGGGCCATTAAAATAAATAAATACAAACCTTAAATTAAATCTTCAATCCATGTAAAAATCTAAACTATGTAATATATGTTAAGGGAGAAGAAAAGATAGAGAGATCCCCCAAAAACTTGTCTAGGGATCCTTTATATAGGAGGAGGGATTCCTAATTTACAGCCAAAATAGGTCAATTCCTAGTCAAATTAGGATTCTGTCTAAAATTCGTCACTAATCTGTTGCTGATTCTGTTGAAAACACCTTTTAATTTTGTGACGGACCAAATTTGTCATTGATATCCGTTGCTGATGCTTGGCCGGCCATGGGCGCGGCCGCTCAGCCACCCTATATGCGGTCGCCCCTTTCTTCTGCCCAAATGGCGTGACCGCCCTTCTACACGGCGTGGTCGGTCGACCACTTGGCTTGTTCATGCGGCCACGACCCTATTTCTTGCGGCCACTCTGCTCCTGGGTCATGCCTTGGCCGGCCATTCTTCCAAAATGCGGCTAGTCATTCGGCCAGCCTTATTTTCCAGCTATATGCCTTCTACTTTGAAATAATTGCACTTTAGCCCATAAACTTTATAATATCAGTTTACTCCCTAATTTTCCATAATTGCAATTTGGTCCCTGAACTTCCAAAATTAGTTTATATCCTCCGTTTTATGCCTAATTGCACTTCAACCCCTGTACTTTCAAAACACTTACAAAACACATTAAATTTCCAAGGTTTTGAGTATTAAATAAGCTTGGAAACATATCTTTTGGATGGGTAAAACCACATCCATCATTAACCTTAAGGGTCATTTCCGTCCCTTCTCTCCTCACCAAACTCGGGCGAGTCACGCCACCCTTGTGTAATTCGTGCGTGCCTGAAACCCCTTAATGGACTCGCACGAGTTTCATAGTGATTGACTGATTTCTCTCTTTTACGATTTGTAACTTCATTTCATCAACTTCCAGCATGGCCGGCTATTTCCCTTACCTTTCCCTCCATTTTTCTACCACTTAGCCTATAAAAGGAGGCCTTCCCCTCCTTGAAGTAGGTAGCAAATTCACCCTAAAGGAGTAGACTAAACTCTCTCTCTCTCTCTCTCTCTCTCTCTCTCTCTCTCTCTCAAAACATAAACACATACATACACATCCTTTCCCTTTGCAAACAAGCTTTCCCAGTAAGGACAAAAGTCTTATTTGTAAAGCATTCTCAGAAAGCTAACAAACTAAGGTATTCCTTATTTATTTATTTATTTTAACTTACTTGTCTTTCCCCTAAGTATGCAATCCCTATTAACAAGAGAGGCTTTTTGTAGACACCACATTCTAAACCTATCATGGTAGAGTTATACCACTCTAAGTCTCGCCTTCGGTTTTAGAGTAGAAATCCACCATTTCGTCATGTTTCGTTAAGTTTTGGCTAACGGGCGTTAGTTTGGACTAAACTGCATACGAGATAACAAGGGGAGGACAAATATGTCCTTTATGAAGCCTTGTCCCGCGCGGGACATGGCGTGTATTGTGGGCGCCTCCCAACTCCCGAACCTATAAACCGTGTCTCAAGATGGAGGGCCCCAAAATACCATTAAAAAAAAACTTTTCTTTACTTTAACTTGAAAAGTATAACACTCCTTTTTCAAAACAATTTCAAAATAACCCCTCTACACGGAGGTGATATATAAACCTGCTTTAACAAACACAACCTGTTTTTACAAACCATACAACTGGAAAGGCTTACGAAAGCCAACCATAAAACAAACCAATCCCAAGTTTAATTACAACACAACTGAAACATGTTTATGAAAGTTTTATATACAAAACATTTCCCAAAAGAATAACAGCCATGACATTCCCAACTCCCCAAATCAACACATACCCAAAAGATGCAGCAATATGTCATACAATATGCAACACATAAACAGGTTGCTCAATATCAAATATGCAACACCAAACAGGTTGCTCAATAACCACATTGGGAAAACAGTAAACACTTTGCGTTACCTTTCCCTTTACCTTTCCCATCTGAACCATATGGTGGGAGTAATACTCCTCTCATTTGTGAACTGCTGATGCACATTCACATCTTATACGCTCCCTTTCAGAGAACCATATAAGCTGCCAGCTATCATATGAACTGAATGCACATATCTACAGAAGTTGTACCCCTAATCCGTGGCCACAGAAAGGGGGGAGCGGTCACAAGTATAAGGAAATCCAAGCACCTTATGAAATATCTTCTCATAAGTGATCGTATTCCCTATACCCCCGAGGATCAGCTGATATACCATATTCAAGCACATCACAGATACTTGAAAATAAGTCCATCCCATGGGATATCAATACATATATATAACATGGTACTGCAACTCATGTTACCAATCACAATAGTGCACAAATATTTTCAACACTATTGAACAACAACAATCTAATGACATGGTATTAATACTCATGCTCAACAATTGAAACAGTGCAACACGTATTTAAACACTATGTGCACAACCAACTATGAATATGTAAACACTTATGACACAAAGTATATCACATAAGTCCTACATATTCGTTACACAATATATAACACAGTAACAGGGTATTACCACTCCTGTCCAAACCAATGAAGTAGTGCACTACACATTTTATGCACTATAAGAACAAATAACCCTATACAGGTCACCACGTAAGGATACAATATCATATAAGTAACCCTACGCATTCATAATATAACAATAAACACCTTCTATAAAGGTTCCAAGTTCAAATACCAAGTTTTACTTACTTTGGTTCAAGTTTCATAATTGCCTCTCAACCCTTTTTGAGACAATATTTAACGCCTTTCCCATTACCCATTTGGACCATTTAAAGTTCCATAATGTAGTACTAAAGTTGTACTAGAGGCGTAGTTAAAGAGGGACTTAGTTCATACCCATTAGACTAGGTGTTCAAGGCCTAGAATATTGCTCAAGGGCTGCAGGGTAGGGCACGACTCGTGCCTTAGGGCACAACTCGTGCCCTATTACACCCCCACCAGAAACTGTCATCCCATGAAGGTCACGACTTTTCTCAGACTGACTTCAAGTGTCGCACGAGTCATGCCCAAGCCCAGAAACTGATGTTCAAGCTGCAACATCAGCAGCAACAGTAAAATAACACCTATAGCTCTCAGTCCAGCTACTGCAAAGTGATCCCAACTTCACTCTACCAGTATTATAGCACATAATATACACTCTTCATGCCATACAACCTACATACCACCAATTCCAACTCCAACCCAATTCATATTATCACCCTTGTTACTACTCAGTCAACCCAAACCATTTCCTATCCATTTCCAGGCCAAAAGAAATGATTCAACACATTCAAATATCCTTTATAACACGTATTAACATCATTTCACTAGTATGAGCAATTATTTGAAAAGAACCATAACAACTTACCAAAAGTTATCAAAATAAAAGGAAGATATAATCGGCTCTTCTTGCTCTAAACACCTTCCTGAGCATTAATTTGAAGTTGGAATCAACAACCAAGCAATGGGTGAATTTCTGGGATTTTTGGAAGATCACCTAGGGTTTAGTTCTTTCTAGACGTAGGAAGAGAAGAGAGTAGACTGAGGGAATTGTATGACTTCTTTAAGAAGCTAAAAAGAGATTTATATAAAACATTTTTCACACAAGCTCCTCCAAGTTTGAAAATCAACAAACAACTACCTCACGTTTAAAGTTACACTCAAGCTCCTCAACCATTTTATAACACTTTCAGTTCAAAATTTCAAGTGTTATCACTTTACTACACAAAACTCCCATTTATTTTATTTAGACATTATATGATTCAATCAAGCTAATAACATCTAACTTCACATAGTTCATCACAAATCTCAAAATGAACACGTATTTAAATCAAATGCCAACAAGCAAAGGATGAGATGCAATGCAAACCCAACCCCACGTGCTTCACGTGTGACCAAAATGTGCCTAGGTTTAGGGTCGTGACACTCACTTCCCCTTAAATAATATTCATCCCGAATTTAGACTTTACTTACCTGAATGATCAAACAAATCAGGATACTTCTGTCTCATCTCAGATTCCAATTCCCAAGTAGCTTCCTCAATGGTGTGATTCTTCCAAAGAACTTTCACCACGGGAATACTCTTGGTATGCAATTCCCGGACTTGCCACTCTAGAATCCGCAATGGTACCTCCACATAGGCATATCCGCCTGGACATCATCTGGAGGAGTCATAATAATACTTCCTCAACATGGAGGAAAGAGATGGAGGTAGAGCCAAACGATAGGCTAACTCACCTACCTTCTCTAAAATCTCAAATGGACCAACAAATCTAGGAGCCAAATTCCCTTTGTTGCCAAACCTTTTGATCCCCGTTCTTGGTGAGATCTTCAAGAATACCAAATCACCAACATGAAAGGATAACTCCCTTCTTCTAGTGTCGGCATAGCTCTTCTGGCGACTCTGGGCTGTCCTCAATCTGTCACGGATCACTTTGATCTTCTCAGTTGAGTCTCTAACCAAATCTGGACCCCAAAGTCTAGCCTCACCAACTTGGTCCCAACACATTGGGGACCTACATTTCCTCCCATACAGTGCCTCATATGGTGCCATCTCAATGCTGGATTGATAGCTATTGTTATAGGCAAATTCCACTAAAGGCAAATGGTCTTCCTAAGATAACTGGAAGTCCATCACACAAGCCCGTAGCATGTCCTTGAGAATCTGAATGGTCCTTTCTGTCTGCCCATCAGTCTGAGGATGAAATGCTGTGCTGAAACTCAACTTAGATCCCAAGGCTTCATGCAAAGCCCTCCAAAACCGTGAGGTGAATCTCGAATCCCTATCAGATACAATGTTGACAGGTACCCCATGCAATCTCACAATCTCACGGATATACAACTGGACCAATCTCTCTAATGAACACTTGGTTGAAACTGGTAGAAAATGAGCTGATTTGGTCAGTCTATCCACAATCACCCATATCGCATCTATCTTCCTCGAAGTAGGAGGTAATCCTGTCACAAAATTCATAGAAATGCCCTCCCACTTCCACTCAGGAATATCCAATGGTTGAAGCAATCCTGCTGGTCTCTGATGTTCAGCTTTGCTCTGTTGGCAAGTCAAACACTTTGATACAAATTCTGCAATTTCCTTTTTCATGCCATTCCACCAGTAGCCCCTCTTCAAATCCTGATACATTTTGGTGCTTCCTGGATGAATAGCAAATCGGGACTTATGGCCATCCTCTAATACCTGCCTTTTGATCTCTGGGGAAGAAGGTACGCAAATCCTGCCTTTAAAGGTTAGAAGTCCATCCTTGTTCAATGAAAACTCCCCAGACTTTCCATCTTGCAATTTCTCCCTAATTTTCTTCAACTCATTGTCATTCAACTGAGCTTCCATAAGGTCCCCATATAAAGTAGGAACAACTCTAACATTAGCAAACAGCATATCACCTCTCAACTCCCGAGACACCAGGGACGATAAATGAGCCTTACGGCTAATAGCATCAGCCACCATGTTAGCCTTCCCGGGATGATAAGAAATAACACAATCATAATCCTTTAGAAGATCCAACCAATGCCTCTGTCTGTTATTCAATTCCTTCTGGGTAAACAAATATTTCAGGCTCTTATGATTTGTAAATATCTCAAATTTTGCTCCATACAAGTAATGTTTCCACTTATGCAACGCAAAAACAATGGCTGCTAACTCCATATCGTGGGTAGGATAATTCTGCTCCGCTGGTGATAACTTCCTCGAAGCATACGCAATTACCTTCCCATTTTGCATAAGGACACAACCCAATCCTTCTTTAGAAGCATCACTGAAAATAACAAAGTTCTCACAACCCTCTGGAAGTGTAAGAATAGGAGCTGAAGTCAATCTCTTCTTCAGTTCAGTAAAGCCAGCTTCACACTTAGCATCCCATATAAATGGTACATCCTTCCGAGTCAATCTGGTCAACGGAGTTGCAATCCTTGAAAATCCCTCTATAAATCTTAATAATACCCCGCTAACCCAAGGAAACTACGAACCTCTGTCACTGTAGAAGGTTGTTTCCAGTTGACTATGGCCTCAATCTTTGTAGGATCCACTGCAATACCAGTACTGGATACCACGTGACCCAAGAAATAAATCTGTTCCAGCCAAACTTGCTGAACTTTGCAAATAACTGTTTCTCACGAAGCATAGATAAAACAATTCTCAAGTGCCGCTCGTGATCTTCCCTGGATTTTGAGTATACCAGGATATCATCAATAAAAACCACAACAAAACTATCAAGATACGACTTGAAGATCCTGTTCATCATGTCCATAAAGACTGTCGGTGCATTGGTCAACCCAAATGGTATAACAAGAAATTCATAATGTCCGGTGGTTCTGAAAGATGTTTTAGAAACATCATCTGGCTTGATTTTCAACTGATGGTATCCGCTACGCAAGTCCAACTTGGAATATATAACGGAACCTTGGAGTTGATCAAATAAATCATCAATGTGAGGAAGAGGATATTTATTCTTAATAGTAGCTTGATTCAGTAATCTGTAATCAATACACAACCGCAATGCACCATCCTTCTTCCTAACAAACAACACTGGTGCTCCCCAGGGTGACACACTGGGATGAATAAAACCCCTGTCTAACAACTCCTGCAACTGAATTTTTAACCCTTTTAACTCAGCTGGAGCCATTCTGTAAGGTGCTTTAGAAATTGGTGAAGTACCTGGCAATAAATCAATACAGAACTCCACCTCTCTATCCGGAGGCATAGAATACTCAGTTGAGAATACGTCACTAAACTCATTCACAACTGGAACACAAGATAGTTCAGGAGACTTCGTACTAGAGTCTAACACATATGCCAAGTAACCCTCACACCCTTTTGATAACAACTTTCTAGCCTTTATTGCAGATATAACATGAATGCCAAATAAAGACTTATCAGCATCAAAGATAAACACATATAATCACCTCGCTTTCTGCGACAGTCCACCAAGGCATGATGACAAGAACTCAACCAATCCATGCCTAAAATAACATCAAAATCTTGGATTGGCAACTCTACCAAATCCACTAGCAATACATGACCACATATAATCACCTCACAGTCATGATAGATCAAAGAGGATTCGAGGTGCTCTCCCACAGGAGTAGAAACCTCTAACACATAAGGTAACAACTTAGGCAACTTTATGCAATGTAAATGCAAAATGAGATGCCACATAAGAATGAGATGATCCAGGGTCGATAAGAATATCCCTGAGACAGGGACAATACCTCTAATGACTGCGGTGGGATCTACCGCGCCTCGATCCAAGGAAAACACTCTACCTTGGACTCTCTCTTTAGGTTTCCCCTCAACATCTCTTTTCACACCACCTCTGGGCTGGTCACCTTGCTGTCTACCACTCGCAATTTGACCCTTTTTAAATTTAGGACAATCCTTTCTGAAGTGCCCCATCTCTCCACAACTCATACACCCTCCCTAGATTTTATTAATAAAGTAAAAACAGTACAAACATGGTGGGGGACATGACAACCTCAACCACCAAGAAAAAAACCTAAGGGGGAGTCCTTACACAAGACGTAAGGTCCTCTACAATAAAGGGAGGGAAGACTAGAGTACATAGAAAATAAATAAAAAGGAATCTAGCCATAAAAACTAAGAGTGCCGAAAGTATGGGGTCCTATCCTTATCCAAGGCAAAGAAACCTTTGCAATGGCGAGGAAGGTCATGGAAAAGAAGGAAACTCAAGATTCTGTTTATCATCTGCAGCCTTGTTAGCCAAGCCATCAGCAACACCATTTCCTTCACGAAGAATGTGGGTAACCCGAACATTCATAAGAGACATAAGGCGATGAAAATGGGCTATAATATACCATATAGACCAAGGAATATGATACTCCCGGATGATAATGCGCATAAGGGGTTGAGAATCAACCTCAAGCCAAATGTGATGATAACCTCTATGATAAGCTCTTTGAAGAGCATCCCGAGCAGCCAACGCTTCAGCCATCATGTTAGATTCAACTCCATAGTAGTTAGCAAAAGCATAAATAAATCTCCGTTAGAATCCCGAAAAATACCTCCACCTGCAGCAGTGCCCGGATTTCCCCTAGAAATCCCATCCGTATTAATCTTGATAGAACCATCATTAGGAGAGTCCCAAGTAACCAATCTGATTTTTGGGGCAACATAAGACTTAAGCCCAAGGGAAAGAGAGAGAAAAGGAAGCAGCAATAAGGTGCACCTGCTCTCGGACTTTATTAATAATGCAACCAGAATTCATGCCAACTCCATCAAATCTACATTTATTCCGAGCTAGCCAGAGTTCCCAAGAAATAATGGCCGGAAGAATACAAGTTAACCAATGGGAGGCATTAGCAGAAGGCTTAGCAGCACCAATCCACCAACTCATAAGAGCTTGGCGAATACTCCCAATGAACAGCCGAACGCCACATAAAGAGCTGAAATAGGCCCAAACAGCCATAGCAGTGTCACCACCTAGAAGAATATGAGTAATAGATTCTTGACAAGGGGCAACACAATAATCACATTTAGACGCCAAATTAACACCTCTCCGCTGAACCATATCATCCGTAGGTAAACCCTCATGCAAAACTCTCCAAAGAAAAACAGAAATTTTATTCAGAATATACTTATTCCAGCAAGAAGCAAAAATAGGAGATCGAACCTTGCTTGATCTGCGCTCTTTCCAAGCCGAGCTCACTGTGAATTTTCCAGAAGTGGAAGGCCGCCATATAGGGGTATCTGGATCATCAGAAATATTAATAGAATGAGAATGAATTAGAGAAAGAAGTTGGGGACCATAAACATTTCGGATGTAGTCATCTCGGGGCGTCCCATTCTCAAACAATCAAGAAATTTCTGCATGCTCAAAAGGAATATGACCCATGGATCCCTCAAGCCACTTTTCATGCAAAGAAAGCTGACCTCTCCCCACACGCCAAGCAATTCGCTCTTCCACCCAAGACTTAGCAACAAGCATCCTTTTCCAAACATGAGATGAAAAGGATGTAAAGGTAGCATCCATGGGGTGGATTTCCAGGCAATATTTTGCAAGCATAAGCTTACTCCACAAAGAATCAACTGTTCTCAAATGCCACCATAGCTTCATAGCAAAAGCCAAGGCAATATCTTCGAATTTCGGATTCCCAAACCACCTTCATCAATAGGCCAGCTCATTTTATCCCAAGAAATCCAATGACATTTCTTATTCCCATCAATATTACTCCAAAAGAAACGCACAATGATCTTTTCCATAGCATGAATAACACCTCTAGGCGGATCAATAAGAGCTAAGTAATATAAAGGGATAGCAGAGAGACAAGACTGAATAAGGGTTAACTTTGCTCCATAAGATAACAGTTTACCTTTCCAAGAAGATAGTCTATTTTCCGTCTTTCGAACCAAAGGAGAAAAAATGCTGATGCTCTTCCGTCCCGTATACAAAGGACAGCCAAGATAAGTTAAAGGGAGGTCTTGTTTCGCAAAACCCGTGATGGCAGCCACTAAATCATCTCGGTCTCTATTTTTGCCCGTAATGAATCCAGATTTTTGAATGTTAACCAGCTGGCCCGAAAATTGTTGATACCACTCCAAATACTTCATATGACTCTCAAGAGAGTTTTTAGACCCATTGCAAAAAAATAATCACATCATCCGCATATGCTAAATGAGAAACCATAGGAGTATTAATATGAATACGATACCTATATTGGGGAAAAACCGTGTGAAGATGATTTAACCCACGACTCATCATTTTCGCAGCAATAATGAATAAATAAGGGGATAGAGGATCCCCTTGCCTTAAGCCCCTTGAAGAATGAAAAAAACCACAGCTCTCCCCATTGACAAGAACTGAAAACCAGCTATTGGAGATACATCGAAATATCATATCAATCCATATCTCATTGAAACCAAATAATCTCATAACTTTAACAAGACCAAACCAAGAGAGCCGATCATAAGCTTTTGCCATATCAAGCTTAAGCGCCACATTAGACCCCCTAACCTTCTTGTTAATAGATTGCATAATTTCTTGAGCTAGAAGAACATTTTCATGAATGACTCTACCTTTGACAAAACCACTTTGTTGGGGAGATATGATACGAGGGAGAACAGGAGCAAGACGGCAAGTAAGAAGCTTGGTGATAACTTTATTACAGAAGTTACAAAGGCTAATAGGTCTAAGCTCCGAAAAAGTAGAAGGTGCATCAACCTTTGGAATAGTTACAATCAAGGTGCTAGTCCAGCTTCTAGGCATTTGAAAACCTGAAAAGAAATCTCCAACAGATTTGTGAAAATCATCTTTAATAATGTCCCAACAACCTTTATAGAATTCCCCCGTGAAACCATCAGGACCGGCCGCACTTTGCCCATTCATCCTAAACACCACATCCCTAACCTCACCCATGGTAGGGACGCCAGTAAGCATGGTGTTATCTTCATCAGTGATTAGCCGAGGAATGAGGAAAGAGAATTCATCCAAAGGGTTGTGATGCTGACCTTGAAGTTGCTCAGAATAAAAATTAACCGCCTCTTCTTTTATGTCATTTTGGTCAGTAAGTCCCTTAGCCCCTCCAGAAGTTGAAGATCTAGGCTGCCCTTTGCTCTAACCTGAACTCTGGCTTGGGAACTTAGCCTTGCTTCCACTACCCTCAGATTTACCTCGATGTTCCTAAATGTCATTTTCAATTCTGTAGGCCATGTTTACTGCCACCTGGTAATTGGGAAAATTGTGCATCAACAATTGCTTTCTGAACTCCAACCTGAGTCCCTTAACAAACCTGTAAACCCTCCTGCTTTCATCTGGTACAAGATGTGGACAATACCTCGCCAGCTCTGTAAATTTTGCAGAATATTGGGCCACTGACATTGCCCCCTGCTCAAGTTTCAAAAATTCTACCTCTTTCTTATCTTTGGTGATCACTGGGATGAAATTCTCCTTGAATCTCCCTGTGAAGTTATCCCAAGTTTGGGGCGTATGGTTCCGCTCCCAACTTTCCTTAAGAATTTGCCACCAATGCTCAGCAGGACCCTCTAATTTGAACACTGCACATCTAACCTTTTCTTCATCTGTACTCTCCATTGCAACAAAGATTTTATTCATAGCTTCTAGCCACCTCTCTGCTATCAATGGATCTGGATGCCCGTTAAAACTTGGTGGAGATAATTTGATAAACTTTTCGAACCCTTGTGTTGGCCTTGCCTCAGGTTGTTGTTGTCCCCGACCCTGAGCTACCATATTTTGTAGGAAAACCCGGAACATAGCCATCATCTCAGTGTTTTGGTTTCCCCCAGCACCCAAATCACCAATGTTACCCTGATCTCTCTGCTGGTCATCTCCAGTCCCAATCATTACAATAATCCCTGCAATAAACACTCGGCATCAGATATCACACACTCCCCCTTAGACTAGACATCTACCCTTGACTTCTAGCCAAAGCTTTGATACCAACTATGGGTGCCTCCCAACTCCCGAATCTATAAATCGTGTCTCAGGATGGAGGGTCCCAAAATACCATTAAAAAAAACTTTTCTTTACTTCAACTTGAAAAGCATAACACTCCTTTTTCAAAATAATTTCAAAATAACCCCTCTACACGGAGGTGATATATAAACCTGCTTTAACAAACACAACCTGTTTTTACAAACCATACAACTGGAAAGGCTTACAAAAGCCAACCATAAAAGAAACCAATCCCAAGTTTAATTACAACACAACTGAAACATGTTTATGAAAGTCTTATATAAAAAACATTTCCCAAAAGAATAACAATCATGACATTCCCAACTCCCCAAATCAACACATACCCTGACAACCCAAAAGATGTCCAAACTCCTCTCCGGCCTCACCGGTCCGGTCCTCCTGTCTCAGTGGGATCTAAAAACAGTAAATGGAGAAGGGGTGAGAAATAATCTCAGCAAGCTATTATGTATGCAGCAATATGCCATACAATATGCAATACATAAACAAGTTGCTCAATATCAAATATGCAACACCAAACAGGTTGCTCAATAACCACATTGGGGGGTGACCGATTTCTTAAAAAAACTCTCTCTCTAGGCGATCTCTAGGGTTTTCCTTCTAGGGCTGCCGCCGGCAGCTTTTCTTTTGATTCCGGCCATCATGGCCACAATTATGGCTGATCCATCTTCTTTTCCTCCTATCCAGCAACCGTCTTCTAGCTTGGGCCTTGGACATAACCATGAGGCGCCGCCAAACCCTAATATGCATGCAGCGCATTCTCCTAACCCTAATCCCGTTTCCCAGCCAACTTCTCCTTCTAAATCGAAATCTTTCTCCTCCTTGTTTAAAGATTTTTCCAATTCTGTTCCTAATTCGTCCATGTCTCTTATTCCTATGTCGATTCATAAAGGGGAACCTGCTTTGAAATTCTCTAAGGAGATGATAAACTCTTTGGCAGATTTCTCGTTAGGTTATTTCTTGAAGTTTGGTTTAAAGGCAGATTTCTCGTTAGGTCATGTTGATTCTAAGCACATTCTAATTCGTTTGATGCACGAGGGAGATTTTAATCGTTTGTGGGCAAAAGAACAATGGTTTCTTGGCAGATTTCCAATGCGTGTGTTTCGTTGGTCTCCCTCTTGGCATCCGGAGAAAGAGTCTTCTCTTGTTCCAGTTTGGGTGGGTCTCCCCGGGTTACCTATTCATATGTTTAACAAAGTTTGTTTATATTCCATTGCTAAAATCTTTGGAGAACCTCTTGCTATTGATCAAGCAACGGCAAACTTATCTCGTCCTAGTGTGGCTAAGGTCCTTGTTCAAGTTGATCTTCTTAAAAAACTTCCTTCTAGGGTATTCATAGATTGTGGTGATGATTTTTCAAGTTTCTTTCAAACCTTGGAATTTGAAAATCTTCCTCAATACTGTAAACATTGTTACAAAGCTTGGTCATGATGTGTCAAAGTGTTTTTTTCTTCATCCAAAAGATAAGGGTCTGCAAGGAAAAGAGGCTGACTTATCTCATACGGATCCTAAGAAGGATAAAGGGAAGAATGTCTCTATTTATGTGGAAAAGAGAAATCCCCCGGAGAAGGAGCAAAATGCAAAATCTGGTGTTCAGATTGGTGTTAAAATTGGTGCCCCCGCTATTCAAAAACAACATTTTCAGCCTCCTACTTCTATGAGCGCTCCTAATACTCATGTTGCTGGTACGTCTTTGGCCTCAAAGCCCCATTCCCCAAAAAATGTTTTCTCTAATATTATCAACAATGGATTCAGTTTTCTCCCTAAGCGTGGTGCTCCTTTTGTATCTCCAAACTCTTTGAAAGTTTCTAGAATGGTAGAATCAAGTAAAAAAGGAGATGTTTTTGAAGAAGTTTTCAATGATTCTCAGTCGGGACAAGATAAAAGCCCCAAGATTAATGTTGTTGATGGTTCTATTGATCTTGAAGATGAAACATCAGATTTGGTTCCTTGTGACCAAAATGCTTCTGATTTCAATGATCATAAGCAAGATTCTGATTCGGAGGTTGTTCTTACAAAAAGTGTGGTTTCTCGGGACAGGAGTGGCAGCCTTATGGGGGATTTAAATCTTTCTCCGAGAGCTCCAAAAAGCGTTTCATTTGCAGATTCTGAGTTTGATGGTGGGGGATTCTCCCCTAAGGATGTTTCGGCATAAAAGCCCTTCTTCTTTATTTTACTTTATTCCTGTTTTCTTATGGCTAGTTTTATTAGCTGGAATGTTAGAGGAATGGGTAATGCTCCTTCTGTTCGTCGTATTAAACGACTTATAAGATCTCACAATGTTTCGGTTATTGCTTTATATGAGCCAATGTTAGATTGTTCTATGGTTCCTCTTTATATGAGAAAACTCAGGTGTATTGGTGGTATTTCAAATGTTAAGAGCAGCATATGGATTTTCTGGAAGCATGGGATTGATTGCGAAATCTTGGATAATGATGATCAAGCTATAACTGTTAGAGTTTCGCATGTTCTTTGGCCTAACAGGGTAAATGTTACGTTTGTTTATGCTAGGCATTTGCAAATATCAGCGAAGGGTTCTTTGGGATTACCTTATTGATCGTAGTTCTATTAATGAGCCGTGGCTTGTTCTAGGTGATTTTAATTCTATTTTGGATCAATGTGATAAGATTGGTGGCCGTCCCGTTACAGAAGCTAAAGTGGCTGAATTTTCAGATATGGTGCAGATTTCTAATCTCATTGATGGTGGATTTAGTGGGAATGGTTTTACTTGGCTGAACAAAAGAAATGGAAATGCAACTATTTTGCAGCGGCTTGATAGAGCTTTCTACAATTCTGAATGGTTAAATGGGTTTCATAGCACTTCTATCATTCATCTCAATAGAACTTGTTCAGATCACTCTCCTCTTCTTTTAAATATCACTCTCTCGGCCATAGCTAAGAAAGGCGCTTTCAGATTTCTCAACATTTGGTTGAAGCATAAATCTTTTATTCCCCTTGTTGAATCTTCTTGGGCTGAATACATGGATGGGAGACCCATGGTCAAGTTTGCTAAAAAGTTGAATAGGTTGAAGCATCACATTCAAAAATGGAATAAAGAGGTATTTGGGCGAATTGATCAACAAGTTAGACAAGCGGAGGATGATGTTACAGCAAAAGAATTAGCCTTTGATCATGATCCTTCGGAGGAGAATAGGGCTGCTCTACACTTGGCCCAAGCTCATTTACTTCATCGTTTAAAGATTGAGGAAGATTTCTGGATGCAAAAAGCTAATTTAGCTTGGTTAAAAAAGATGGTGATCGTAATACTAAATTTTTTCAGTCCTATGTGAAGAAAAAGAGATTAAAGCTTCATATCCACCGTATTCAAGATAGAAATGGTGTTTGGTTGGAGGAGCTGTCCGAGATTCAAAATGAAGCTATTCGTTTCTTCTCTGATCAATTATCGAGTGATCATGTTTGCTCGTCTCAACAACTTCTTGATCATATTCCTAGAATTCTGAATGATGTTGATAATCAAATGCTTACTTCTGCTCCTACTCTTGAAGAGATTCGAGAAGTGGTTTTCTCTTTGTCTGGAGCTAGTGCGGCTGGACCTGATGGTTTTAATGGTGAATTCTATCATAATTGCTGGGAATTTATTAAAAATGATCTTTTTAGGGCTGTTTTGGAGTTCTTTGCGGGTTTTCGAATGCCTAGGGGTTGGACTAGTACAACTATTGTCCTCCTTCCTAAGGTAGCTGCTCCTAATTCTTTTTCTGATTGGAGGCCTATAAGCCTATGTAATTTCTCTAATAAGATCATAACGAAGCTTTTGAATGGTCGTCTCTCTTCAATTCTGCCTCAAATCATTTCTCCTCAACAAAGTGGTTTTATTAAAGGTCGCCTCATTCATGAGAACGTGTTACTTGCACAAGAGCTTATGCATTCTATCAACCGGAAAGTCTTTGGGGGGAACATTGCCTTAAAGCTTGATATGGCAAAGGCGTATGATCGTCTTTCTTGGTTTGCTTTGATAAAGGTAATGCGTCATTTTGGTTTTTCCGAAATTTGGATTGATATGATATTTAGATGTATCTCGGATTGTTGGTTCTCTATTCTTATTAATGGGGAGGCGGTGGGGTATTTTCCTTCAGCTAGAGGTCTTCGCCAAGGTGACCCCATATCTCCTTCCTTATTCATTATTGCTGCTGAGATTTTGAGTCGTGGTCTTAATGCTCTTCATGAGAATCATCATCACATCATCTATCATTCTGGAGCTATTCATGCTCCTTTTATATCTCACCTTTCATATGCTGATGATGTTATAATTTTTTGCAATGGTAGCAAGACCTCCATTGATATGCATATGATATTTCTAAATTCTTATCAAGAATTTTCGGGCCAATTGGTTAGTATGGCAAAGTCTTGCTTTATTTTGGGTAGAAGAGACATGGGCAAAGCTGATTTAGTGGCTGAATGGACGGGATTTCAACACAAACATCTGCCCATCATTTATCTTGGATGTCCTTTGTATTCCGGAAGGAAAACTCAAGCCCTTTTTATTCCGATTCTTAGGAAGATGGAGGAGAGACTTGAAACGTGGCAAGGAAAGATTTTGTCTTTGGGGGCCAAAGTTATTCTTATCAAATCTTGTCTTCAAGCAATTCCTATTTACTATCTTTCTCTTCTTGAACTTCCAAAAGGTACTATCAATGCTATTACTCGTCTTATCTCTAATTTTTTCTGGAGTAATGCGGATGGAGAGAAACGGTGTCATTGGGTTTCAAAAAAGGAATTCTATTGGCCTACTTATGAAGGTGGCTTGGGTCTTAGAAAATTTGAAGACATGTCCCTTGCTTTTGCTATGAAATTATGGTGGCGTTTTAGATGTGGGAATTCTTCATGGGCTCGGTTTTTATTAGAAAAATATTGTCATAATTCCCATCCCATGGATGCTATTTTTCGAGTGGGTTCTTCACATATTTGGAAAAGGATGATCGCTGCAAAGGAGTTGGTTGAGGACAATCTGTTTTGGGGTATTAAATCTGGAAGTATTTCGGTTCAAGAACATTGGTTGGCTAAGGATCTTGTTCTTCAAAATGAAGATCATGTTCCGATCTCTTCCTTGTTTTTTGATGGGGCTCTTCTCGTTGATCATGTGAGGCAATCTTATGGGCAGCAAGTGATTGATCTAATGCAATCGAGGTTTATTTCTATTGAAGATGGGCCAGACATTCCTTTCTGGACTCCTTCTACTACGGGTAAGTTTTCTACTTCTTACTGCTTGGAAAGTGTGCCGCATTTCCGTAACATCTAGGATGGTTTTTGCTGTTTGTTGGCATAAACATATTCCCCTCAAAGTCTCGGTTTTTATGTGGAAAGCTTTGAAAAATGCGCTCCCAACCGATGCTTCGATTCAAAAGCGTGGTATTCATATTGCTTCTCAATGTGTTTGCTGCACTTCTCCTTCTTTTGAGACTTTATCCCATATTCTTTTGCATGGTAATGTTGCTTCGGAAATTTGGAAATTCTTCGGGGATTTGATTGGGATTCGGATTTATGGTTCTTCTCTCTCTCAATGGTTAATGTCGTGGAGCTACAATCTTCCTTTAAAAGCTTCGGGTGGTATCAAGTGGCTTTGTGCAATCCTTCCTAGTATCATTTCTTTGGAGTCTTTGGAAGGCGCGTAATAAATACAGATTTGAGGGTATTAAGATGAATGTCAACATCATTATTATGCGGAGTTCAAATTCAGTGTCCGGGATATTGCTAACGCATTCAATATTTCTCTTCCTTGGGGTCCGTTTGACTCGTATGTGATGGAGTTTTTAAATTTCGGAAGGCCGATAATGTTATTAAGCCTATGCGGCTTGTTTTTGGGCCGTTCCTTCCAATGGGCAAATTAAGTTAAATACCGATGGTGCGTCTAGAAACAATCCGGGTATTGCAGCAGGTGGAGGTATTTTTCGAGATAGCAAGGGTAATATGGTTTTCGGATTTTGCAAATTCTATGGTGTTGCGTCTAATATAATGGCTGAAGTTAGAGCGGCTTTGGATGGGATTCGTTTTGCTATTGATCGTGGATATCATTCTTTGTGGGTTGAGATGGACTCAGAAGTGCTGGTGCGTATTTTACATAATTCTTGTCTAGTTCCTTGGGAAATTTGGCATTACATTCAGGAAATCCAACGTATGATGTTGCTCCTTCAAATTCGAGTTACTCATATCTTCCGGGAAGGTAATCAGGTAGCGGATGGTTTAGCTATAATCATGCTGCTGATCATAGGGCTGATTTTGAGTTTTTATCTAGCAGTGAGCTTCCTATTATCTGTTTGAGACCTTATCTAAATGATAAGACATCATCTCCATATATTAGGCGTTAGTTTTCCCCTCCTTCTTGTAGAGGATCTTATGGCGTGTATAAGACCTCCCCCTGTAGGTTTTTTTCCGGTGGTTAAGGCCGTCATGTCCCCCACCTTGTTTTGTACCTTTTCTTTTTCTATTAATAAAATCTAGGGAGTACCGTCTCCTTTCGCCAAAAAAAAAATAAAAAAAAATAACCACATTGGGAAATTAGTAAACACTTTACGTTACCTTTCCCTTTACCTTTCCCATCTGAACCATATGTAGTACTACAGTGGGAGTAATACTCCTCTCATTTGTGAACTGCTGGTGCACATTCACATCTTATACGCTCCCTTTCAGAGAACCATATAAGCTACCAGCTATCATATGAACTGAATGCACATATCTATAGAAGCTGTACCCCTAATTCGTGGCCACATAAAGGGGGGAGCGGTCACAAGTATAAGGAAATCCAAGCACCTTATGAAATATCTTCTCATAAGTGATCGTATTCCCTATACCCCCGAGGATCAGCTGATATACCATATTCAAGCACATCACAGATACTTGAAAATAAGTCCACCCCATGGGACATCAATACATATATATAACATGGTACTGCAACTCATGTTACCAATCACAATAGTGCACATATATTTCAACACTATTGAACAACAACAATCTAATGACATGGTATTATTATTATTATTATTATTTTGGCGAAAGGAGATGGTACTCCCTATATTTTATTAATTAAAAAGAAAATTACAAAACAAGGTGGGGGACATGACAACCTCAACCACCTGGAAAAGCAACGGGGGGAGTCCTTACACAAGCCGTAAGGTACTCTACAAATAGGGGAGGGGGAACAACCTATCAATGAAAACAGGAAAAATACAAAAGAGAACATAAAAAAAAACTAACATCTAACATAGGGGATAGCAGACCTATCTAAAATATAAGCTCCTTTGCAGCGGTGAGGAAGATCACTAAAAGTAAAATATTCTGAATTAGATCTTGTAACCGCAGCGACATTAGCCAAACCATCTGCAACCTGATTGCCTTCACGCAGAATATGAGTCACTCTAACACCAATAAGCGAAATAAGCCTTTTTATATGGAGAACCTCGTACCAAATACTCCAAGGAATATGAAAGTCACGGATTAGCACATTTAAAAGAATTTCAGAATCAATTTCAAGCCAAAGAGAAGAAATACCAAATTGAGACGCGTAAAGGAGGACGTCCAGAACTGCCTTAGCTTCAGCAACCATGTTGGTACTATGACCATAAAACTTGGAAAAGGCAAATAAATGACATGGTATTAATACTCATGCTCAACAATTGAAACAGTGCAACACGTATTTAAACACTATGTGCACAACCAACTATGAATATGTAAACACTTATGACACAAAGTATATCACATAAGTCCTACATATTCGTTACACAATATATAATACAGTAACAGGGTATTACCACTCCTGTCCAAACCAATGAAGTAGTGCACTATACATTTTATGCACTATAAGAACAAATAACCCTATACAGGTCACCACGTAAGGATACAATATCATATAAGTAACCCTACGCGTTCATAATATAACAATAAACACCTTCTATAAAGGTTCCAAGTTCAAATACCAAGTTTTACTAACTTTGGTTCAAGTTTCATAATTGCCTCTCAACCCTTTTTGAGACAATATTTAACGCCTTTCCCATTACCCATTTGGACCATTTAAAGTTCCATAATGTAGTACTAAAGTTGTACTAGAAGCGTAGTTAAAGAGGGACTTAGTTCATCCCCATTAGACTAGGTGTTCAAGGCCTAGAACATTGCTCAAGGGCTGCAGGGCAGGGCACGACTCTTGCCCTATTACACCCCCACCAGAAACTATCATCCCATGAAGGTCACGACTTGTCTCAGACTGACTTCAAGTGTCGCACGACTTCTTCAAGCAAGGTCACGACTTGTGCTTCAGGGCACGAGTCGTGCCCAAGCCCAGAAACTGATGTTCAAGCTGCAACATCGGCGAACGAAACAACACCTATAGCTCTCAGTCCAGCTACTGCAAAGTGATCCCAACTTCACTCTACCAGTATTATAGCACATAATATACACTCTTCATGCCATACAACCTACATACCACCAATTCCAACTCCAACCCAATTCATATTATCACCCTTATTACTACTCAGTCAACCCAAACCATTTCCTATCCATTTCCAGGCCAAAAGAAATGATTCAACACATTCAAATATCCTTTATAACACGTATTAACATCATTTCACTAGTATGAGCAATTATTTGAAAAGAACCATAACAACTTACCATTTTTTTTAAACGAAAGGAGACGTAGCTCCCTAGCTTTTATAAATAAAATAAAAGAAACAAAGCACGGTGGGGGACATAAAACCAAACCACCGGAAACGAAAAGAAAACTACAATGTGGGGCTTAAAGCCAACAATAAAATCAAGAAAGCTAAGGGGAGGGGTGCAAGTCCATCTGGACCGCCCCAAAACAAGAGGAAGGGGGGAACTAAACCCTAAGCTATCAAAAGGGAAAGGATAGAACCAAATCCCATCAAACAAAATTATCAGGAGGAGAAGCCGATCTTCCATGCCATTTTCTAGAAGAGACCATTGTGAAACCATCAGCATTAGTATTCTTTTTGTGAGACGGAGTAAAAGGAGTATAGCCAGCCATATCAGTAACAAAGGAATATGGGGCCCTTGAAGCCGAAAAACGCTCTGGAGATTTTGGTTCTACTTCCACAAAAGGTTGGGGAGGATGGGACTCCCTATAACGAGCAATGTTGCGCATAATAGCCTCCATATCATTTGTTGGAGCATTGATATCACCAACAACACCAACATGAACAGCCACGTTATCATTAGTTGGAGCATTGTCACCAACAACACCAACAACCGCAGCCACGTTATTTGCAGCAGAAACATTATTTGTGTTTATTATGCCAACAACCAAGTCTTCTTGATCAGCCACATTGTTGCCATCCCTAGCCGATCCATCACCCAAGTGGACAACTTTATCTGCATTTATCATTGAATTAGCAGCAACCAACTCTGAGGCAGCATCCGAATGAGAAGCCATAGCCGAGCCAACACCCAAAAAACCATCAGAATTTGCATTGTCCGCCTGAATACCATCATTTCCCTTCACAACATCTCTTGAGACCTTCTCAATCTCAGGAAGAAGTCGACCCCTTTTTGCAACTTTTGGGAAGACAACACGAACTCCATTTTGATCATTTTTGGAAGGCTGAACCGTCTCCTTGTCCTTCGCAATATTGCTATCAGCTTTGGGAGGGGAATCCGCCTCCTTAGAACTCACAGTAGAGGCATCATTGGTGCCGCAATTAGCACCATCTGCCTTGCCAAACCCATTCTCATCATTTGCATCTTCATGTCTCTTTACATCAGCCATTTTCTCAGCATAATTCGAGCCATCAATACTCACAATAGCACCAGATTTTGGCAGCTGAACCAGCCCATTATGAGGCTTCTCAAACCCCAAGTTTTCATCAGTTTTAACTTGCTCAAAAGCCACATTTTTAATCGCTTTAGCCAGCACATTACCCACCTGCTTTTTGGTAGTATCATTCGGCTTAGCAGTGGCCTGCTGAACCCGCTTGCAAGAGAAGATGTCATGCCCAAGTAAAGAACAATGTTTACAAAATTTTGGCAAGTTATTATACTCCACTTTTTGATAAAAACTGGGAAGGAAATCCCCACAATCAACAAAAACTTCATGAGGGAGCTTCCTTGAAACATCAACTTGAATTAGAACTTTTGCTAGACTAGGCCTAGTGAGATCTGTTGTGGCTTTATCAATTGATAAGGGAGAACCAATAAGTTTTGCAATGGCAAATAGACAAGCTTTATTGAACAAATGAATGGGTAAACCGGGCAAACCTACCCAAACAGCGGCAATTGGGGACTCGTATTCCGCCTTCCAAGCCGGCGACCAAGCAAGAGTTCTCATTGGAAAACGAGAAACATACCATACTTCCTTCATCCACAGCCTTTGATAATCTGCTTCCGAGGATAATTGAATAAGCATATGACGAGCATCAAGGTTACCCAGTTTCAACTGACCTTTCAATTGAAATTTGGCAAAAGCCAAACGAGATTCTTCCATAGTTGGGCGACCGTCTTTGGAATTTTCCGACGAGAGTCCACGTGAAAGGTTTCGAAAAAGCCTCAATGTGTTCTTGAGAAAGTTTGATCGATGGAGTACCTTTATGCGAAGAAGAAATGATGGGGGGAAGGGTTGAATCTGGGCTAGGATTATGAGTAGCAGCCGGAGTTTGCTGATTGAAAAGATCGGCAAAGGACTTGGGAGAAGCATTCAATTGCGGAGAAGGCGAAACAGTAACCTTCTGCAGAGAAGAAGGTTGCGGCGCAGCATGTTGATGGGCCAATACATGCGCATTAGGGTTTACATTCGGGAAGGATTGTTGAGGGATGATCGGTACAACAGGGACGTCAAAAAAAGATGCCGGAAAGGTCATAGCCGGCGCCCCAAAGGCCATAACAACTTACCAAAAGTTATCAAAATAAAAGGAAGATATAATCGTCTCTTCTTGCTCTAAACACCTTCCTGAGCAATAATTTGAAGTTGGAATCAACAACCAAGCAACGGGTGAATTTCTGGGATTTTTGGAAGATCACCTAGGGTTTAGTTCTTTCTAGACGTAGGAAGAGAAGAGAGTAGATTGAGGGAATTGTATGGCTTCTTTAAGAAGCTAAAAAGAGATTTATATAAAACATTTTTCACACAAGCTCCGCCAAGTTTGAAAATCAACAAACAACTACCTCACGTTTAAAGTTACACTCAAGCTCCTCAACCATTTTTTTTTTGGCGAAAGGAGACGGTACTCCCTAGATTTTATTGATATAAGCAAAAATTACAAAACATGGTGGGGGACATGACAACCTCAACCACCGGAAAGGAAATACAGGGCTTAAAGCCAACAGAGAAATAAAGAAAACTAAGGGGAGGGGTGCAAATCCAAATGGACAGCCCCAATACAAGAGGAGGGGGAAAGCAACTAATCTAAAAATAAATGAAATCGACATCTACGGGGAGTGAGCCAGCTTCTAACGAGCTGCCCATTACAAGGGGAAGGGGGAGACAAAAGCTACTACAAACGTACATAAGGAACACCAGCTCTATCCAATTTAAAAGCACCATAACATCCTTTTGGAAGATCAGAAGCTGTGTAAAACCAAACATTCCTCTTTCGATTGGCAGCCACATTAGCCAAAAAATCTGCAATCTTATTACCTTCTCGAAAAGTATGAGAGACACGCACCTGGATGGAATTCATAATTTGCTTCATTCTTTGGACGAGATAATGAATTTCCCATGGGATATGATAATCTTTTATTAAGATTTTCATTAAAACCTCTGAATCCACTTCAAGCCACAATCGAGTGATACCAAACTTTTGAGCAAGAATCAGCCCATCTAGAGGCGCATAAGCTTCCGCCCACATGTTCGTACGAACCCCATAATAATTTCCAAAATCATATAAAATGTTACCTTGATAAGCTCCTCAACCATTTTATAACACTTTCAGTTCAAAATTTCAAGTGTTATCACTTTACTACACAAAACTCCCATTTCTTTTATTTAGACATTATATGATTCAATCAAGCTAATAACATCTAACTTCACATAGTTCATCATAAATCTCAAAATGAACACGTATTTAAACCAAATGCCAACAAGCAAAGGATGAGATGCAATGCAAACCCAACCCCACGTGCTTCACGTGTGACCAAAATGTGCCTAGGTTTAGGTTCGTGACATGTATCGCGCGAGACTACCCCTCTGCAGGAGGGAGAGAATCACGTAAATCACCCCCTATAAATACTAGATGATTTTTAATATTTCGGAGGACACAATTTGCTGGTTTCTCTCCTTGAAAGACTCATGTAAATCACTCATAAACCACACCAAATTTCGTCCATCAACCTTGTTGATCGACGAACGTCGAGGTTCGAGCCTAGAATCAAGGCGAAACTCTGTCCAAATCATTTCTCAACCTATAGGTATTGTCCTTTCTTCTTTATTTATTCTAATTGATAGTTAGAGTGGTATAAGCATATCGAATCTAGGATCGGCCTAGAGCCTCTTCAAATCATGGAGATGGTCTCGAAGCAATCAATCTTTGAATTGGGTGGATGCGGTGCTCCATGACCTTCCAAATCCATCACTTAAACCTCAAACCCAAATCTCTTGAAAATGGTTTTTCTATATTTCCTCATAATAATATAGGTGGCGAATTAAACAAATAAATAAAAAGAGGAGAAAATTCCGCACCGCTACAGTTTGGCGACTCCGCTGGGGACTGTTTAAAATTAAAATGGCTTAGACTTGCATCAATTAAGGGGGATTTTCAAAAAAAATCAATTTCTTATTCAATTTCAGGCTAGTCCCGCACGAGACAACCCTTTGTCCCTCACGAGACAAAGCCTCTGTAACCCGTTCTGTTTTTTGGTTTTTCTTGTTCGTTTTGAAATCCAAGATAAGATTCAAACATGTAAGGGGATCCCAGATTACCGTATTTGTAGAGTTCTTTCATCTCAAGGCCTTCCTTAAGATGTAGGACTCGAAATTGTGGTTTATTTTATTTAAATAATGATTCTTATTTAAATTGCGTGAGATTGGTTTTTTGATTAAAGACCGGTCCATGGAGGGTTTGGGAGTTGTAATTTTAATTGAATTGAATTTATTTATTCTCTCTCTCTCCTTATGTGGAACTATGACGACCTGAGTCTTCCTAAATTGGGAGAAACGTAGGCAACCATTTGGTGCGGCCATTGCTTGTTTTTTCCTTTGTTTTTTTAAAAAAAACCTCTATATTTTACTCTATCACCTATAATTGAATCTCACACACGCGCACACATGATTATAACTGACATTGCAATACATACCTTGATAAACCCGGAACCCACACTAAGGACGAATGACGGTAATCACCTAATCGCCAATCTCTCCGAAGTTTGATCATCCCACCTCGCGTCTTCAATCCATCTAGATTGTCATATCGCGAGGAACCGAGCCTTAAGCCCTGCATAGCCTCATGCATCATGTAGATTATTTCTCTAAGAACACTCCACGACCGGTCGGTTTTTGAATCGGTGATCTTTCTATGTCTTTGACAAAAATAAAGCTAATGTAAAATTGACCATAAAGAAGGATTCAGAAAAGTCCCTTTGGAATGACCCTTTTGGAATTGTCCCTTCAAAAAAAGAAGCGTGGTCCCTTTTAAAAAAAGAACAATCCTTCAAATCAATTTTACATGGCTTTATTTTACAAAGAACAGATTGATTACTAAGTCGTTAAGTTTGGATAAAGACCTTAGAAACCCTTCAAAACGGATTATCCATTCCGATCAAAATTTAGGACAAATAAAAATTGACTTCCAGTGTGATTGTCTCGCGTGAGACTAAATGTTCCGCGCGGGACAAAGCTTCTGTTTACTGTGCTGAGCCTGAAACCTTTAAGCCTTTTTCCGATCCATTGGGGCTAGATTTGATCTTGATGCGAGTTCTATACTTCTATGTCAGTTTTGCGAAGCTACATCAGCCTCAAGACTCTCCCAACACAATGTCCGGCATCGACGAAATTCCGGGTGATGAAACCATGTCTGAAAATAATCACAAACTGCTAGAAGAAGCCAATGGCCGCTTAGAGGAGCAAGCAGCCCAAATCCATACCCTCGTTGAGGAAATCCAAGAGCTTAGGGCGGCACTATCCACAAAAGAAAAGAAAAAGGAAAATGATTCTTCCTCCGAAGAAAAAGAATCATACACCAGGAAGACTAAGAACCAAGGGACTAGGGATGCCACTTCTAGATTGGTGGAGATTTCGTACTTCTAATTCCCTTTGGGCTCAGTTTCTTGAGGCCAAATATTGTCGTAATACTCATCCTATGGATGCCACTTCTAGATTGGGCTGCTCTCATATTTGGAAGCGGATGGTTGCTGCTAAGGATTTAGTGGAGAGTCGTATTGCTTGGGGTGTGGGCCGTGGTGAGATTTCTATTCAAGAAAAGTGGCTTCCTCATGATATTCCTCTCCTTGATGATCGCCATGATCAGATTTTTTCGTTATTTGAGGACGGTGTTTTAAGGGAGGATTATATTCGTCATACTTTTGGTCAGCAATGTTTGTTGGAGCTTCAAGCCTTTGGTATTCGGATTGATGGTGATTGTGATATGCCTTTTTGGTCTCCCTCTTCTACGGGAAAATTTTCTATCTCTTCGGCTTGAAAATGTTTAAAGGCTGCCCTCCCTACTGATGACAACATATCTCGTAAAGGTATATCTATTGTTTCTCGTTGTCATTTTTGTGCTAACCCCTCTCTTGAATCTATGCAGCACATTCTTTTACATGGTGATATTGCTTTTCATGTGTGGAATTTCTTTGGGAATTTAATTGGTTTCCAAGTCTCGGGGTCTACTATCACGCAAAGGATGATTGCTTGGCATGCTTGTAAAAATCCCAAGCTTAGTAGGGTCGTGATTTGGTTGGAAGATATTCTTCCGAGTATCATCTGCTGGGAGCTTTGGAAGCACAGAAATAAATGCAGGTTTGATGATGTTACTCCTAATTGGACAAAGGTTCGTAATAATATTCAGTTCCAGGTTAGTGAAATCCTTCGGGCTCACAGATTATCCTTTCATGTTCTACATTCGGAGGTAAATATTGCTTTATTTTTTAATATTAGTATGACGGCTCAATCTATTGCTCGTGTTAAACTTGTTTCATGGACTCCTCCTTCTGTGGGCCAAGTCAAAGTTAATACTGATGGTGCCTCTCGTGGTAATCCGGGCATTGCCTCGGGTGGTGGTATTTTGCGCCGTCATGATGGGTCTTTTATTTATGCTTTTTCTCATTTTTATGGTAATGCTTCTAACATGGTTGCTGAAGCTAGGGCTGCTCTTGATGGAATTATTCAAGCTAGGTCTATGGGTTTCAATTCTATTTGGCTTGAGGTGGACTCTGAAGTTTTGTCTCATTCTTCTTCGCAAATGCAATATCCCTTGGGCGATTTGGTATTTCATTCAAGACATCTTCAGAGTGATGACGGATGCGCATTTTCAGGTCACTCATGTCTACAGGGAAGGTAATAAAGTGGCTGATTTTCTTGCAAATATCTCGGCTGCAGAGCAAGCGGATTTTCAGTTTGCATCTTTGGAATCTTGCCCTAAGCCGTGTCAGAGCCTTCTCTTCTTTGATCGGATTTCGTATCCTAATATTAGGCGGTAGGTGCTTTTATTTTTCTGTTGTTTTTTCCTTTTATTTTAGTCCCCCCCCCCTTTTTTTGTTGAGGATCTTGCAGGTTGTGCAAGAACTCCCCCCTAGGTTTCTTTTTCAGGTGGTTAAGGTTGTCATGTCCCCCACCTTGTTTGTATTTTTATTTTTCGGTTTTAATAAAATCTAGGGAGTACCGTCTCCTTTTGCCAAAAAAAAAAAAAAAAAAAAACCAAGGGACTAGGGGAATGGGGTATAAAGATTGGATCTTTATACTCATCCTATGTCTTTCGTGCCTTAAAATGGCTATTAGACAATCCTCGAAGAGAGATCCATCTTTTAGGGACATGGGGTAAATGACATTTAAAGTAAAGATTGCATTTTTAAGGTAAATAACACAATGAGCATTATTAAACTAGAGAAATAATGTAAAAGGGATGAACTTTATGGCATTTCCTATGTCCTTTAAGACCTCATAAGGTGGGCAATCCTTGGAAAGCTAGATCAAGGGAAGGGGATGACATAATATGAATAAAGATTGCATTTTTATGTAAAAAGGTAAAGGGACATCACATCATCATGTGGTAGATCATCCCTAGAACAAGCCACTTGTGAAATCTTGTTCATCCTTGGGAGAGGATCTCCAATGAATCCTTTGTGTAGGGGGAGTGGGAATATGATATTTACATTGCAAAGATAAGATCTTTAAGACAATAAATCAATATAAGTGGCAGGTAACAAGAATATAAATAACAAATAGTAAGTAAAGGCAAGATAATATGAGTAAATCAAGGGGAAAGGAAGGAGAGATTACCAATGTTGGTTCTCTCTATCTCCCAAGGGGATTTTCCTATTTAGGAATATCCAATTAGGATGAGATTTGTGTATGAGGGAGGTGAGTTTTGAGTGTTTTTAGTTTTTGGAAATTCGTGTATTGATTTGGGCAGAGTAACAGTGCTGAAAATTTTCTATCAAAATGGGTAGAGGTGGCCTCTATTTATAGGCTGCAGCGTGCTTCCTAAAGAAGTCGCCCGGCGTTAATCTGCGGCAAATGAAGTCGCCCGGCGTTATCCTCTATCGTATCAGCATGTTTCTAGATTCATGCAAGGTGGCAGCTAGAGGCTTCTTTCCAGCGAGGTCCTGCTTGGAATTCTAATTCCTAGCAGGTCCTTCCTCCCTTGGAAAGTTTGGAAAAGTTCCTGAATTGCCCCTAAACTTTATGAAAGTTTGGGGAATTGCCAGGAAACTTAACCGAAAGGCATGAGCCAGATTTGGGTACTTACAGAAGCCCCTCGGCAACGGTACTTGCAAAGCAAGTGGGGTTGTCGATAAAAGTGAGAATCCAATCTGGCGAATTGCCGAGATGGATTGGGATTGGGTGACCAAGGAGGTCGAGTGGCTGAACCTTTGGAAGGCTACCTACGTATCCCGGGGAAATCAAGCCATGATCGTAGTTCTGGGTCCACTAGAGAAAGGGTGTCATATGTAACGGATTGGCTGAACCTAAAGTAGGCAACCTACGTATCCCGGGGGAATCAAGCCTTGATCGTAGTTCGGGATCCACTGAGGAATGGCGAAGAGAAACTGGTCCCTTGCTATGAAGATGGAAAGGAAGTGACCTAAGAGGTCGAATGGCTGGTCCTACTGGGGATATGCCAAATGAAGGGAGTGACCGATGTGGTCGGATGGTTGGACCTTTTGAAAGGCTAGCGCACTACTGAGGAGTGGTAAAGAAAGGGGGTGACCAATGTGGTCGGATGGCTGGACCTTTTGAAAGGCTCACGCACCTTTGAGGAGTGGTGAAGAAAGGGGGGTCACAAATGTGGTCGGAATGCTGGACCTTTTGAAAGGCTACCTACGTATCCTCGGGAGGAATCAAGCCACGATCGTAGTTTGGGATCACCGCTAGACAGTTAAGCAACAGGTCTAGGATCCTTGGAGTTTTGACGGTTAATGGAGGAGTCACCTGATATTATTCCATTCTATCTCCTTAGAAGGAGATAGCGCCGTAAGCTTTAGTTTTCAACTTTAGCTCCCTCTATCTCCTTAGAAGGAGATAGCGCCGTAAGCTTTAATTTCCAACTTTAGCTCCCTCTATCTCCTTATCTCCTTATAAGGAGATAGCGCCGTAAGCTTTAGTTTCCAAATTTAGCTTCCTCTATCTCCTTAAAAGGAGATAGCATCGTAAGCTTTAGTTTCCAACTTTAGCTCCCTCTATCTCCTTAGAAGGAGATAGCGCCGTAAGCTTTAATATACAACTTTAGCTCCCTCTATCTCCTTAGAAGGAGATAGATCCGTAAGCTTTAGTTTCCAACTTTAGCTTCCTTTATCTCCTTAGAAGGAGATAGCGCCGTAGGCTTTAGTTTCCAACTTTAGCTCCCTCTATCTCCTTAGAAGGAGATAGCTCCGTAAGCTTTAGTTTCCGACTTTTGCTCCCTCTATCTCCTTCCTCTATCTCCTTAGAAGGAGATAGCGCCGTAAGCTTTAGTTTCCAAATTTAGCTCCCTCTATCTCCTTAGAAGGAGATAGCGCCGTAAACTTTAGTTTCCAACTTTAGCTCCCTCTATCTCCGATACAGCGCTGTAAGCTTTAGTTTCCGACTTTAGCTCCCACTCCTCTATCTCCTTAGAAGGAGATAGCACCGTAAGCTTTAGTTTCCAACTTTAGATCCCTCTATCTCCTTATCCCCTTAGAAGGAGATAGCGCCACAAGCTTTAGTATTCCAGCTTTAGCTCCCTCTATCTCCTTAGAAAGAGATAGCGCCACAAGCTTTAGTTTTCCACCTTTAGCTCCCTCTATCTCCTTCAAAAGAGATAGCGACGTAAGCTTTAGTATCCAGCTTTAGATCCCTCTATCTCCTTAAAAGGAGATAGCTCCATAAGCTTTAGCTTCCGTCACTTTCGTTAGAATGGAATAACGTCAGGCGACAACCTCCAAATTGTCAAATTTCAGCTTTAGCTCCCTCTATCTCCTTAGAAGAAGATAGCGCCGTAAGCTTTAGCTTCCGTTACTTCCATTAGAATGGAATAACGTCAGGCGACAACCTCCAAATTGTCAAATTCCATCTTTAGCTCCATCTATCTCCTTAGAAGGTGATAGCGCTGTAAACTTCAGCTTCCGTTACTTTCGTTAGAATGGAATAACGTCAGGTGACAACCTCCTAGTTGTCAAATTCCAACTTTAGCTCCATCTATCTCCTTAGAAGGAGATAGCGCCGTAAGCTTTAGCTTCCGTTACTTCCGTTAGAATGGAATAACGTCATGCGACAACCTCCAAATTGTCAAATTCCAGCTTTAGCTCCCTCTATCTCCTTAGAAGGAGATACTCCTTAGAAGGAGATAGCACCGTAAGCTTTAGCTTCCGTTACTTCCGTTAGAATGGAATAACGTCAGGTGACAACCTCCAAATTGTCAAATTCCATCTTTAGCTCCCTCTATCTCCTTAGAAGGAGATAGCATTGTAAGCTTTAGCTTCCGTTACTTTTGTTAAAATGGAATAACGTTAGGTGACAACCTCCAAATTGTCAAATTCCAGATTTAGCTCCCTCTATCTCCTTAGAAGGAGATGGTGCCATAAGCTTTAGCTTTCGTTACTTCCGTTAGAATGGAATAACGTCAAGCGACAACCTCCAAACTTTCAAATTCCAGCTTTAGCTCCCTCTACCTCCTTAGAAGGTGATAGCGTCGTAAGCTTTTAGCTTCGGTTACTTCCGTTAGAATGGAATAACGTCCATTGACAACCTAAAAATTGTCAAAATTTCAGCTTTAGCTCCCTCTATCTCCTTAGAAGGAGATGGCGCCGTAAGATTTAGCTTTTCGTTACTTTCGTTAGAATGGAATAACATCAGGTGACTCCTCCATTAACCGTCAAAACTCCAAAGATCCTAGACCTGTTGCTTAACTGTCTAGCGGTGATCCCGAACTACGATCGTGGCTTGATTCCTCCCGAGGATACGTAGGTAGCCTTTTCAAAGGTCTAGCGATCCGACCTCATTGGTCACCCCATTCCTTTACCATCTCCTCAGTGGTGTGGGAACCTATTAAAAGGTCCAGCCATTCGACCTCTTAGTTCACCTCCTCTCCTTCTTCAAAGCAAGGGACCAGTTTCTCTTCACCATTCCCCATCGGATTCTGAGCTACGATCATGGCTTGATTCCCCCGGGATACGTAGGTAGCCTACTTTAGGTTCAGCCAATCCGTCACACATGACATCCTTTTCCCAGCGGATCCAGAACTACGATTTGGCTTGATTCCTCTTCGAGATACGTAGGTAGCCTTCCAAAGTTCAGCCACTCGACCTCCTTGGTCACCCAATGTCACGACCCTAATCATAGGTTCTATTTTGAGTCATGCTTAATTTTTATTTTTATTTTTGGCGAAAGGAGACGGTACTCCCTAGATTTTATTAAATAAATAAAAAGATACAAACGAAGGTGGGGGACATTACAACCTCAACCACCGAAAAGGAAATTACATTTGGCTTAAAGCCGAAGAATAAGAAGAAATAGCTATGGGGAGGAGTCCAACACATCCCATTACAGAATAGGCCCAAAATGCCAAACCCAAGCCCAAATGATTAGGCCCACCAGACATTTGGAGCGGTCGCACAAGCCAACCGAGCCACTAGGGCGAACGCCCAAGAACTAGGGCGGCCGCACAAGCCAAGCCGAGGCTCTTGTGCGACCGCACAAACCAAATCGCGGACGCCCAAGAAGGCCATGGGCACATCAGAAAACCAAACAGCAACAAAAACTTCAGCAGCATGGCAAGCCAGAATTCCACCAGCAACAACAACTCGAAAACCAACAAATGGGGAATATATCAAACGAAAATAAGGGGCTTGGCTTGAACAAGGATACATAACCAACTAACCAAGCCGAAAATAAGGAGTCCTTGCCTTATCAGCAGCCATGTTGGCTAACCCATCCGCAACACCATTTCCTTCTCTCAGAATATGCATTACCTGAACCTCCATCTGATCCATCAGGCGAAAAATGTGCGAAATGACATACCAAATAGCCCAAGGAATATGATAATCCTTATTAAGAATATGCACCAAGACATTTGAGTCAAGCTCTAACCAAACCCGAAGAAAACCAAGATTTTGAGCATTAATGAGACCATCCCTCGCAGCAAGAGCCTCAGCCATCATATTAGTCTGGACACCATAAAAGTTAGAAAAACCATAAATGAATTCTCCCTGGGGATTCCGAAAAATACCCCCACCAGCAGCAATACCCGGATTGCCACGAGAAACCCCATCCGTATTAACCTTGATCCAACCATATTCAGGATAATTCCACACTACCAATCTAAAATTCCGAGAGACATGGGGAGGAGAGCGCAGCCGAAAAAGATCCATTAAATGATTTGAGTCATGCTTAATCATATATTTGGAGTGCATTTCATTCATTTATATGTTTTGCATTTGGTTGGTTGCAATTATGTGTTAGTTGGCATTTTTTATATAACTTATATGATATTTTAAATATATTAATAAATCAAATATAATTATTTAATGTCTTATTGAAAATATTAGGAGTGGGTAGTGAAATGATAATATTTGAAAATTTAATTAAATATCTTATAAAAGTCATGAGGTGCTTAAGTATGAATGTTGGAACTTAAGGATTTAATGTTGGAATTGGTTAATAAGTTGAAGGAGCTTAACTTGAAAGTCCTATGTTTATCCTTGGAAAAATAATTTGAGAAGCTTCATTTAATCAAACAACATTTTTCTCCAGCCAAGTTCAGATCTTTGGTCCAAAAACCAAAACCCTTGATTTTCCTACTTAAAAATCCTTCCTAAATTCTAGAAAAATCCATTCGACGATTCGTTCGTTTCGTTGTGTTCGGGAGAAGAAGGAGAGCATTTTCATTTGATTAAAGTTTACAAGTTTTTATATTAATTTCAAGTAAGTTATTATATTTTCCCGTCAATTGCATGCTCATTTAGTGTAAATGTTGATGTTGTTGTTGTTTAATGGTGGCATGTGATTTTTAGGTCATTATCTTGAGTTTAAAATGGTAAAAATGGTTTTGGTGTGTGTTGAAATGATTAGTTTGGTTTTGGCTAACTTGGAAATGGTTTTGGTGTGTGTTAAAGTGGTAAATTTGGTATTTGGCTTGGTTGGAATAGCTTGGGTTAAGTTTGGGTTGTATTGCACTGAAGTTTGGGACTTGGTATTGTTGGTTAAGCTGGAAAAAAATGAACCTATACTTGTTTGCTGATTTTTCTGATGTTTCAGCACTGAACCTGAGATTCTGCTGAGGGCATGAGTCGTGACCTATGGCATGAGTCGTGCTATATAGTCGTGCCTTGGGTTGGACTACTGTATCAGGTAGGGTGTTAAAGGGTCACGAGTCGTGCCCTGGGGCACGAGTCGTGCTATGTAAGTCCAATTTTGCTGAATTGTTTTCAAAGCAATGTAAGTCCAATTTTATAACATATATTTCAACCAATTGAACACTATGATTAAAGTACAATGTATGAACAACAAAAGGATGTCTTTTGCATTGAACCTAACTTGTTTAATATCCTTATGTGAATGATGATACATCCTTGAATGGTTATTATAAGTGTGTAGACCTTATGTGTTACACCTTTTGCATTTGATTGACATCTTTATGATGTGCTTGATTAGGGTTCTCTACTTTGGAATCCTAAGTTGATTTGAATTGGTTCAAGGATGGTTTAGCCTTTGTGCTACTTTTGTTGGATACTTGTTATCATCTTGCTATCATTTTGATATGCTATATTGGTATGGTTCCCTACTTTGGAATCATCAGTTATTGTAAGCAAGTATTTAGTACTGTGCTTCTGTTTGAAAGTCCAGCTGGTACTTGATTGTTGGGTAGTGTTATGTGATTATAATGGCAACCGAGCCGAGTTCATTATAATCCATACACTGGGTCCCTTTTTGCTTAGCCATTGGCCATGGTTTGGGTAGTGGGCTAGCTCCCCTTTTTAGGGTGTAGTCTAGTTGCACATTTGGGTATGACTTTATGTCATAGTCCCCGTTTGTTGTTATTGTGATTGGGTTCCGGAACCGCTTCTTCAGCTGCTAATGCTGCTCGGATCGTGATATCCTTTTGAGGATGAAACCTTGGCTCAATATCCTTTTAAGTGTTACATTATTGCCCTTATATGTTATATATATATATATATATATATATATATATATATATATATATATATATATATATATATATATATATATATATATATATATATATATATATATATATATATATATATATATATGTATATATATCTTTCTTTGTGTTGATAAGAATATAATATATATGATGATTTGATGTTATATGCTTACCTAATGTGATTGCATATCATATTGTTGCATACTCCCTCTGTCCCATAAAACATTACCCCTTTTACTATTTTGGGCGTCCCACTTTAAAGTCCCACTTTCCTAAAAAGGAAAAAAAAATTACTATTCTCTCCACTCATTCTCTCTCCTCCCACTCACAACACTTTTCAAATTTACTATTCTCTCCACTCATTCTCTCTCCTCCCACTCACAACACATACTTTAATAACATTATTTCTTATTTTCCGTTCTCAATAGTAAAGGGGTAAAGTTCTCCGGGACGGAGGGAGTATATAATAACTTGCTGAGATTTTTTCTCACCCCGTCCTCTTATTGCTTTCTTGTTTGAAGTAGAAGTAAATGGTTTTACCTTTAGTTGAAATGTTTATAAAAGTTATTTAGGTTAAACAGGTTTTGAAATTGTCAAATTTTGGAAAGGACATTTCGAAAGTTTTTTTAAATAAAGGCATCTTCAGAGCGTGTCCTGTCGTGGGGCCAAGTAGGACCACGGTTTGGAGCGCGTCAATTGGTATCAGAGCCTTAGGTTTAGATAGTCTAGAGTGACTATGTGACCTAGGAGGGTAGTATGGATTGAGTGAGTGACGTTAAATGTTTTATGCAGGAGCTGAAGGTGATCCGACCGGACCTTTAGGCCATGTAAATGTAAGGGAGGAGACCCGAGATTTGTTCCAAGGAATGTTAGAGGCAGCTATGAAGGCCATGAATGACCAAAGACAGCAAAGAGAGCAAGTAGCGCCAAGGGTTGGATTGGATCAGTTTTTGAAGTTGAAACCTATTGGATATGATGGCGAGCCGGATGTGTCAAAGGCTGAGAGGTGGATTGAAGCCATAGAAAATATCTTTGAGGTGTTGAGATGTACCGAGGATGAACGAGTCAGGTTCGCGGCTGACAAGTTTTCTGGTGCGGCGGAGCATTGGTGGAGAACTTTAAAGGCAAGTTGGGACGAGACTCATGTTCCGTACACATGGGAGAATTTTATAAGGAAGTTCAAAGAGCATTTTATTCCTACTATGGATCAAGACAAGAAAGAGATGGAGTTTCTTAATCTGGAGCAGAATTTTATGACTGTGGCGCAGTATATGGCCAAGTTCACGGAGTTATCGAGATATTACACTCATTTGGTGGCAACCGAGGAGAGAAAGTCCATGAGGTTTGTTCAGGGTTTGAAGACACTGATCCGGATGCCGTTAGTGGCTCAAAAGTTTCAGAATTTTCAAGATGCCATGGATCGTGCTTACCATATTGAGCATGATATTGAAGAACATAAGAGAGAGAGATGGAATTGGTTAGTACGGGAAGGCAAGGAGGACACACAGTAGATCACAACAACAAGGTCGAGATAATCGAGGAGGGCAAGGATCAACATCACAGTATAGAGGGCAGCCGCAAGGTTAGTCTAGTATTCGAAGGCAGGGTTTTATTCCGAGGAATTCCCCAAAGAAAGTTTGTAATTATTGTCAGAAGGAGGGGCACATAGAGGAGCATTGTTGGAAGAAACAGGGGAAATGTTTGAATTGTGGGCAGTTGGGGAATTTTCAGAAAGATTGTCCAAAGCCAAAGAAGAAACCATTCGGGAGTGGGGTCAGGACTTCTCAAGGACAGAAGAGGGATTCTTCAGGGAGGCCTTTGGTTCAGGGTCGGGTCTTTGCGGTGAATCAACAACAAGCGGCAGATTCCTTCAACGTCATCGGAGGTACTATTTTTATAGCAAGTATGAGAGCACGTGCACTTATAGACCCTGGCTCATCTCATTCTTATGTGTCCATGCAGTTTGCATCGCAATTGCATGTTTCTGTTGAGTCTATGCCTTATGTGCTAGAAGTGTCAACTCCGTGGGAGAGTGTTTGGCAACCGATGAGGTGTTACGTGCCTGTGATGTGCATATATGTGATCATGTGTTACCTGCTGATTTGGAAGTGTTGCCTATGCATGATTTTGATGTTATTTTGGGTATGGATTGGCTAAGCAAATACCATGCTTTTGTTGGTTTTATGGTCCATGCGCAGCAGAATTAAGCATCTAATAACACAAAACCCAAGAGCCCTAAAATCCGTTCTATACGATTAAATTGAATTCCTATGAGATAGAATTAACCAACCTTAATTGCTTTCCGTTCTTGAGCTATCGAACAATGTATTGATGTGATTTTGAATCACAAACTTCAAACTCTAGGCCTTGATCGTCGTACGAGCGAAGTCCCTCTAGTAGTATCCACACCTTTGAATGAACCAAGAACAATTCTTGATGATTGCTAGATCCTTAAACCTTCGAAGAATATTGAGAAACTTTTGTGATTTTCTTTTCGGAAATTCGGCTAGCATTAGGGTTTCACAGACATCATATTTATACAACTTTAGTATGGTATTTTTTTCCTAATCAAATTAGGAAACCAATTTGTAAACCGCCTTAGGCTTATAATGTCGCGAGACCAGACGAGTCCTTTGGATAAGTTCTGTCACGCGATGACTTATGTCTGATGAGGAATTCTCAATATTCTTTATTTGGTTTAACCAATTCATTCTAGTTGTGTGTGACCCAATAGGATTATATTATGTTGGCAATGAGTCCGATCATATCGACCCTCATAAAACATAAGCGGACTCTAGCAAGCCATTATGTCTACCCAAATAATATAACGTAAGAGTTCACGTTTCCAATGGTACACTTCCATTTCTCCCTTTGTCTCACGATGTTATATTGAACACAAGTCATGGTCCACGTCAACTTGTACTTGTTCAATGCTTTCTCGATCTTGAGTATAATGATAATCCAATCACATTGGGGTATGGCCATACACTTTCATCATTATCACTCATCGAGGGGCCCAAGCAAAACATCTCTCTTTCGAGGGACAAATTCCATCTTGACTTATCATCCTTCCCATCATGAATCCGATCATGCCAAAGATAGCATTTATAAATATCGTGTTAAGATATCGTTTGACTAAAATCAAACATAACTTTCATCATATGTCGGTCATGATAATCTCAGGTCTAGGGACTAAATGAAGTAACCATATGAGATTTAATTATGAAATTTGACCATGACATAAATCTCATACGGGTCAGGTTCAGTCACTTGTTCTCTAACAAGTACCCATAAATTTAATGTGCATCTCTATTCATATAATCATCATATGATTATCCATTAACATTTATACTAATTATTCACTTAATAATTAGGGACGGAGATTATTACAAATAAATATGCAAAATATATAATAATCAAATAATAAACTTTTCATATAATAATAAATAATGTCAACACATAAGTCTATCAACTATAGGCCTAGGGCATAACACTAACAGTCTCCCACTTGCACTAGGCCCAATCTCCCATGTATCAAATACCCATGGACCTAACATGACCATCATGCTTAGCTTGCGGGAGAGCCTTAGTTAATGGGTCTGCCACGTTGTCATCAGTGTCTATACTGCATATCTTTAGTCTCCCCTTTCGCATATCTCTCGGATAATGTGGAAACGTCAAAGTATGTGTTTGGATCTCTGATGTGACCTTGGTTCCTTTGCTTGTGCAATGGCACCATTATTGTCACAATAAAGTGCAATAGGATCTTTGATGCTTGGAACGACTTCCAAATCACTAATGAACTTTTTGATCCAAACAGCTTCCTTAGCTGCATCAGATGCCGCTATGTACTCAACTTCGGTTGTAGAATCAGCGACGGTACTTTACTTGTAACTTTTCCAACTAACAGTGCCTCCATTCAGCGTAAACAAAAATCCTGTCTGCGATCTGAAATCATCTTTGTCGGTTTGAAAGCTAGCATCTGTGTGTAGCCTTTTACTACAAGATCTTCTTCCATTCCTCCAAAGACCAAGAATACATCCTTAGTTCTTCGTAAGTACTTGAGGATATTCTTGACTGCTATCCAATGTGGTTCGCCGGGATCTGATTGGTACCTACTCGTCATGCTTAGAGCACACGAGACATCGGGTCTAGTACATAACATAGCATACATGATAGACCCAATTGCCGAAGCATATGGAATACCATTCATTCTCTTTCGCTCATCATTAGTCTTAGGACTTTGAGTCTTGCTAAGAGATACACCATGTAACATAGCATACATGATAGACCCAATTGCCGAAGCATATGGAATACCATTCATTCTCTTTCAATCATCCTTTTAGATCTATCTCTATAGATCTTGATACCAAGGATATATGCAGCTTCGCCCATATCTTTCATTGAAAAACACTTTCCCAACCAAGACTTGACATTCTGTATTTTTTTTTTTGGCAAAAGGAGACGGTACTCCCTAGATTTTATTAATAACGAAAATAAAAATTACAAACATGGTGGGGGACATGACAACCTTAACCACCAGAAAAAAAACACCTAGGGGGAGTTCTTACACAACCTGCAAGATCCTCAACAATAAAGGGGGGAATCTAAAAACAAAAGAAAATACATCAATAAAAGAAAAAAACCTACTGCCTAATATTAGGATATGCAATCCGATCAAAGTAGAGAAGGCTCTGGCACGGCTTGGGACAAGACTCCAACGAAGTAAACTGATAATCCGTAAGCGCAGCAGACGAGATATTAGCAAGAAAATCTGCTACTTTATTACCTTCCCTGTAGACATGAGTTACCTGAATAGATGCTTCCTCCATGAATCTGAAAATGGCTTGAATGAAGTACCAGATCTCCCAAGGAATATTGCATTTGCGAAGTAAGATGAGAGATAAAACTTCGGAATCCACCTCGAGCCAAATAGAGTCAAACCCCATAAGCCTAGCTTGAGTAATCCCATCAAGAGCAGCCCTAGCCTCGGCAACCATGTTAGAAGCATTACCATAAAAGTGAGAAAAAGCAAAAATAAAAGACCCATCATGCTGACGTAAAATACCTCCACCCGAGGCAATGCCTGGGTTTCCACGAGACGCTCCATCTGTATTAACTTTAACTTGTCCCCCAGAAGGAGGGGACCAATGGACAAGCTTAACACGAGCAATAGACGGGGAGGCAATAATAATATTGAAAAATAGAGCAATATTTACCTCCGAAGGAATAATGTGAAAAGATAGACTGTGAGCCCGAAGGATATCACTAATTTGGAATTGAATATTATTACGAACCTTTTCCCAACTAGGGATTCCATCATCAAACCTGCATTTATTCCTGTGCTTCCAAAGCTCCCAACAAATGAAACTCGGAAGGATATCTCCCAACCATAACACAACCCTACTAAGCTTGGAATTTTTACAGGCATGCCAAGCAATCATCCTTTGCATGATAGTAGAGCCCGAGATTTGAAAACCAATCAAATTTCCAAAGAAATTCCACACACGAAAGGCAATATCACCATGAAGAAGAATGTGGTGTATGTTTTTTTTTTTTGGCGAAAGGAGACGGTACTCCCTAGATTTTATTAATTAAAAAGAAAATTACAAAACAAGGTGGGGGATATGACAACCTTAACCACCTGGAAAAGAAACGGGGGGAGTCCTTACACAAGCCGTAAGGTACTCTACAAAAGGGGGAGGGGAAACTACCTACCAAAGAAAGCAGGAAAAATACAATAGAAAACATCAAAAACTAAAATCTAATAAAAGGGATAGCAGCCCTATCTAAATTATAAGCACCTTTGCAACGGTGAGGGAGATCACCAAAAGAATAATATTCTGAATTAGATCTCGAGACCGCAGCGACATTAGCCAAACCATCAGCAACCTGATTACCTTCACGCAGAATATGAGTCACTCTAACACCAATATGAGAGATAAGCCTTTTTATATGAAGAACCTCGTACCAAATACTCCAAGGAATATGAAAGTCACGGATTAGCACATTTAAAAGAATTTCAGAATCAATTTAAGCCAAAGAGAAGAAATACCAAAATGAGACGCATAAATGAGGCCATCCAAAACCGCCTTAGCTTCAGCAACCATGTTAGTATTATTACCATAGAACTTGGAATAAGCAAATAACAACTTACCATTCTTGTTTCTGAAAATACCACCTCCAGAACTGATACCCGGATTCCCTTTGCTTCCAAACGAGGAGAATTCCAATAAACAAACTTTAAAAATCGAGGCTTAGGAACAGCCTTAGGAAGGTGAAAGCAATGAAAAATATGACTTTCTAAGTCGGAAGAAGGGAAAGAAAGGCTGAAAGCCTTAATGATAGAACCAATCTGCACAAAAACCTCACGGATGATCCTAGAAGAGGACATATGAATATCCTCAAACCTAGCTTTGTTTCGACCCTTCCACAACTCCCAAAGAATAAAACAAGGGAGAATGCGAGAAAGCCAAAGAATTCCTTTATTATTTCCAAGGACCGAGTTGAACCACCAGCTATCTAGGATAGTTTTAACATTGTTGTAAGAGATGTGAACACCAAACAGTCTAGCAAACCAATCCCAAGTTTCAAAAGCCACTTGACTTTGAACGAAAAGATGAACAGAATCTTCTAAAGAATGTTGCGAACAACAAACACAAGAAGACACAAGGGAAATACCTCTAGATTGAATGGCCACATCAGTAGGAAGGCCATTATGCAACAACCGCCAAAGGAAAATGGAGACTTTCAACGCAATATATTTGTTCCAGCAATACTCAAAAAACAAATTCCGAGCATTAGCCATTCTACACACTTGCCAAGCCGAAGAAAGAGAAAACTGACCTTTAAGCGAGGGTGTCCAATAGATACAGTCAGGCGTATCAGAGAGAGAAATATTCTGACGATGAATAGAGTTAAGAACATCCGGGCCGTACGTATCGCAAATATAATTAGGTCTCGGCTGCCCCTCATGAAACAAGGATGAAACTTCAATATGATTTCCAGGAAGATTAAGCCGAGGACCTTCCAACCAATTTTCATGAATAGAAACATCCCCCTACCAATCCTCCAAGCAATATGATTTTCAACAATATCTTTAGCTTGAATCATACGGCTCCAAATATGAGAAGCGAAAGTAGGCTTTCCCGCATCCATGGGATGAGAGCCAAAACAATACTTGTCAAGCATGAATTCGGACCAAAGAGAATGGGAGCTTCTAAGACACCACCAAAGTTTTTTTTTTTTTTAAAACGAAAGGAGACGTAGCTCCCTAGATTTTATAAATAAAATAAAAGAAACAAAGCAAGGTGGGGGACATAGAACCAAACCACCGGAAAAGAAAAGAAATCTACAATGTGGGGCTTAAAGCCAACAACAAAAACAAGAAAGCTAAGGGGAGGGGTGCAAGTCCATCTGGACCGGCCCAAAACAAGAGGAGGGGGGGAACTAAGCCCTAAGCTATCAAGAGGGAAAAGACAAATCCCATCAACCATAATTATCAGGAGGAGAAGCCGATCTACCACGTCATTTCCGAGAAGAAACCATTGTAAAACCATCAGCATTTGTATTCTTTTTGTGAGACGGAGTAAAAGGAGTATAGCCAGCCATATCGAACAAAGGAATATGGGGCCCTTGAAGCCGAAAAACGCTCTGGAGATTTTGGTTCAACTTCCACAAAAGGTTGGGGAGGGTGGGATTCCCTATAATGAGCAATGTTGCGCATAATAGCCTCCATATCATTTGTTGGAGCATTGATATTACCAACACCACCAACATGAGCAGCCAAGTTATCATTAGAAGTAGCATTGTTACCAACAGCACCAACAACCGCAGCCACGTTATTTACAGCAGAAGTAACCAAGTCTGCTTGAACAGCCATGCTAGCCGAACCATCATCCATAGGAGCGGCAACAAACCCATTTTTTCCATCGTAATATTTCCTTGAACATCCTCATCACAACCAGATTTTGTATCATGAGGA
Organism: Adenophora triphylla var. japonica; assembly: GCA_022495995.1. NCBI lineage: Eukaryota > Viridiplantae > Streptophyta > Magnoliopsida > Asterales > Campanulaceae > Adenophora > Adenophora triphylla. Next base: position 231,928 of record JAFEMH010000903.1, read on the forward strand.
GGAAAGGATCCCTGATTTTGCTCCGTATGAGCAGCAACATCTGTCAAAACACTTTCAATAGCATCGTTAGTGGCTGCCTTTTCAGCCATATGAATCACCTCATTGCAAACCTTATTAAAAACCTTTTGAACAGCATCAGAAATGGGCTGTCCCCTTCTTGCCTTGATGGGAATATAAACCTTTTCGCTCACCTTAGGAGCCTCCTTATTATGAACCATGTTCCCTCCAAGAACAGACGTCTCAAATTCTTGATCTACCCCATCAAATTCCGCCTTTGATGGCTGAGAAACAACATCAACATTTTCTACCTTCTCCAAAGGAATTTCAGGTTTAGACACCTTGTTTTCTTTAGGATCTTTTTGAATGACCAGATTTGGATTAGCCTTCTTGCAAAGACTAACTTCATGCCCAAATATTAGACAATGTTTACAATACTTGGGAATGTTATCATATTCAACTTTTTGGTAAAAGCTAGGCCAAGCATCTCCACACTCCACAAAAATTTCGTTGGGCAGTTTTTTAAGAACATCAACTTGGATTAGAATTTTCGCCATACTAGGTCTAGTAAGATCAGCAGTTGCTTTGTCAAGGGTTAACGGAACACCAATTGTTTTAGCCAAAGTAAACAAGAAAGGCTTATTGAAAAGGTGAATAGGGAGGCCCGAGAAACCTACCCAAACAGCAACTATGGAGGATTCTTGTTCCGGCTTCCAAGCGGGAGTCCAAGCAAGAGTACGCATAGGATATTTAGACACATACCAAACATCCTTCATGAACAACCTTTGATAATCTGCTTCCGTTGATAACTGAATAAGCATGTGCTTGGAGTCTAAATGTCCAAGCTTGAATAGGCCTTTCAATTGAAATTTCGCGAACGCCATACGAGCTTCCTCCATTGAAGGTCTCCCATGCCGGAACTTCCCAACAAGAGTGTATTTAAATGGCTTAGCAAAGGCTGCAACCAATTCATTTGAAAGCTTAATTGATGGGAATATGAAGATGACCTTCGGTAGAACCATTATTTGCTGTGTTTGAATTCACGGGATTAGTAAGAATGGAAGCAAATGATTTTGCAGCACAATTATGGTTAATTTGAGTGGTTGACTCATTTGGAAAGGAAAGTTTGGGCGCATGAAAGGAAGGTGCTGGAGTAAAAAAGGAAGGTGCCGCATTGGTGTTCTTCACGGATGCAGCAATATTAGGGTTAGATGAAGATGCGTTTAGGTTATTTGTGGCTGCAGGAAAAGATGAATTCATCGGATTAGGGTTGGGAGTGGAATGGGATTGAGGAGAAGGATTGAAACGCAATGCATTTTCCATCATCATAACATCAAAATCATCCGGATCAAGCCATAGAAATATCTTCAAAACGACGAAGGCCCAAGCCACCTTCATTCATTACACGGCCTGAACATCAGATCCTTTCTCACCCAATGACATTTGGATTGGCCCTCTTCATTACACCAAAAGAAATTTGATATCAGACGATACATAGCTTGGAAAACCCCCTTGGGAGGGTCCACCAACGAAATATAATAAAGAGGAATGGCTTGTAAACAAGATTGGATAAGAGTGAGCTTAGCGCCAAAGGAGAGGATCTTTCCTTGCCAAGAAGCCACCACTATCACCCATCTTTTGAAGAACATTGTCGAAAAGGGCTATATTTTTTCTCCCAACATAAAGAGGGCAGCCAAGATAAATAATAGGGAGATCTTTCTTTTCGAAGGAGGTAGCATTCTCAATAATAGAATCTCTAACCTCATCAAATTTACCAGTAATGAAGCAAGACTTCCTAGTATTAACAAGCTGACCCGAGAAATCTTGATACCAGTTAAGGCATCTCATATGGAGCCTCTAGAGAGTCTTTAGAACCATTACAGAAAATAAGAATATCATCAGCATAAGAAAGATGAGATATGATAGGAGTATGAATATGAGCCTTGAAGCGATATTGAGGAAAATCAGAGTGCAACCGGTTGAGACCCCGACTCAAAACTTCTGCTGCAATGATGAAAAGAGTGGGAGATATAGGGTCTCCTTGACGAAGACCACGAGAAGAGTGGAAAAATCCAGAACTTTCCCCATTGACAAGAACCGAGAACCAACAAGAGGAAATACTTCGAAAGATCAGATCAATCCACGTTTCAGAAAAGCCAAACCTTCTCATCACTTTAATTACCGCAAACCAAGAGATACGATCATAAGCTTTAGCCATATCTAATTTAAGCCCAACATTGGAACCCCTCACCTTTTTCCGAATAGAATGCATAAGCTCTTGAGCCAACAGGACATTTTCATGAATCAACCGCCCTTTAACAGACCCACTCTGCTGAGGAGAAATAATTCTAGGAAGGATAGGAGCAAGGCGGGAATTAAGAAGCTTTGTAACGATTTTATTTGTAAAATTGCATAAGCTAATGGGTCTCATCTCCGAGAAGGAAGTAGGAGCGCTGACTTTGGGAATGAGAACAATAAGAGTCGAAGTCCAGCTTCGCGGCATAGGGAAACTAGCAAAAAACTCCTTGACAGCTCTATATAAATCTTCTTTGATGATATCCCAACAACCCTTGTAAAAAAGCACCATTAAAACCATCGGGACCAGCAACACTTTGACCATTCATCGACCAAATAATCTCTTTAATATCATCTAAAGACGGAACAGCCGTGAGCATCTCATTGTCACCATCATTGATCAGCCTAGGAATAACATCAAGAATGTCATCACGAGGAATATCAAGGGGAGATTGAAGCTGATCCGAAAAGAAGGCAACAGCCGCATCCTGAATCTCATCTTTCTCATGAACCCAATTACCGTTACCATCTCTAATTCTATGAATGTAAAGTTGCTGCCTTTTCTTCTTAACGTAAGAATGAAAGAACATAGTATTATGTTCTCCCTCCTTTAACCATTTAATGTTAGCCTTTTGACGCCAAAGATCTTCCTCAACCTTTAACTTAGCAAGAAGATTAGCTTGAGCCAAGCTAAGAGCAGCTCTGTTTTCATCCGAATTATCACTTTGGAACAACAATTCTTTTTGACAAACCTCATCTTCAGCCACACGAACATGTTGGTCTACCCTACCAAACACTTCTTTATTCCAATAGGAAATACATTTCCGAAGACGAGCAAGCTTCTTAGCAAACCTAACCATAGGGGCCCCATCCATATAATCCTTCCAAGAGTTCTCAACCAGCGATAAAAAAGAATGATGCTTCAACCAGATATTAAGAAAATGAAAAGAGCCCTTAGTGGCTTCAGCCGAGATTTTAATTTGAACCAAGAGAGGATTGTGGTCAGAGCAAGTACGATTAAGATGGGTAACAGAAGTAACATGAAAAGTATCCATCCATTGAGAATTATAGAGAGCGCGATCAAGACGTTAAAGGATAGTAGGCTTCCCTCTAGGTTTATTCACCCACGTGAATTTATTACCTAAATACCCAGCGTCAACGGACTGTAAAATTGCATCATATCGTAGAACTCCGAAACAGCCTTTCTAGAAATAGGATTACCTCCTATCTTTTCTGATTGCATCAGGACACAGTTGAAATCCCCAATAACCATCCACGGAGTATTACAAGAACTAAAATCCATAAGGTTATCCCAAAGCTCTCTACGGTCAAATCTATTACAACTAGCATACACCACAGTCAAGTGAATGCTAGATTCCCATTGGCCATGAGAAATCTGCATTGTAAGAGCTTGACAACTATCTTGGACCACGTTGCAAACAAAACCATGTTTCCAAAAAAACCAAATTTTTCCGTTACAATTAGAAAAACTACCCACACAGCCCAACTTCCTTTGCGTAGACACACGCTGAAGTTGAGAAACCTTAGGCTCCGACATAGCAAAAAAAGAAACATTATGAAGGTGGAAGAGCTTTTTAGCACGTCTAAAAGACGCACCATTTCCAATACCTCTAACATTCCAGAAAATCATAGCAACCATTGTAAAAGTAGATAGATAAGTAATTGACTTACAGAGAGAATTAGGAGGTAGGAGAGGAAGATCTTCTACGGTTCCTCTTAGATAAAACCTTGGTAAAACCATCAGCATCAACATCATTGTTGGAAGTATTAGAGAATGGGGTGGAGCCAGCCATTTCCGTGACAAAGGCAGCAGAAGGAGGACCACGGGGAGAGAGATTAAGGCCCTCAATATGAGCATTATTTTCAGAAAATTCTTCAGTCATAGGGAGGCAACCATTAGAATTGTTATCTTCAGCAATAGAGGTGTTTTGTTGCGCCTTGTGCTGTTCTACATTCTGAATAATAGTAGCTAGATCATCCTCAAAGCCAATGGCATTATCAACTCCGCACCGGTTGTGAGGCCGAACCAGGACCAGCCCCCATTGAAATCACTTCATTACATGCTTTATTAAGAGCACGCTCAACAGCTAAAGGAAGCTTTTGGCCACGAACAGCCATTTTTGGAGCCACATTCAAAGGTTGCACCAGCTTTGCATTACCATCATTTACATCATTTTCTTTCTCATTTCCAACAGCCTTTGTACCACTGCTAGAAGGGATCTCATTATTATTCAAACCAGCCGAATCTTTAGCCAATTCCATAGGCTGTTTTTCCGATTGCTGTTTGGTATTATTAAGATGAGGGTTTGCCTTCCTGCACATAGAAATGTCATGCCCAAGGATAAAACAATGTTTACAATATTTAGGAATATTATCATACTCAACCTTTTGATAAAAACTTGGGTAAACATCACAACAATCAATGAAAATCTCATTAGGAAGCTTTTTAGTTGCATCAACTTGAATCAATATTTTAGCAACGCTAGGCCTAGTTAGTTCAGCCGTGGCCTTGTCCAACGAGAGGGGAGACCCAATCATCGAGGCAAACACGCATGCAAGAATGATTTATTCATTAAATGAATTGGGAGCCCCGGAAAGCCAACCCACACAGGAACATAGGGGGATTCCTGTTCAGGGCGCCAAGCCGGGGACCACGCCAACGTACGCATAGGATAACGATCAACATACCACACCTCTTTCATAAATAAACGTTGATAATCTTCTTCCGTAGATAATTGTATAAGCATATGACGATTATCTAAATGGCCAAGTTTATAGTTTCCTTTTAGTTTAAATTTAGCAAAAGCAATTCTAGCATTTTCCATGGATGGTCTCCCATGCGTAAATTTACCAATGAGAGTATATTTAAATGGTTTAGCAAAAGAGTCGAGAACTTCCCTGGTTAATTTTACTGCTGGAGTTCCTTTGTGAAGACCAGTTTGAATAGCCGCATGTGTATTTGCAGCAGATCCAAGGGCCGAAGGTGAGACATTTTGCACAAACAGATCTGCAAACGACTTGGAGATCTGGGCAGTCGTATTTTGGATTTGAGGAGGATTGTTGTTTGTCTTTTGAGAAGGATCAGAATTGAGAACCTGTTGTTGATTAGCGGGAGACCTAGCAGATGGAGGCGCTAAAAGAATAGGGTTTGCATGGATAGGCTGCTCCCTTTACGAGAAATGTTGTCATCAGTAGGGAGAGCAGCCTTAAGGCATTTCCACATGAAAATGGACACTTTAAGAGGAATATACTTATGCCAGCACCAAGCAAAGACCCTACTCCGAGTACGGGACATTCTACATTCCCTCCAAGCCGAAGATATAGAAAATCTGCCCGAGGAGGAAGGGGACCAAAAAGGCTGATCACGATCCCCACCAAGCCGAATACCATAGGATTGAATCTCCATCAAACATTGCTGCCCAAAAGTATTACGAATATAATCTTCCCTTAACACACCATCCTCAAAAAGAGAAAAAATCTGATCATGCCGATTATCAAGAAGAGGAAGATCATGGGGAAGCCATTTTTCTTGAATAGAAATATCACCACAGCCCACACCCCAAGCGATACGACTCTCCACCAAGTCCTTAGCAGCAACCATATGCTTCCAAATGTGGGAGCAACCCAACCTAGAAATCGCATCCATAGGATGAGTATCACGAAAATATTTGGCCGCAAGAAACTGGGCCCAAAGAGAATCGGACGTACGAAAACGCCACCAAAGCTTCATAGAAAATGCAATGGCCATCTCCTCAAATTTTCGGAGGCCAAGGCCCCCTTCCTCAATAGGCCAGAAAAATTCATTCCGAGAGACCCAATGTCACTTATTTCCCCCATCGGAGATTCATGGCATTAACAACACCCTTCGGAGACTCAAGTAAAGAGATATAGTAAATGGGAATAGCTTAGAGGCAGGACTTAATCAAAACAAGCTTAGCACCAGCCGAGAGTAATTTACCTTTCCAGGAATCGAGCTTATCCCGAAGCTTCTGCATGACAGGATCAAACAAAGATTGCACTTTCCTACCGATATAGAGAGGACACCCCAAATAAACAATAGGCAAGTTCTTCTTTTGGAACCCCGTAATAAGAGAAATAGCATTATCATGCTCAGCCACATTCCGCCCCGTAAGAAAACAAGATTTAGAAATGCTAACAAGCTGGCTAGAGAAGCGTTGATAAGATTCCAAAAACTCCATATGACGCTCAAGAGAAGGAATGCTTCCATTACAGAAGATAATAATGTCATCAGGATAGGACAAATGAGAGATGACAGGAACATTAAGGTTACCCGTATGGAAAGCGACATGAGGATGGAGGAGATGGAGGTTATTAAGACCCCGACTTAAAACCTCAGCAGCAATAATAAAGAGACTAGGAGATATAGGATCCCCTTGCCGAAGACCACGAGTAGAAACAAAGTAACCATTAGCAGTACCATTAATCAAGACCGTGAACCAACAGAAATTTATGCATCTAAAGATCATGTCCAACCATTCTTCAGCAAAGCCAAATCTCCTCATCACCTTTATCAAGGCAAACCAAGAAAGCCTATCATACGCCTTAGCCATATCAAGCTTAAGAGCAACGTTAGATCCATACACCTTCTTTTTAAGCGACTGAAATAGCTCCTGAGCAAGCAAAACATTTTCATGAATAATACGACCTTTCACAAAGCCACTTTGCTGAGGAGATATGATACGAGGAAGCACAACTTGAAGGCGAGAGCACAAAAGCTTGGTAATGATTTTATTAGAAAAATTACACAAGCTAATAGGCCGCAGCTGCGAGAAAGAGGTAGAGGCTGCCACCTTAGGAATAGTAACAATAAGCGTACTGGTCCAGCTCCGAGGCAGAAGAAACCCTGAGAAGAACTCAAGGATAGCATTATAAAGATCCGTGCATATAATATCCCAGCATTTATGATATAAATCTCCCGTAAAACCATCCGGACCAGCAGCACTAGTCCCACTCATACTGAAGACGATATCATGAATCTCTTTAAGAGTAGGGGGAGTAATAAGCATCCTATTATCCTCATTGGAGATCAACCGAGGAATCACATTTAGCAACTCATCAGGGGGATCAATATTAACATTAGGATTTTCATTAAGCTGATCGGAATAGAATCTAACAGCCTCCTCCTGATCAAATTCTGATCAATAATCCAATTCCCATCACTATCCCGAATTTTGTGAATGTATAATTTCTGTCTCCTTTTTTTCACGTAAGCATGAAAGAAACGAGTATTATTATCCCCATCTTTGACCCAAGCTAAGTTAGCTTTTTGCATCCAGAACTCCTCTTCAATCTTAAGCCGATAGGAGAGGTTAGCTTGGGCAAGATGAAGGGCAGCCCTATTATCATCACTATAGTCTTGTTCAAAAAGAAGCTCTTTGGCATAAACTTCATCTTCAGCATGCTTCACAAGCTGATCAACTCTCCCAAACGTAGAACGATTCCAAAGTTGAATATCATGTTTGAGACGAGTAAGCTTCTTACCAAACTTGACTAACGGCCTACCAAAGATTCTACCATCCCACGAAGAACGAACCAAAGGAATGAAAGAGTTATGACGAGTCCAAACATTGAGAAATCTGAAAACACCCTTACGAACTTCATCAACTAAAAGAATATTAATAGCCAACGGAGCATGATCAGAACAAGTCCTATTAAGATGATCAATAGAAGTTTGGGCAAAACAGCGCAACCATTTATCATTATACAGGGCACAATCAAGCCTTTGAAGAATAGTGGCACGCTTTGATCTCTTATTCCACCAGGTGAAGATATGACCCCTATACCCACCATCAATAAGATTAGAAACCTGAATCATATCAACAAACTCAGAGACCCTAGAATCCACCACAGGCCTACCTCGAAGCTTCTCAGATTGATCAACAACAAAATTAAAATCCCCAACAATTAACCAGGGATCATCAGTATTGCTCACATCAATAATGTAATCCCATAATGCCCTTCTAGTGTACATGCTACAACTAGCATGAACAAAGGACATAAGGACGGGATTGGGCCAAAGAGAATGAGACACTCGAACAGTGATAACTTGGTCATCACGAAAGATGACATCACAAGTGATGCCATGCCTCCACACAACCCAGATATTCCCCTTATCATTAACAACACCTCCAATACAACGAATTTTACGAACGTAAGAAGGAAGCAACATGGGATCCACTTTAGGCTCATAAATACCACATATAAAAACATCATGAATCCTTAATAATCTCTTAATCCGACGGACCGAGGCGGCATTGCCAATACCCCGGATATTCCAACTTAGAACCCCAACCATTAAAATAATTTTAATATAAAAGAAAGAGAGATGGCTTTTAAGCCAAAGAATCATTGGATTTCCCAAAGTTTGGAACATTCCCATCAAATAAAGGATCCCTACCTTCATTGAAGACCTCTTGAATATCAAACTGAGAAGTGACACGAGGGCCACGAGGAGATAAATGAAGATTATCAATTGACTCCTCCCCAGGCCATTTACGAATAGTATTATCTATCACCTCCAATTCAGAGTCAGAATCACACTTACCAACCTCTAAATGCATGAACCTATCTTCCCCAGCCAAAGATGGCCCGGAAGAGGGAATAACATTATTAACCTCAATGAAATCATTATTATTATGTTCAAGCTCTTCTTCAAGCTCGATAGACCCATCTTCAATAATTATATGATTACCACCAAGATTAACGTTAGGAGCAGATTTTTCCATATTAATAGCAGTTTTTAACGAATTAGGGGAAACAAAAGGTGCTCCCCGCTTAGGAAGAAAGCTAAAACCATGAGTAGCAAGGTTGGAACCAAATAATTTGGATCCAAGGGGAGATGGGGGTTTTTGAACCATAGAAGATGAACCAATAACATTCTTAGAAAAATTAGAAGACGTACCTTGGCGACCAGCATTCACGTGAGCAGAATTGCCCGAAACAATCTCTTTTTGCTTACCATTATTCTGAATTTTATTAGTACCATGCGCATTTTCATTTTCAGCAATAGTTGCATTCTTACCATGCGCATTACCATTTCCAGCAATAGTTGTAGATTGACGTTGATCAAGCGAGTCATTCTCTTTTTGAGTACCACCATTGGCTTGTTGTTGAGCAGATTTACCATTAATACCTTCGAGAACCTTGGGCTTTGCAACATATATTTGAGCTTTTTTGGCCAGCCCCGTGTTCTTATCAAGTTTTCTATTACCTTCATTGCCAACGTTAGTAGTAGTTTCCACAAAAACATCTTTGTTTTTTTCCAAAATAATAGGAGTCGAATTATTATTATTAGCATCAGCCATATTATTCTGATCTTTATCTTTAGGATGGAGATAAAAACACTTTGAAACATCATGGCCAAGTTTATAACAATGCTTACAATATTGGGGAAGATTATCAAATTCTAATTTTTGAAAAAAACTTGAAAACTCATCACCACAATCTATGAAAACCCTAGAAGGAAGTTTCTTAAGTAAATCAACTTGAACATCTCCCCAAAAATTTTAGCAATGGAATACAAACATACTTTATTAAACATGTGGATTGGCAATCCCGGAAGACCAACCCATACCGGAACCAATGATGATTCCTTTTCCGGATGCCACGAAGGAGACCAACGAAAAACACGCATAGGAAATCTGCCTAAATACCATTGTTCTTTAGCCCAAAGCCTATTAAAGTCTCCCTCATGCATTAAACGAATAAGGATGTGCTTAGCGTCAACATGACCCAATGAAAAATCAGCTTTCAATCCAAACTTTAAAAAATGTTGTCTAGTGATTTCCATGTTTGGTCTACCATGAGAGAATTTACCAACAAGAGTGAATTTAAATGGTTGAGCCAATGAATTTATCATCTCTTTTGAAAATTTAAGGGTCGGTTCTCCTTTATGAATTGACATGGGCACAAGATTCATGGCTGGAACCGGATTAACATGAGGAGAATCCTTAAACAAAGAGGAAAAGGATTTAGCTTTTGTAGGAGAAATAGGAGGATGCGGCATATTAGGTTTAGGAAACGAATTCTCAGCATTATGATTAGGATTAGGAAGCACATTACCATTAGGATTAGGAATAACATTACCAAGACCGGAAGGAGCCCCTTGAATATTCAAAGCAGCCGCACCAAGTCCAGCAGCCGGCGGAGATGTAGAGGAGGAAGGAGCAGCATGTAAACCCGCCATGAGGCCACCGGAGGCAGCCATAAAGGCTAACCCTAATTAGGGTTACGCCAAGGTAGTAAGAAAACGGGATGAAGAGCAGCAACAAGGCTAGAAAGCGGCAGCAAGCAGCCGCCCTAATTAGGGCTACGGGAAATTTTTAGAGAGAAAAGAATTTTAGTGTGTGACAAGGTTCATCTTCGTTCTTGATAAAGCCAAACTCTTTGATCATCAAAACGTAGATTCCAACTCCTAGAAGCTTGCTTCAATCCATAAATGGATCTCTGCAACTTACACACCTTGTTAGAATTTTCTGGACTGACAAAACCTTCAGGTTGTATCATGTATACATCCTCAAGTAACTTCCCATTTAGGAAATCTTTCTTGACATCCATTTGCCATATTTCATAGTCATAATATGCGGCTATGGCAATTAAAATTCTAATAGACTTAAGCATATCTACAGGCGAAAAGGTTTCATCATAGTCGATACCATGAATCTACCTATATCCCTTAGCTACAAGCCTAGCCTTATAGGTGTGCACCTTCCCATCCATGTCGGTCTTTTTCTTGAAGACCCATTTGCACCCTATGGTTTTTACACCTTCGGGTGGATCAATCAAGTTCCAAACTTGATTATTATCCATGGATTGTAATTCGGACTTCATGGCCTCTTGCCATTTTTCCGAATTAGGAGAGGACATCGCTTCTTTATCGCAAGTAGGTTCATCGTTTTCGATTAACTCCATTTCATCACTTTACGTAACGAGAAATCCATATCTCTCAGGTTCGGATCGTGACCTACCACTTCGGCAAAGGATTTGTGCATCTTGAACTGGTTCCACAACTACTTGTGAACTTGGTTCAGTTTCTACCATTGGTTCTACGTTGTTTTCGGGTTCTCGAATTTCTTCGAGATCTATTTTACTTCCACTGGTTCCTTTTCGAAGAAACTCCTTTTCTAAGAAGGTGTCATTTCGAGCAACAAACACTTTATTCTCGTTTCGGTTGTAGAAATAGTATCCTTTAGTTTCCTTAGGATAACCCACGAAAACACATTTATCATACTTAGGTGCTAGCTTGTCAGAAGTTAACTTCTTGACATGCATCGCAACCCCAAATCTTCATGAAAGACAAACTAGGTTTTCTTCCATGCCACATCTCATATGGGGTCTTTTGAACCGATTTGGTAGGAACTCTGTTTATAGTGAAAGCAGCAGTTTCTAGTGCATGTCCCCAAAAGGATAAAGGAAGCTCAACTTGACTCATCATAGAACAAACCATGTCCAACAAAGTTCTATTCCTCCTTTCGGACACACCATTCCATTGTGGTGTTCCTGTGGAGAGAGTTCTGAAACGATTCCACAACTCTTAAGATGACTGTCAAATTCTTGGCTCAAATATTCGCCACCTCGATCGGATCGAAGTACTTTAATAGTTTTGCCAAGTTGATTTTGCACCTCATTTTGAAATATTCGAAATATCTCAAATGATTCACTTTTATGTTTCATTAGATAAACATATCCAAATCTACTATAGTCATCAGTGAATGTTATGAAGTACTGAAATCCTCCCCTAGCATTGCTACTCATAGGTCCACACACATCGGTATGTATGAGGCCTAATAAGTCGCCCGACCTTTCACCAGTTTTGGTAAATGTGTCCTTGGTCATCTTGCCAAGTAAACAAGATTCGCATGTCTCATATGATTCATAATCATGTGAGTCTAAAAATCCATCTTCGTGGAGTTTAGAAATGCGTTTCTCATTTATATGGCCAAGACGACAATGCCATAAGTAAGTGTGGTTTACATCATTGGGTTTAGATTTCTTGTTAATGTTATAGACATCATTATCACGATTTTCAACATCAAGGATATAAAGGCCATTGAATGAAATAGCAGTACAATAATGCATATCACTCTTGTAAATAGAAAACTTCTTATCACATATAAGAAAATTAAAACCTTCATTATCCAAACATGAAATTGAAATAATATTCCTACTTAAAGCTGGAACGTAATAACAGTTATTTAAAACAAGTATTAGTCCACTAGGTAAAGTAACGTCATAAGTTCCTACAGCTAGTGCAGCAACTCTTGCTCCATTCCCCACACGTAGGTCCACTTCACCATCTTTAAGCATCCTTTTGTTCTTTAGACCCTGCACATTTAGACAATTGTGAGATCCACATCCGGTATCCAATACCCAGAACTAGAAGTAGATAGGAATATATCTATAACAAAGATACCTGAAGTCGAAGCAACACCTTTGCTCTTCTTCAGTGATTCCTTGTATTTTAAGCATTTTCTCCTCCAATGTCCAATCTCATTGCAATGGAAGCAGACTGCGTCCTCTTGGGACTTGGGCTTAGCCTCTTTGGGTTTGGCACCCTCTTTGGGTTTGGCAACATTTGCCTTAGGATTAGCAACTTTTGCCTTTCTCTTACCCTTGAAACCTTTCCCTTTGATAACCATCAACACTTGATCGGTTTTCTTCTTGACAATATTGGTTTCCGCAGTGTTCAACATTTGAACTAACTCAGAAAGGTTCTTATTCATGCCCCCCATGTTATAGTTCATTATGAAATTACTAAAACCTTCGGGCAATGAATTCAATATCATGTCAGTAGCCAACTCTTGGCTAATTTGAAAACCGAGCCTCTCAAGATGTTCGATGTGGCCCTTCATCTTTAGAGCATGGGGACCAACAGCTTGTCCTTCACTCATCTTGCATGAGGTTAGGGCCTTAACTGTGTTATAACTTTCTTGCCTTGCTTGAACTTGGAACATTTCCATCAGTCGATTGTTTAGATCAACTGTCCCCAAGTGCTCAAGATCCTTCTGAAGGCTCTTGCACATGGCGGAGAGCATGAGGCAACCAACATCAGTAGCATCACGCTTATGCTTTAGATATTGATCCTTCACTGCCCTAGTAGCATTGGCAACAGGTTCAGGTGGAATAGGTTCCTCGAGAACGTACAATTTTTCCTCTTGCCTGAGAACAATTCTCACGCTACGGATCCAATCTATATAGTTTGTACCATTCTCTTCCAACTTTTCCTTCTCAAGGACAGATCGCAGTGACAGATGATTATTGTTTGATGCCATTTATTCTACAAAAAGATATACATAAAATATGAACACATATGAGTAAACATATTATATGAGAAGCATAATGCATTTACATGAAAATAAATGCTCCCACTAAATTATACTCCTTCCAATGCAAATAAGCATAATATACATTTAATGGGCTAAGATCCAACTTTAATTTAATTTCAAGTTTGCTATGGCAAACAACTCAAAACTAAATTAATTAGGTAGAAATATCAATCATATCACATATATGACTCTTAGATCTTTTATGAGATTTATTTAAGACATCATATGTCTAAGCATATTTTAATCTCATCTTATGCCTTGGGTCCAAAACCATTTTGATAACCCAATTAAGTTCATTCACTTTAAACGTATAGGAACCACCATTTCCTCACCTTGCTCGCAAACGAATAGAATCAAAGTACCTTGCTATGGAAAGCCCACCCAAAACTATCTGAGTGGTCTCAAGTGTTTTAATCATGAATTGGCATAAAGAACATAAAAGTTAAATGAAGGTTCTTTAAAGCAGATTATAAGCATATCAGTAAAGATATTCATAATCGCGCACCAGGTAAGTTCCCAGGAAGATAGGTGAGCCACAAGGACTACTTAAGTACCAAATCTCTCCTTCGACAGAACTCTCCTAGACATGCACAATCAAAAATCAGCTCTGATTTGCAACATAATCAATACTTTATATAAACAATCAGTTTCCTTTAAATTTTGCGTAAAATGACTTGTTTCTCATAAACAATCAGAAAACCAAAATTTTAATGTTTCAATTCAAACATTCAGGAAATTACAATACAATGTTTCAACTAAACATCTAACAAAGTTCTTAACACATAAGAACACATAATTCATGCATCGCAACAATTAATAAAATCACATTTAAATTAATTAAGCATGCATAAACAATAAATTAATCTAGCATAGCCCTATAAACTTAATTTCCAAAAATTTATAGCATCCAGATTAAGACATAAACATATCAGATTGTAAACATATTCACAGATTAGCAGGATTATGTAACAAACTGATTCTGCCCAGATTGGGCAAATTTTGTCGCGTGACATAGACTTCAAAAGTCCTGATGATTGCTAGATCCTTAAACCTCTGAAGAATATTGAGAAACTTTTGTGATTTTCTTTTCAGAAATTCGGCTAGCATTAGGGCTTCACAGACATCATATTTATACTACTTTAGTATGGTATTTGTTTCCTAATCAAATTAGGAAACCTGTCTGTAAACCGCCTTAGGCTTATAATGTCGCGTGACCCAATAGGATTATATTATGCTGGCAACGAGTCCGATCATATCGACCCTCATAAAACATAAGCAGACTCTAGTAAGCCATTATGTCTACCCAAATAATATAACATAGAAGTTCACGTTTCCAATGGTACACTTCCATTTCCCTTTGTCTCACAATGTTATATTGAACACAAGTCATGGTCCACGTCAACTTGTATTTGTTCAATGCTTTCTCGATCTTGAATATAATGATAATCCAATCACATTGGGGTATGGCCATACACTTTCATCATTATCACTCATCGAGGGGCCCAAGCAAAACATCTCTCTGTCGAGGGACAAATTCCATCTTGACTTATCATCCTTCCCATCATGAATCCGATCATGCCAAAGATAGCCTTTATAAATATCGTGTTAAGATATCATTTGACTAAAATCAAACATAACTTTCATCATATGTAAGGTCATGATAATCTCAGGTCTAGGGACTAAATGAAGTAACCATATGAGATTTAATTATGACATTTGACCATGACATAAATCTCATACGGGTCAGGTCCAGTCACTTGTTCTCTAACAAGTACCCATAAATTTAATGTGCATCGCTATGCATATAATCATCATATGATTATCCGTTAACATTTATATTAATTATTCACTTAATAATTAGGGACGGAGATTATTACAAATAAATATGCAAAATATATAATAATCAAATAATAAACTTTTCATATAATAATAAATAATGTCAACACATAAGTCTATCAACTATAGGCCTAGGGCATAACACTAACAGCTTTAGTCAATCGTCATAAGAAGGTTGTTACCTTTTCAGTCTCGAATATGCCTAAGTTTGTTTTTGAGGCTATTCCTTCGATGGGGACTATCCGTGTCATTTCTTATGTGAAAGCTAGGAAGTTATTGCTTCGTGGGTGTACCGGATTCTTGGCTAGTGTCATGGATACTACTAAAGTGTTGCCTGAATTTGGGGATGTACCGATAGTTAAGGAGTTTCCGGATGTGTTCTCTTTTGAGCATGTGATGCCTCCGGATAAGGATATAGAGTTTGGGATTGATTTGCTTCCGGGTACAGCTCCAATATCCAAGGCACCTTATAGAATGGCCCCAGCTGAATTGAAAGAGTTGAAGGCTCAGTTGCAAGAATTGCTTGATCGGGGGTTCATCCTACCGAGTGTCCCGCCGTGGGGAGCTCCAGTATTATTTGTTAGGAAGAAAGATGGGCCATTGAGACTGTGCATTGATTACCGGCAATTGAACCAAGTGACGGTGAAGAACAAATAACATTTGCCTCATATCGATGATTTATTTGATCAACTTCAAGGTGCGATAGTCTTTTCGAAGCTTGACTTGAGAAGGAAACAAAGTGGCTGATGGCTTGGCAAATGTGGCTGCGTCTACTAAATCTAATTCCTTCTATTATTCTTTTCAAGCTGGATCGTTCTGCAGTTCCCTATATTCGTCTGGGGTGATTGGATATTGGTGCCTGCTTGGGAGTTGCTGGTTTGTGGGAGCGGCCGCTCCAGATGGGTGGGAGCGTCCGCTCCCAATGGCTTCTTTGGGCTGGATGGTTTTGGCCCATTTTGGGTTTTCATTCGCCCCGTAGTTAGCTTTTTTACTTCTATTTCGGCTTAAAGGCGATGTATCTTTTATTTTTTTTGCTCACCTTTTTTGTTGAGGATCTTACAGGTTGTGTAAGAACTCCCCCCTGTTTTCCTTTCGCCAAAAAAAAAAAAAAAAAAAGCTTGACTTGAGAAGCGGGTATCATCAGTTGAAGGTTCATCCGGAGGATGTTTCCAAGATAGCTTTTCATACTCGATATGGTCATTTTGAATTCCTTGTCATGCCTTTTGGTTTAACGAATGCTCCAGCTATTTTTATGGATTTGATGAACCGGGTTTTCAAACCCTATCTTGATACTTTTGTTGTTGTGTTTATTGATAATATTTTGGTCTATTCTAAATCTCGAGAGGAGCATGAACAACATCTGCGAATGGTTTTGGCGGTGCTCCGAGAGAAGCAGTTGTTTGCCAAGTTTAGTAAGTGTGCGTTTTTGGCTTGAGGAAGTTCTTTCCTAGGCCATGTTGTGTCAAAGAATGGAATTTCAGTTGATCCTTCTAAGATTGAAGCCGTGGTTAGTTGGAAGAGGCCAGAAACAGTCATCGAGATTCAGAGTTTTCTGGGGTTAGCCGGGTATTATAGAAGATTCATAAAAGGATTTTCAAAGATTGCTACTCCGTTGACTCAGTTAACTCGGAAGAATGTACCTTTTGTGTGGAATGAGAAGTGTCAAGCTAGTTTTGAAGAATTGAAGAAGAGATTGACGTCGGCACCTGTACTTGTTTTGCCAA
Source organism: Adenophora triphylla var. japonica (assembly GCA_022495995.1). Lineage (NCBI taxonomy): Eukaryota > Viridiplantae > Streptophyta > Magnoliopsida > Asterales > Campanulaceae > Adenophora > Adenophora triphylla. The sequence goes on from JAFEMH010000903.1 coordinate 249,146, forward strand.
ATGGGAAAATGATGGGTTGGTTATTTATTTTGATGCTTTGAAGGATGGTTTAGGGTGTGTGTTAATGCAAAATGGGAAGGTTATTGCGTATGCCTCGAGGAAGTTGAATTCTTGTGAGCAGAACTACCCGCGACTCATGATATGGAGCTTGCAGTTATCATCTTTGCCTTGCACAAATGGAAACATTACCTTTACGGAGCAAAGTTTGAGATTTACACGGATCATAAAAGCTTGAAGTATCTTTTCTCGCAAAAGGAGTTGAACAATAGGCAGCGGAGATGGATGGAACTTTTGAAGGATTATGATTGTACTATTTCCTATCACCCGGGCAAAGCAAATGTGGTGGCGGATGCTATTAGTAGAAAATCTTATGTCGCTTCATTGATGGTTCGGGAATGGAAGATGTTACAGGATGCTCGAGATTGGTGTCCCCGAGAGTCGAGGCATGGAGCTATCTTTGCGAATATTAGTGCCTTATCAAGCTTGATTCAACAAATAAAGGAGGGTCAAAAGGATGATTTAGAGTTGAAGAAAATTGGGGATAAGATCGTGGATGGAAATTTCAAGGAGTTCTCCCTTAGTCCCGAGGGAGTATTTACATTTAGAGGCCGATTGTGTGTGCCAAATCTTGATGAGGTGAAGCGCCAAGTTATAGGTGAAGGCCATAAGTCCAAGTATACTATTCATCTCGGGAGTACCAAGATGTATCAAAATTTGAAGCAACATTTTTGGTGGAATAATATGAAGAGAGAAATAGCGGATTATGTGTCAAATTGTTTAACATGTCAGCAAGTTAAAGTGGAACATCAAAGACCCGCTGGACTGCTTCAGCTGTTAGAGATTCCGGAATGGAAGTGGGAGCATATAACCAAGGATTTTGTCACGGGATTGCCTCGTACGAGTAGGAAGCATGATGCCGTTTGGGTGATCGTGGATAGATTGACGAAGTCCGCTCGTTTCCTACCTATTGACATTAGTTATTCGATGGAGAGACTTGCGAAGTTGTATATTCACGAGATAGTGAGATTGCACGGGGTTCCGGTTAGTATTGTATCAGATCGGGATCCTAGATTTACCTCTAGATTTTGGCAAGCGTTGCAAAAGGCTTTAGGTTCAGAATTGAGATTTAGTACATCGTTCCATCCTCAGACTGATGGCCAATCCGAGAGAAAAAATTAGATTCTTGAGGATATGTTGCGAGCTTGTTCAGTTGAATTCTCGGATTCTTGGGACATTCATTTGCCTCTTGTTGTGTTTTCTTACAATAATAGCAATCAGTCGAGTATTGAGATGGCCCCTTATGAAGCCTTGTACGGGAGGAAGTGTAGATCTCCAATTTGTTGGGATGAAGTCGGTGAAACAAAGCTTTGGGGTATTGATATAGTTCGGGATTCAATTGATAAAGTCAAGATTATTCGGAACCGATTGATTACGGCCCAGAGTAGACAGAAAAGCTATGCGGATCAGAGGAGACGAGACCTTGAATTTCAGAAGTGAGACCTTGTGTTTTTGAGAGTGTCACCCAAAGTGGGGATTAAGAGGTATGGTAAGAAGTGTTGGTGTAATGCCCTAGGCTTTAGTTATGTTTAACTTAAAACCGTTATGTATCGTCTTTATCGTTTAAGGTTATTATTTGATTATTATATATTTTGCATATTTATTATAATAATCTCCGTCCCTAATTATTAAGAGAATAATTAGTATAATTGTCAATGGATAATCATATGTTGATTATATGCATAGAGATGCACATTGAAATTATGGGTACTTGTTAAAGAACAAGTGACTGGACTTGACCCGTATGAGATTTATGTCATGGTCAAATGTCATAATTAAATCTCATATGGTCACTTCATTTAGTCCCTAGACCTGAGATTATCATGACCTTACATATGATGAAAGTCATGTTTGATTTTAGTCAAACGATATCTTAACACGATATTTATAAAGGCTATCTTTGGCATGATCGGATTCATGATGGGAAGGATGATAAGTCAAGATGGAATTTGTCCCTCGAAAGAGAGATGTTTTGCTTGGGCCCCTCGATGAGTGATAATGATGGAAAGTGTGTGGCCACACCCCAATGCGATTGGATTATCATTATACTCAAGATCGAGAAAGCATTGAACAAATACAAGTTGACGTGGACCATGACTTGTGTTCAATATAACATCGTGAGACAAAGGGAGAAAAGGAAGTGTACCATTGGAAACGTGAACTCCTACGTTATATTATTTGGGTAGACATAATGGCTTGCTAGAGTCCGCTTATTTCTTATGAGGATCGATATGATCAAGCTCATTGCCAACATAATATAATCCTATTGGGTCACACACATCTAGAATGAATTGGTTAAACCAAAGGAAGAAATAATTGAGAGTTCCTGATATGGCATGTTCTGTAGCGCGACACAACTGGCCATCTGGCATGTTCTGTAGTGCGACACAACTGGCCATCTGGCATGTTCTGCCGTGCGACACAACTAGCTACAGAGGCGGTTTACACTTGTTTCCTAATTTGATTAGGGCACAAACTCTAAATACTAAAGTAGTATAAATATGAGTCTGTAAACAGCCGAAATAGAGCCGAATTTTCAAGAGAGAAAATCAACAAAAAGGTTTCTCAATATTTCTTCCTAAGGTTTAAGAATCTAACAATTCTCAAGAACCGTTCTTGATTCATTCTTACGTGTGGATACAACAATAGAGGGTCTTCGCTCGTTTGAGGATCAAGACCTAGAGTTCAAGCAATCCAAAGATTGAAAGGTTTTTGAAGATCGAAGTTTGTGATTGAAAATCACACCAATAATTGTTCGATAGCTCAAGACCGAAAAGCAATTAAGGTTGGTAAATTCTATCTCATAGGAATTCAATTTAATCGTATAGAACGGATCTTAGGGCTTGGGTTTTGTGTTAATTTGATGCTTAATTCCGCTGCGCATGGACCCATAAAACCTTACAGTGGTATCAGAGCCCCGTTCGTATGGTTAAGTTTGAATTAACATGCTAGAATCAAGATATAAATTGTTTATATGCATATTGCATGTTTTGTATGCGGTAGAATATTTATTGTTTATGTGAAACAATGTGAAAATCGTCTTCTGATTATGCTGAATTAAATCTGTAAAAGCTGTTTACTTGATTTGATTGCTTTATGATTGGAATTGATTGAAATTCAGAAAATCTGCCAAATTGGCAACTCAAGTCGTGCGACAGAGTTAGCCACGAGGAGAAATTCTGGTAGCTTTTGGTATGTCACGCGATTGCATGTCGGCCAATCGGGCGTGACGCGCGACATAACTGCCAATCTGCGAGAATCAATTTCATATTTTTTCTGCTAATCTGTGATTATGTTTATAATCTGAGATGTTTATGTCTTAATCTGGATGCTATAAATTTCTGGAAATAATATTTATAAGGCTATGCTAGATTAATTCATTGTTTATGATGCATGCTTAATTAATTTAAATATGTTTTTATTAATTGTTGCGATGCATGAATTATTTGTTCTTAAGTGTTAAGAATTTTATTAGATGTTTAGTTGAAACATTGAATTGTGATTTTCTAAATGTTTAGTTGAAATATTAAATTTTGGTTTTCTGATTGTTTATGAGAAACAAGTCAGTTTACGCAAAATTTTAAGGAATCTGATTGTTTATGAGAAACAAGTCAGTTTACTAGTCTGATTGTTTATGAGAAACAAGTCAGTATACAAAGTATTGATTATGTTGCATTCAAATTGGTATTATAATTGTGCATGACTAGGAGAGTTCTGTCGAAGAAAGATTTGGTACTTAAGCAGTCCTTGTGGCTCACCTATTTTCTTGGGAACTTACCTGGTGCACAATTATGATTATCCTTGTTGATATGCTTATAATCTACTTTAAAGAACCTTCATTTAACTTTTAAGTTCTTTATGCCAATCCATGATTAAAACACTTGAGATGCCGGATTGGTTTTGTGGGGGCTGCCATAGCAAGTGCTTGATTCTATCCGCTCTGAGCAAGATGAGGAAATGGTGGTTCTATCGTTTAAAGTGGATGAACTTTTTTTTTTTTTAGCGAAAGGAGACGGTACTCCCTAGATTTTATTAATTAAAAAGAAAAATACAAAACAAGGAGGGGGACATGACAACCTTAACCTCCCTGGAAAAGAAACTGGGGAGTCCTTACACAAGCCGTAAGGTCCTCTACAAAAGGGGGAGGGAAACTACCTACCAAAGAAAACAGTAAAAATACAATAGAAAACATCGAAACTAAAATCTAATATAAGGGATAGCAGCCCTATCTAAATTATAAGCACCTTTGCAACAAATGATGAGGAAGATCACCAAAAGAATAATATTCTCAATTAGATCTCGAGACAATGCGACGTTAGCCAAACCATCAAGACAACCCGATTCCCTTCACGCAGAATATGAGTCACTCTAACACCAATATGAGAGATAAGCCTTTTTATATGAAGAACCTCGTACCAAATACTCCAAGGAATATGAAAGTCACGGATTAGCACATTTAAAAGAATTTCAGAATCAATTTCAAGCCAAAGAGAAGAAATACCAAAATGAGACGCATAAATGAGGCCGTCCAAAACCGCCTTAGCTTCAGCAACTATGTTAGTATTATTACCATAGAACTTGGAATAAGCAAATAACAACTTACCATTCTTGTTTCTGAAAATACCACCTCCAACCGATACCCGATTCCCTTTAGAAGCACCATCGTATTAAGCTTTAGCATTTCCAAACGAGGAGAATTCCAATGAACAAACTTTAAAAGCCGAGGTTTAGGAACAGCCTTAGGAAGGTGAAAGCAATGAAAAATATGACTTTCTAAGTCGGAAGAAGGGAAAGAAAGGCTGTAAGCCTTAATGATAGAACCAATCTGCACAAAAACCTCACGGATGATCCTAGAAGAGGACATATGAACATCCTCAAACCTAGCTTTGTTTCGACCCTTCCACAACTCCCAAAGAATAAAACAAGGGAGAAAGCGAGAAAGCCAAAGAATCCCTTTATTATTTCCAAGGGCCGAGTTGAACCACCAGCTATCTAGGATAGTTTTAACATTGTTATAAGAAATGTGAACACCAAACAGCCTAGCAAACCAATCCCAAGTTTCAAAAGCCACTTGACTTTGAACGAAAAGATGAAAAGAATCTTCTAAAGAATGCTGCGAACAACAAACACAAGAAGACACAAGGGATATACCTCTAGATTGAATGGCCACATCAGTAGGAAGGCCATTATGCAACAAACGCCAAAGGAAAATGAGAGACTTTCAACGGAATATATTTGTTCCAGCAATACTCAAAAAACAAATTCCGAGCATGAGCCATTCGACACACTTGCCAAGCCGAAGAAAGAGAAAACTGACCTTTAAGCGAGGGAGTCCAATAAATACAGTCAGGCGTATCAGAGAGAGAAATATTCTGACGATGAATAGAGTTAAGAACATCAGGGCCGTACGTATCGCAAATATAGTTAGACCTCGGCTGACCCTCATGAAACAAGGAAGAAACTTCAATATGATTTCCAGGAAGATTGAGCCGAGGACCTTCCAGCCAATTTTCATGAATAGAAACATCCCCCCTACCAATCCTCCAAGCAATATGATTTTCAACGATATCTTTAGCTTGAATCATGCGACTCCAAATATGAGAAGCGAAAGTAGGCTTTCCCGCATCCATGGGATGAGAGCCAAAACAATACTTGTCAAGCATGAATTCTGACCAAAGAGAATGGGAACTTCTAAGACGCCACCAAAGTTTCATAGCAAAAGCCATAGAAATATCTTCAAAACGACGAAGGCCCAAACCACCTTCATTACACGGCCTAAACATCAGATCCTTTCTCACCCAATGACATTTGGATTGGCCCTCTTCATTACACCAAAAGAAATTTGATATCAGACGATACATAGCTTGGAAAACTCCCTTAGGAGGGTCCACCAACGAGATATAATAAAGAGGAATGGCTTGTAAACAAGATTGGATAAGAATGAGATATAATAAAGAGGATCTTTCCTTGCCAAGAAGCCAGCCTATCAGCCATCTTTTGAAGAACATTATCGAAAAGAGCGATATTTTTTCTCCCAACATAAAGAGGGCAGCCAAGATAGGTAATAGGGAGATCTTTCTTTTCGAAGGAGGTAGCATTCACAATAATAGAATCTCTGACCTCATCATTTTTTCCAGTAATGAAGCAAGACTTCCTTGTATTAACAAGCTGACCCGAAAAATCTTGATACCAGTTAAGGCATCTCATGTGAGCCTCAAGAGAGTCTTTAGAACCATTACAGAAAATAAGAATATCATCAGCATAAGAAAGGTGAGATATGATAGGAGTATGAATATGAGCCTTGAAGCGATAATGAGGAAAATCAGAGTGCAACCGGTTGAGACCCCGACTCAAAACTTCTGCTGCAATGATGAAAAGAGTGGGAGATATAGGGTCTCCTTGACGAAGACCACGAGAAGAGTGAAAAAATCCAGAACTTTCCCCATTGACAAGGACCGAGAACCAACAAGAGGAAATACTTCGAAAGATCATATCAATCCACGTTTCAGAAAAGCCAAACCTTCTCATCACTTTAATCACCGCAAACCAAGAGATACGATCATAAGCTTTAGCCATATCTAATTTAAGCCCAACATTGGAACCCCTCACCTTTTTCCGAATAGAATGCATGAGCTCTTGAGCCAATAGGACATTTTCATGAATCAACCGCCCTTTAACAAACCCACTCTGCTGAGGAGAAATAATTCTAGGAAGGATAGGAGCAAGACGGGAATTAAGAAGCTTTGTAATGATTTTATTAGTAAAATTGCATAAGCTAATGGGTCTCATCTCAGAGAAGGAAGTAGGAGCGCTGACTTTGGGAATGAGAACAATAAGAGTCGAAGTCCAGCTTCGCGGCATAGGAAAACCAGCAAAAAACTCCTTGACAACTCTATATAAGTCTTCTTTGATGATATCCCAACAACCCTTGTAAAAAACACCATTAAAACCATCGGGACCAGCAGCACTTTGATCGTTCATCGACCAAATAATCTCTTTAATATCATCTAAGGACGGAACAGCCATGAGCATCTCATTGTCATCATCGTTGATCATCCTAGGAATAGCTTCAAGAATGTCATCACGAGGAATATCAAGAGGAGATTGAAGCTGATCCGAAAAGAAGGCAACAGCCGCATCCTGAATCTCATCTTTCTCATTAACCCAATTACCGTTACCATCTCTAATTCTATGAATGTAAAGTTGCTGCCTTTTCTTCTTAACATAAGAATGAAAGAACTTAGTATTATGATCGCCCTCCTTTAACCATTTAATATTAGCCTTTTGACGCCAAAGATCTTCCTCAACCTTTAACTTAGCAAGAAGATTAGCTTGTGCCAAGCTAAGAGCAGCTCTGTTTTCATCCGAATTATCACTTTGGAACAGCAATTCTTTTTGAAAAACCTCATCTTCAGCCACACGAACATGTTGGTCTACCCTACCAAACACTTCTTTATTCCAAGAGGAAATACATTTCCGAAGACGAGCAAGCTTCTTAGCAAACCTAACCATAGGGGCCCCATCCATATAATCCTTCCAAGAGTTCTCGACCAGCGATAGAAAAGAATGATGTTTCAGCCATATATTAAGAAAACGAAAAGAGCCCTTAGTGGCTTCAGCCGAGATTTTAATTTGAACTAAGAGAGGATTGTGGTCAGAGCAAGTACGATTAAGATGGGTAACAGAATGATACGGGAGAGATAAACATTATGGTTGACAAGGCCTTAGAAACCTTTCAAGATGGGGAAATTATATTTTTGGGCCATTTGGAGCAGCCAATTTTCGGACAGAATTGATGTTGCAGATTCGTTGGACCATAACTGCTGCCATACTTAATATTTTTAAGTGATTCAAAAAGGAGCTGAGAGATCTATTTCTTATCTTTCCAACAAGTGCTGAAAGTCATCCTAATTCGGAGTATTCAAGGAGTTATGCCCATTTGAAGTCAGCCATGTGTTAGAAATCTGAACAGTCACATCCATGGAATGTGAATTTTGGCCAAGTTCATGTTGGTTCAGATTAAGTTTAGATAAACATGTTCTCATTTATTTTGAGTCTTTTGTCCAGCCTATATAAGGGCTAAGTATGTAATAGTTGGGGGCATGTTATGTTTGAATTCAATAATTGAGAAACATTTGTTGTTCTCTGAAAACTCGGTTTGTCTTTAATCCCATCTTGGGAGGGTGACTGCCAAAAGGATCTTTATGCCATTCTTGGTGACTTTGTCTTTATAGAATTGGTTGGTGATCTTATCTATCTTTTCGTCTTGTTCATCATTTTCCTTTTACCAAAAACACAATCCATAAAAAGTTATCCATTATCCGCTGCCATACTTAGGAGATATACATCAGGTGGTATCAGAGCCAGGGTTTCACGAGTTCTAATCTTGTGAACGATCATGGCTGGAGACGATACAACTACAGGAGAAATTCCATTCGGCATGACTTTTGAGCAAGCACAAAACATGCGTCGTGATAGGCAAATTCAAGATTTGAAAGAACAATTGCAGCGTGTTCTTAATCTCTTTGAACAAAATCCCCCAATTCAAAATCAGAACCTTGGGAATGATGGTTCATCTTCTGAAGAGGAGCGTGAGGCACATCCTAGGAGGCAATATAGGCGCAACAACAATGATGATCGTGGGCTTAAGCTTGATATTCCAGAATTTGAAGGTGGTACAGATCCGGAAAAGTACTTGGAATGGATTAGAAGTGCTGAACGTGTATTTGAGTACAAGGAGTACGATGATCGCAAGAAATTCAAGATTGCTACCTTGAAGCTTACTAAATATGCTTCATTGTGGTATGAGAATTTGAAGAATCAGCGAAGGCGTGAAGGTAAGATCAGAATTTCCTCTTGGGAGAAGTTTAAGAAGTACCTTAATAGAAGATTCCTTCCAGCTCTTATTTGCAAGACAATTTTTCCAAACTTAATAATCTGAAGCAGGTGATTTATCGGTGCAAGATTACATCATGGAGTATGATAAATTGTGTATTTTGTGTGATGTGCAAGAGCCTACGTAACAAAGCATGGCACGTTTTCTTGGTGGCCTAAATGAAGAAATAGCAACTATGGTGGAATTGCAGCCTTGTTTTACACTTGATGAGTTATGTAAGGTGGCTATTAAGTGTGAGAAGCAATTAAGGGGGAAGAAGGCAGCCAAGAAACCTCTCGTGGTCAAAGGATTATTCTCGCATCAAAAGGTGGTTCGAGTAGTTCGTCTCGCAGCTCAAAAGGTTACAACGGAGACAAAGCCAACAACTTCTTCAAAGGCTGAAGTGAAGAACACTATAAAGAACATGGACAAGGTGAAATGTTTCAAGTGTAAGGGGTATGGTCATTACCAATCGATTGTCCAAATAGTCGGATTTTGGCATTACATGAGATCGAGGAGATTGAGGCTACGTTACAAGCGAGGGGGAAGAAGAGAACAAAGAGGAGCATGAGTCGATTAATACAGAAAACCTAAAAGGTGAGACCTTGGTGCTACGGAGAACTTTGCACTCCCAACCTTCACCGCTTGAGGAAGAACAAAGAGAGCAGATTTTTCATGCAAGGTGCCTTGTTCAAGGGAAGGTTTGCAATCTGGTCATAGATGGAGGGAGTTGCACTAATGTTGCTTCTACTACGCTTGTGGAGAAATTGCAACTACCATTGCAGATTCATCCCCAACCTTACAAGTTGCATTGGCTCAAAGAATGGAAGTGAAGTAAAGGTAACCAAACAGCCCTAGTTTCTTTTTCCATGGGAAATTATAAAGATGAGGTACTTTGTGATGTGGTACCTATGGATGTTTGCCATATTCTGTTGGGACGACCATGGCAATTTGATAGGAGCGTGGTACATCATGGGAGAAAGAATGAGTATGTGGTTGAGGTAAATCGAAAGAAGTATACCTTATTACCTTTGCCCCCATCAAAAGCTTCTCCAACTAAACCCCCACCACAAAAACAAAATCTGTTTGCAAGTGAGAGAGAGGTTGAAAGGGAGTTAGAAGGTGGAGGAGTGGTGTATGTTTTGAAATCCTTGCTTGATAAGTATTGTGATGTTTTCCCGGAAGAATTGCCTTTTGGATTGCCGCCATTGAGAGGGATTGAACACCAGATTGACTTGATTCCCGGAGCTCCATTACCCAACAAACCAGCCTATAGATGTAATCCGGAGGAGACAAAGGAGCTTCAAAGGCAGATTGAAGAGTTGATAGAGAAAGGTTATGTGCGGGAGAGTATGAGTCCTTGTGCTGTCCCAGTTTTGTTGGTTCCTAAGCAAGATGGTACTTGGCGTTTGTGTGTTGATAGTAGAGCAATCAATAACATCACTATCAAATACCGTTTTCCTATGCCAAGGTTGGATGACATGTTTGATGAGCTCCATGGTTCTGTTGTTTTTTCGAAGATCGATTTGAGAAGTGGCTATCATCAAATTCGCATGCGCGAAGGAGATGAGTGGAAGACCGCATTCAAGACAAAGCATGGGCTTTATGAATGGACTGTTATGCCTTTTGGGCTCACAAATGCCCCAAGCACTTTCATGAGGTTGATGAATGAAGTGTTGAGGCCATTCTTGGGTAAGTTTATTGTTGTTTACTTGGATGATATTCTTGTTTACAGCAAAAGTTTGGATTTACATTTGCAGCACCTTGAGCAATTGTTTCAAGTTTTGAGAGCTAATAAGCTCTATGGCAAGATGGAGAAATGTTCGTTTATGCAGCCTAGTGTTACTTTCTTGGGCTATGTGGTTACTAAGGATGGTATTTTGGTTGATCAATCAAAGATTGCAAAGCAATAAAGTCTTGGCCTACACCAACTACAATCACGGAGGTGAGATCTTTTCATGGCTTAGCGTCTTTTTACGTAAGGTTTATTCAGGATTTTAGTACTCTAACCAGCCCTATGACCGAGTGTTTGAAGAAAGGGAAGTTTGGATGGACTTCTTCTGCTCAAAAATCTTTTGAATTGATAAAAAGGAGAGCTAACAAGCACCGCAAGCAACCAGAATTTCAGGTTGGAGATTTGGTTTGGCTTCACTTACGAAAGGAGCGTTTTCCCAACAAAAGGAAGAACAAGTTGATGCCTCGGGCTGATGGTCCATTTCGAGTTATTGAACGAGTTGGTGAGAGTGCCTATAAGATTGATCTTCCCGGTGACTATTACTGTTAGTGCAACTTTTAATGTGGGAGATTTGTCACCATATGTTGATGATGATACACTTGCAGAATTGAGGCCAATTCTTTCTGAAGAAGGGGAGGATGATACGGGAGAGATAAACATTATGGTTGACAAGGCCTTAGAAACCTTTCAAGATGGGGAAATTATATTTTTGGGCCATTTGGAGCAGCCAATTTTCGGACAGAATTGATGTTGCAGATTCGTTGGACCATAACTGCTGCCATACTTAATATTTTTAAGTGATTCAAAAAGGAGCTGAGAGATCTATTTCTTATCTTTCCAACAAGTGCTGAAAGTCATCCTAATTCGGAGTATTCAAGGAGTTATGCCCATTTGAAGTCAGCCATGTGTTAGAAATCTGAACAGTCACATCCATGGAATGTGAATTTTGGCCAAGTTCATGTTGGTTCAGATTAAGTTTAGATAAACATGTTCTCATTTATTTTGAGTCTTTTGTCCAGCCTATATAAGGGCTAAGTATGTAATAGTTGGGGGCATGTTATGTTTGAATTCAATAATTGAGAAACATTTGTTGTTCTCTGAAAACTCGGTTTGTCTTTAATCCCATCTTGGGAGGGTGACTGCCAAAAGGATCTTTATGCCATTCTTGGTGACTTTGTCTTTATAGAATTGGTTGGTGATCTTATCTATCTTTTCGTCTTGTTCATCATTTTCCTTTTACCAAAAACACAATCCATAAAAGTTATCCATTATCCGCTGCCATACTTAGGAGATATACATCACAGAAGTAACATGAAAAGTATCCATCCATTGAGAATTGTAAAGAGCGCGGTCAAGACGTTGAAGGATAGTAGGCTTCCCTCTAGGTTTATTCACCCACGTGAATTTATTACCTAAATACCCAGCGTCCAACAGACCAGAAAATTGCATCATATCAGAGAACTCCGAAACAGCCTTTCTAGAAATAGGATTACCTCCTATCTTTTCAGATTGCATCAGGACACAGTTGAAATCCCCAATAACCATCCACGGAGTATTGCAAGAACTAAAATCCATAAGATTATCCCAAAGCTCTCTACGATCAAATCTATTACAACTAGCATACACCACAGTCAAATGAATGCTAGATTCCCATTGGCCATGAGAAATCTGCATTGTAAGAGCTTGACAACTATCTAGAACCACATTGCAAACAAAACCATGTTTCCAAAAAAACCAAATTTTTCCGTTACAATTAGAAAAACTACCCACACAGCCCAACTTCCTTTGCGTAGACACACGCTGAAGTTGCGAAACCATAGGCTCCGACATAGCAAAAAAAGAAAGATTATGAAGGTGGAAAGCTTTTTAGCACGTCTAAAAGACGCACCATTACCAATACCTCTAACATTCCAGAAAATCATAGCAACCATTGTAAAAGTAGATAGATAAGTAATTGACTTACAGAGAGAATTAGGAGGAAGGGGAGGAAGATCTTCTACGGTTCCTCTTAGAAAATACCTTGGTAAAACCATCAGCATCAACATCATTATTGGAAGTATTAGAGAATGGGGTAGAACCAGCCATTTCCGTGACAAAGGCAGCAGAAGGAGGACCACGGGGAGAGAGATTAAGGCCCTCAATATGAGCATTATTTTCAGAAAATTCTTCAGTCAATGGGAAGCAACCATTAGAATTTTTATCTTCAGCAATAGAGGTGTTTTGTTGCGCCTTGTGCTGTTCTACATTCTGAATAATAGTAGCTAGATCATCCTCAACGCAATTGGTATTATCAACTTGAACAGGCTGAGAGGCCGAACCAAGATCAGCCCCCATTGAAATCACTTCATTACATGCTTTATTAAGAGCACACTCAACAACTAAAGGAAGCTTTTGGCCACGAACAGCCATTTTTGGAGCCACATTTAAAGGTTGCAACAGCTTTGCATTACCATCATTTACATCATTTTCTTTCTCATTTCCAACAGCCTTTGTACCACTGCTAGAAGAGTTCTCCTTATTATTTAAACCAGCCGAATCTTTAGCCAATTTCATAGACTGTTTTTCCGATTGCTGTTTTTTTTTTTTTTTGGCGAAAAGAGGACGGTACCTCCCTAGATTTTATTAATTAGGAAAAATAAATACAAACATGGTGGGGGACATGACAACCTCAACCACCAGAGAATGAAAAACTAGGGGGGAGGCCTTACACAACGCGTAAGGTCCTCTACAATAGAGGGAGGGGAACCTAGAAAACAAAGCAAATAAGAGATACAAGAATCTAGCCATAAATGAAAACTATTTAAAACGGAAAATTGGAATGCCCGCCTTATCAAGATTGAGAAGTCCTCTACAATGATGGGGGAGATGGGACTGCGAATTCCAGATCTGATCAACCTTGGAGTCAACCGAAAAATTAGCTAAGCAATCAGCGACTTTGTTGCCTTCACGAAAAATGTGGGATATATGAACACTACACTGTTCCAAGATTAGGAAAATCTGCTGAACAATGTAGTAAATTTCCCATGGAATTTGGAAAACTTTGGTGAGAATTTTCATCAGAACCTCAGAATCAAGCTCCAACCAGACATGCATAATACCAAATTTATGGGCAAAAATCAGCCCATCAAGGGCAGCCATTGCTTCAGCCCACAAATTGGTACGGTGACCATAATATTTACCAAAAGCAAAGATGAACTTACCCTTAGAATTACGGATGATACCTCCACCCGAAGCTTCACCTGGATTACCCGAGAAGCACCATCAGTATTAAGTTTAAAGCAGCCATGAGAAGGTTTGATCCATTTTACCACTTTAGGAGCGATAAACTTTGGCGCATTTACAGTAACCGAAAAACTGATGAATGGCTGCATCAAAAGTTGTACTCTGAAAAGGAGGATGAAAGGAAGAAGCAATATCCGAAACACTGATGAATAATAGAGGAGATAAGGCTATGACCGAGAAAACCGAGATCCTTCAAAATGCCATTTGTTCCTAAAGCACCAAATATTCCAAGCAACAATTCCAGGAGAATAAAAGTAAGCCATCTATTCAACCTAGAAGTATTCTTGGTGCGATTAAACCACCATGACGAGAGAAGAGCACGGAACGAGCCCCCCGCAATGAACTCCACACACTGACCGAAATAATGCCAAACAAATTGAGCGGCCTCACCGTGAACAAATAAATGCTCCATACTTTCTATCGATGGGGAAGAACAAAGAACTACATTTTGAGACAACATGAATGCCTCGCCTTTGTAAGGCCTCATCCGTAGGCACACCATTATGGAGGATTCTCCATAAAAGAACAGAATATTTGGGAGGGAGGTGTTTATGCCATAAAGATGCAAATATAGGGCTAGTGATGTGAGTTTGCCGACATTCACGCCAAGCTGAAGAGATTGAAAACTTACCCGTAGGAGACGGCTTCCATATGATTTTATCATCATGGTCACTAAGAGTAATTTTACGAGCATCTATCAACGCCAAAAGTGGAATCACCAAAATTATCTCGGATATGCGCAGCCCGAGGAATCCGATTCTCAAACAATGTGAAAACTTCAACATGCTGAAATGGAAGAATAGGCTTAACCCCGTCAAACCAATTTTCATGAATAGAAATCAGCCCCTGACCCACTCTCCAAGCAATGCGCTGCTCCATAAAATCTTTCACTCCGATCATGCGTTTCCAAACATGAGAAGCAAAGCTTGTAACCACCGCATCCATCGGATGTGTTTCAAAACAGTATTTGGCAAGCATAAACTCGGTCCAAAGAGAAGAAGATCCCCGAAGACGCCACCACAATTTCATGGCAAAGGCAGATGCAATGTCTTCAAACTTTCTAATACCAAGCCCTCCTTCATCAAGGGGACGACTTATTTTTTTCCATCCAACCCAGTGACATTTTCGAGTACCATCCGAACCACTCCAGAAAAAATTCATAATCAAACGCTGCATGGCTGTGATAACATTTTTGGGAGGGTCTATTACAGAAATGTAATAAAGGGGGATAGCTTGAAGACAAGACTTAATAAGAGTTACCTTTGCACCATGAGACAACCATTTTCCTTGCCAAGTAGCAAGCCTCTTTTCCATTTTCTGAAGAAGAGGGCTGAACAAAGCTTGAGTCTTTCGGCCGACATATAAGGGACATCCCAAGTAGGTAATTGGAAGTTCTTTTTTCTGAAATCCCGTGGCCGTGGCGATAAAATTGTCTTGAATAACATCATTCTTCCCAGTAACAAAACAAGATTTCCCAATGCTAACAAGCTGCCCCGAGAAAGCTTGATATTTCTCTAAACATTCCATATGCCTCTGAACAGAATTTTTTGACCCATTGCAGAAAATTATAATGTCATCCGCATAAGATAAATGAGAGACCAGCGGAGTATTAATATGAGCACGGAATCTAAAAGCCGTGTTAGAGAGATGAAGATAATTTAGACCACGACTCAGAATTTCAGCAGCAATAATGAATAGACTCGGAGATAACGGGTCTCCCTGACGAAGCCCCCTAGAAGAGTGAAAGAAACCGCAGCTTTCTCCATTCACAAGCACCGAGAACCAACAATTAGAAATGCAGCGATACACCATATCTACCCATTCAATGCAAAACCCGAATTGTTTTAAAACTTTGATTAGAGCAACCCAAGAAATACGATCATATGCCTTGGCCATATCAAGTTTGAAAGCAATATTAGCACCCCGAACATTCTTTTTAATTGAGTGCATCATCTCTTGCGCTAAGAGGATGTTATCATGAATAACCCGACCTTTCACGAAACCACTCTGATTAGGAGAAATAATATGAGGGAGAATCTGCCCTAAACGGGAAGTGAAAAGCTTTGTAATGATTTTATTCGAAAAATTACAAAGGCTTATAGGGCGGAGATCAGAGAAAGTTACCGGATTATCAACTTTCGGAAGGGTCACAATGAGAGTATCTTGGTCCAAGACCTCGGCATCTCAAAACCAGCAAAAAATTCCCTTATAGCTCGATGAAGATCATCCTTGATTATATCCCAGCAAAAGATATAAAAAGCACCTGTAAAACCATCAGGACCAGCAGCACTCTGCCCATTCATACTTTTTATAGTCTCCAAGACTTCATCCATAGATGGAACAGCCTTTAACATATCATTTTCCGCCTCTGTTACTAAGTTCGGAATGAGAGAAAGAAGATCATCATGCTCATTAGATACCCCCACATTAGCCGTCAACTGATTTTGATAGAACGAAACGGCCTCACTTTGAATATCTTCCTTCTTTGTGATAAGGTCACCATCTCCATTACGAATTCTATGAAGGAATAACCGTTGTCTCTTCTTTTTAACATAGGAATGAAAAAATTTAGTGTTTCTATCACCCTCTTTAATCCACTTTAAATTAGCCTTTTGTCTCCAAAAAGAGTCTTCAATATTCAAAGCATGCTGCAAATGAGCTTGAGCTAGAGATAATGCAGCCCTAGCTTCTTCGGATGGATTACGCTCCAACTCTTGCTCTTTAATCAGAACATCATCCTCCGCATTACTTACTTGTTGATCAATACGACCAAAAGTAACCTTATTCCACGCAGCCAAATCACGTCTAAGTCGAGCCATCTTCTTACCAAACCGAACCATGGGACGACCATCAATCCATGCAACCCAAGAATTTCGAACAGTATCAAGAAATGAAGAATGTTTGGTCCACGCATTAATGAACCTGAAAGAACCCTTACACAATTCAGCCTCCACCCGAAAAGAAATAGCCAAAGGAGCATGATCCGAGCAAGTCTTGTTTAAATGTTGAACAGAAGTATTATGAAAAGTATGAAGCCACTTTTCATTGTACAATACTCTATCAAGACGTTGCTGAATAGAATTTCTGCCAATCTGCTTGTTCCACCAAGTAAATTTAGATCCCACGTAACCAGCATCAATAAGAGAAGCAGCTTGAATAGCAGCCGAGAACTCAACAGATTTACGAAAATTCATAGGCCGGCCCCCAAGCTTTTCCTCTTGGTCAAGAATCACATTAAAGTCCCCACACACCATCCAAGCAAGCTGAGTATCACTAAGATTGATAAGGTCATCCCAGAGGATTCTCCTATCAAACTTATTGCAACGAGCATGAACACAAGTTAAAAGAACAGGAGAAGGCCATAAATTATGGGAAACTTGCACCGAGAGGGCTTGATCACTATCATGAAGAAGATGGCAATTAAAGCCATGCTTCCACAAACACCAAATTCTGCCACTATCATTAGACATACCACCACTACAATTTAATTTGCGAACAAAAACATCTAACTTAGACTTATGCAGCTTTGGCTCATAGATAGCCACAACCGAAGCAGCATGAAGATTCATAAGCTTTTTAACACGTCTCACAGTGGCTTTGTTACCAATGCCACGAAGATTCCAACTAATAACAGCCACCATTGATAAATAAAAATCAAAGAATAAAAGAGAACTCACAAAAATTAAGCTCGAGGAGAAACTGATTTGTTTCTGTTTTTCCGAGAAGTAACTGTAATGAAACCTTCAGAATCAACTTGTTGGTTGGGCTGCAAAGCAAAAGGAGTGGAACCCGCCTTTTCGGTTATGAACGAGGACGGAGGTGGAGTAGCCCTTGGAGAAAGAAATGGGACTATTTTGTGGGGGAGTGGTAACTACCAGAGGAGCTTTGATATTATCACCTCGAGTCTCGGACACATGATTGGCAACATTTTCCAAAATAGCTACTTCTAACTTTTCCGCCTCAATCTGATCAAATTGTAGCCGTCGAATTGCCATGAACAACCTCTTTGCAAACCTTTTGCAATATTTGATTCACTCGCTTCCAGTAGGGCTTGACCTCGTTTTGCTATATACACTTTCTTTTGGACAGCCACATTATCATTTTTTGACGTACCAGCCACATCGTGAGTCCCATTGGCATTAGGTTTCTTAGTGTCCTCCTCATGAAAGTGTCTCTTCAAATGGCCAAGATCATCCGTGAATGTCTTCTCTTTATTTGATTGTAAACGCTTACATTGGCCAACATCATGACCCAAAGTAAGGCAATGCTTACAGTACCGGGGTAAATTATCATATTCAACTTTCTGATAAAAACTTGGCAAAGCATCACCACAATCAATAAACACCTCGGTTGGTAACTTTTTAAGCACATCGACTTGAACCAAAATTTTGGCAATGCTTGGCCGAGAGAGCTCCATAGTTGCCTTATCAAGCGAAAGCGGGGTTCCAATTGCCTGAGCTAGCGAGAACAAGAAAGATTTATTGAAAAGATGAACGGGTAAACCTGGTAATCCAATCCAAACCGGAACAATAGAGGATTCTTGCTCCGGCCGCCATGCCGGAGACCACGCTAGGGTTCTCATTGGGAATTTATGCACATACCAAACTTCTTTCATCCAAAGCCGTTGGTAATCAGCTTCTGTGGTTAACTGGATTAACATGTGTTTGGAATCAAGATGTCCCAACTTGTAAATACCTTTGAGATTAAACTTAGCAAAGGCAATTCTAGTATCCTCCATTGACGGGCGACCATGGGAAAATTTTCCAACAAGTGTCCATTTGAAAGGCTTAGCAAATAGATCAATAGCCTCTTTCGAAAGCTTGATAGCTGGGGTTCCTTTGTGGGTTGAAATCGGGGCAAGAGGGAATGCATGTGATTGAGGAGTTTGCGAAAAGAGATCCGCAAAGGATTTTGTTGGCTGCGCTTTCATAACATTAGGGTTGTGCTTGACGGCATCAGGAGCTTCCCGGGTTGGAAGATTGTTCAAAGGCGGCGCATTATTGTTTCCATGTTGAGCAGCATTAGGGTTTTTTTGCATGGCCAAAGACGGCGCATTAGGGTTTTGTGGTGTTTGTTGCAAAATCTGGTTGGGAATCCGATTGCTGTTTGGTATTATTAAGGTGAGGATTTGCCTTCCTGCATATAGAAATGTCATGCCCAAGAAGAAAACAATGCTTACAATATTTAGGAATATTATCATACTCAACCTTTTGATAAAAACTTGGGTAAACATCACCACAATCAATGAAAATCTCATTAGGAAGCTTTTTAGTTGCATCAACTTGAATCAATATTTTAGCAACGCTAGGCCTAGTTAGTTCAGCCGTGGCCTTGTCCAACGAAAGGGGAGACCCAATCATCGAGGCAGCCGCATGCAAGAAAGATTTGTTCATTAAATGAATTGGGAGCCCCGGAAAGCCAACCCACACAGGAACATAGGGGGATTCCTGTTCAGGGCGCCAAGCCGGGGACCAAGCCAACGTACGCATAGGATAACGATCAACATACCACACCTCTTTCATAAATAAACGTTGATAATCTTCTTCCATAGATAATTGAATAAGCATATGGCGATTATCTAAATGTCCAAGTTTATAGTTTCCTTTTAGTTTAAATTTAGCAAAAGCAATTCTAGCATTTTCCATGGATGGTCTCCCATGAGTAAATTTACCAATGAGAGTATATTTAAATGGTTTAGCAAAGGAGTCAAGAACTTCCCTGGATAATTTAACTGCTGGAGTTCCTTTGTGAAGACCAGTTTGAATAGCGGCATGAGTATTTGCAGCAGATCCAATGGCCGAAGTAGAGACATTTTGCACAAACAGATCGGCAAATGACTTGGAGATCTGGGCAGTTGTATTTTGATTTTGAGGAGGATTGTTGTTTGTTTTTTGAGAAGGATCAGAACTGGAAGTCTGTTGTTGATTAGCGGATGGCCTAGCAGATGGAGGCGCAACAACAATAGGGTTTGCATGGACAGGATGAGCCGCCTCAAAGGAAACAAGATTAGGGTTAGAATAAGAACCAGATTGATGCAAAGATGGGGAATAATATGGATTGTAGTTGCTGGAATTAAGAGAGGAAAACCACGCCGCCGGACATATGATGTCTTAAATAAATCTCATAAAAGATCTAAGAGTCATATACGATATGATTGATGTTTTCTACCTAATTAATTTAATCTTGAGCGGTGCGCCATAGCGTACTTGAGATTAAATTAAAGTTGGATCTTAGCCCATTAAATGCATATTATGCTTATTTGCATTAGAAGGAGTATGATTTAGTGGGAGTATTTGTTGGTATTTGCTCTTAGCCCATTCAACTTCTTGTTCTTGGGTATATGATACTGGATTCGATCCCACATTTGTAGAAGAATGTGCAAGGAATAAAGAATAGAAAGCTACTCAAAGAAGGTGAATTAAACCTACGCGTGAGAATGAAGCAAGAGTTGCTACATTAACCATAGGGACTTGTGAAGTCACTTTACCTTGTGGAGTAGAACTTGATTTGAACAAGTATGACTACGTTTCAGATTTGAGTAGGAGTATTATTTCCGTTTCTTAAATGGATGATGAAGGATATAATTTTCTTATTGAGGATAAGAACATAGCGAAAACGAGGAGTTCTAAAAAACACACACACGCAGTAAAAGTAAACGCTCTCTCGATCTCTTCTTGCCGCTTCTTCCCGTCTCTAGGGTTTTGCCCTAGAGACCGTCGTGTGCTGCCATGGCTTCAACGGCGGCGTGGTTTTCTTCCTTAAACTCCAGCAATTACAACCCATATTACACTCCTTCTTTGAATCATCCATGTCCGAACCCTAACCCTAACCCTAGTTCCCATATTGCGCCGCCTCCTACCCATGCAAAACCTAGTATTCATCCGCCTCCTATTAACAGCAACCCCGTTACTCTTCAGCACAGCGTGGAAGCATCTCAAATGAAGAATGATATTCCTCCTCAAAGTCAAAATTCTCTCGTTCAGACCTCCAAATCTTTTGCAGATCTGTTTGCACAAAAAACTTCTCATCCGCAACAAGGGCATGCTGATCTTTCTCAAGACTCAAACCTTGCGGCTATTCAAACTGGTCTCCACAAAGGGACTCCAGCTGTTAAACTAAACAGGGAAGTTCTTGATTCTTTTGCTAAACCTTTTAAATTTACTCTTATTGGAAAGTTTATGCACGGGAGACCATCCATGGAAGATACTAGAATTGCTTTCGTTAAATTTAAACTAAAAGGAAATTATAAACTTGGCCATTTAGATAATAGACACATGCTAATCCAATTAACTACGGAAGAAGATTGTCAACGGTTATTCATGAAAGAAGTGTGGTATGTTGATCGATTTCCTATGCGTACGTTGGCGTGGTCTCCGGCTTGGCGCCCTGAACAGGAATCCCCTTTTGTTCCTGTTTGGGTTGGCTTCCCGGGACTCCCAATCCATTTAATGAACAAATCCTTTCTTTATGCGGCTGCCTCCATGATTGGCTCCCCTCTCTCCCTAGATTTTTTTTTTTTTTTGGCGAAAAGAGGACGGTACCTCCCTAGATTTTATTAATTAGGAAAAATAAATACAAACATGGTGGGGGACATGACAACCTCAACCACCAGAGAATGAAAAACTAGGGGGGAGGCCTTACACAACGCGTAAGGTCCTCTACAATAGAGGGAGGGGAACCTAGAAAACAAAGCAAATAAGAGATACAAGAATCTAGCCATAAAAGAAAACTATTTAAAACGGAAAATTGGAATGCCCGCCTTATCAAGATTGAGAAGTCCTCTACAATGATGGGGGAGATGGGACTGCGAATTCCAGATCTGATCAACCTTGGAGTCAACCGAAAAATTAGCTAAGCAATCGGCGACTTTGTTGCCTTCACGAAAAATGTGGGATATATGAACACTACACTGTTCCAAGATTAGGAAAATCTGTGAACAATGTAGTAAATTTCCCATGGAATTTGGAAAACTTTGGTGAGAATTTTCATCAACCTCGTAATCAAGCTCCAACCAGACATGCATAATACCAAATTTATGGGCAAAAATCAGCCCATCAAGGGCAGCCATTGCTTCAGCCCACATATTGGTACGGTGACCATAATATTTACCAAAAGCAAAGATGAACTTACCCTTAGAATTACGGATGATACCTCCACCTGAAGCTTCACCTGGATTACCCCGAGAAGCACCATCAGTATTATTTTTTTTTTTTTTTTTTGGCGAAAAGAGGACGGTACCTCCCTAGATTTTATTGATTAGAAACAAAAATACAAAAGCGGTGTGGGACATGACGGCCTCAAACCACCGAGAAACAACCTATGGGAGGAGGCCATACACAAACTGTAAGACCTACTACACAAGAGGGAAAGGGGATGACTAGAAACATAAGATAATAAATAAAACAAAAATCTAGCCATAAAATCAAGTACGAAAAGAAGGAACTCCTGCACTATCAAGAACATAAGCTCCATAGCAGCAAGGAGAGAGCTCGAGTGATGATACCACGCCATATCCGCCTTACAATCCGCCGCCTCATTAGCTAAACCATCAGCCACTCTATTGCCTTGTCGAAGGATGTGCGTAACATGAACATGAATAGAATTCATAATGTAATGAATTCGCTGAATCAAGTAGTGAATTTCCCAAGGGATATGGAATACCTTCGTAATGATTTTCATTAAAACCTCCGAATCAACCTCCAACCAAACATTATTAATCCCAAAATCAACCGCATACAAAAGGCCATCCAAAGCAGCCCTAGCTTCAGCCCAAATGTTTGTTTGCACACCATAGAATTTACCATACGCGAAAATGAGTTTACCTTGAGAGTTTCTAAAAATGCCTCCGCCTGAAGCAATTCCCGGATTTCCTCTAGACACACCATCCGAATTTAACTTGTAAACTCCTAGACTAGGTTTAGCCCAAGCAACCATCCGAACCTTAGGATGCCGAGGAAGAGCTGTCCTAATAGAAAATACATTTTTTGCATGCGAGATCAGCCACGTTGCTCTCAAAACGCAGATTATGCGCCTTAGCAATATCCGAAACTTGTTGAACAATGGAGGAGATTAGAACATGATAAGGGATTTTAATCCCTTCAAAAACCATTTGTTTACGTAGCACCATATATTCCAGCAAATTACCCCGGGAGAATAGAAAACAACCACTTACCAAATGAGGTTGAGGCTTTAGGAATCTCATACCACCACGAACATAACAGCTGCCTTAGGTTTCCCATTCGAAGCACACCACCAAGAAGAAGGCTAAAATGATTCCACATTGTCCGAGCCAAATCCCCAAAAACAAAAAGATGATCAATGAATTCCATATGAGGCCGAATACAACAAGAACATCTAGAGACCACCCGAATACCCCGTTTCGAAGCGCTTCATCCGTAGG
Source organism: Adenophora triphylla var. japonica (assembly GCA_022495995.1). Classification (NCBI taxonomy): domain Eukaryota; kingdom Viridiplantae; phylum Streptophyta; class Magnoliopsida; order Asterales; family Campanulaceae; genus Adenophora; species Adenophora triphylla. Next base: position 272,495 of record JAFEMH010000903.1, read on the forward strand.
AAGCCCACGATGTAAGGCCCTCCCAAGAAGAATAGACATTTTCATCGGTAAATGTTTATGCCAAATGCTTTTGAACACAAAGCTGGAAGCATGACCTTGACGACATTCACGCCAAGCAGTAATTAATGGAGAATTTCCCCGAGGATGAAGGCTTCCAAATAAGAACATCCTCCTTCCCATTGAGCACAATTTGCTGCTCCCTTATAACTCTAGCAAGCTGCCCCCAAATTGATCATTGATGTAATCATACTTAGGGACGGAATTCTCAAAAAACGTGTAAATTTCGATATGCTCAAATGGGAGATTTGGGAGAGAACCATCCAGCCACTTCTCATGAATAGATAAATAACCTTGCCCAACTCTCCAACCCATTCTCTCTTCCATGAAATCCTTGATGCTAATCATTCTCTTCCAAACATGCGAAGCAAAGCTTGTAATGACAAAGCATCCATCGGATGAGTCTCATAACAATATTTATTGAGCATAAAAGAGGACCATAGAGAAACAGACCCTCGGAACCTCCACCAAAGCTTCATTGCAAAAGAAATGCGATATCCTCAAACTTGCGAATACCAAGCCCCCCTTCGTCTTGGGGTTGGCTGATTCGGGCCCAACCTATCCAATGGCATTTGTGATGGCCATCAACTCCGCTCCAGAAAAAGTTCATAATCATTCGCCGCATGGCTGTAATAACACCTTTGGGAGGCTCTAAAACAGACATGTAGTATAAGGGGATGGATTGGAGACAAGATTTTATAAGAATTACCTTAGCACCATATGAGAGCAACTTTCCTTGCCAAGAAGCCAAACGAGATTCCATCTTCCTCAACAAAGGGCCAAAAAGAGACTCGAGTTTTCGACCCACATAAAGAGGGCAGCCCAAATAAGTAAGAGGCGTGTCCTTTTTGAAACCCCGTAGCATCGAAATGGCTAAATCTTTATCCTCATCATATTTCCCGTAACAAAACAAGATTTACCAATGCTAACCAACCTGGCCCGAGAAAGCTTGGTATTTTTCCGACAAAGCATGTGTTTCGAAGAGAATGTTGCGCCCCATTGCGAGAAAATGATGATATCATCCGCATAAGAAAGATGGGAAACAACCGGGGTATGGGGATGCGACCGGTACCTAAGACGAGGCTGGCTTTCATGGAGATAATTCAGCCCTCTACTAAGGACTTCAGCTGCAATAATAAAGAGACTAGGAGATAGGGGATCCCCTTGACGAAGGCCTCTTGAAGAATGAAAAAAACCGCAGCTTTCCCCATTAATCAATATAGAGAACCAACATTCAGAAATGCAACGATAAATCATATCAACCCATTCAATGGCAAAACCAAATTTCTTCAACACTTTAATTAACGACAACCAGGAGATCCTATCCTACGCCTTTGCCATATCCAGCTTGATGGCAATATTAGACCCACGAACTTTCTTCTTAATCGAATGCATCAACTCTTGGGCCAGCAATATGTTCTCATGAATGACTCTACCTTTAACAAACCCACTTTGATTCAGCGAAATAATGCGAGGAAGGATCCGCCCCAACCGACAAGTAAAAATCTTAGTAATTATCTTGTTAGAGAAATTACAAAGGCTTATGGGCCTTAAATCCGAGAAGGTGATAGGGGAATCAACCTTCGGCAAGGTAACAATCAAAGTACTTGTCCAAGATCTAGGCATCTCAAAACCAGCAAAGAATACGATAACCTTCCAAAGTATTGTAAGCATTGTTTTATGCTTGGGCATGATGTTGGCACTTGTAAACGTGCAAATCCTTCTCTCGGGCAGAAGCTTGTTGGGCGTAAGGATACCGGGAAAGAAAAAAGTGTTAGTAAGGATGATGGGGGAAAGAGTAAGGAGGAATTAAAAACATCGTTTCCTATAATGGCCAAACGAGGAGCTGTTCTTCCGGAGGCTGTTAATAAAGCTTTACAAAAGGCGTGCAAAAAAGTGGTTGCGCAGCCCATTGAAGTTGTTGATGACCAGGTTGGGGTCTCTACGAAGGATAATGTTGAGGCAATTATTGATGACCAGGTTGGGGTCTCTACGAAGGATAATGTTGAGGACATAGAAGAGGATGGCCAAGTTGATGCAGCCAACTTAATTGAAGAGGTTATTCTGCAGCAAGTGGCTGCTCATAAAGCAAATAATGGTGGTAATGTGGAAAACATTGTGAGTGGCGAGGAAATAGCACAGGCTGGAAATGACCCGGTTGGAAATCTAAATCTATCTCCTAGGGCTACGGTACTTCATTCAACCTTTGTTACCGAAAGGGCTGGATCTACTCCTTTCAATGCATCTAGTAGCTCCAATGTTGACTTAAAGCAGCCATGAGAAGGTTTGATCCATTTTACCACTTTAGGAGCGATAAACTTTGGCGCATTTACAGGTAACCGAAAAACCTGATGAATGGCAGCATCAAAAGTTGTACTCTGAAAAGGAGGATGAAAGGAAGAAGCAATATCCGAAACCTGATGAATAATAGAGGAGATGAGGCTATGACCAGAAAACCGAGACCCTTCAAAATGCCATTTGTTTCTAAAGCACCAAATATTCCAAGCAACAATTCCAGGGAGAATAAAAGTAAGCCATCTATTCAACCTAGAAGTATTCTTGGTGCGATTAAACCACCATGACGAGAGAAGAGCACGGAACGAGCCCCAGCTGCAATGAACTCCACACACCTGACCGAAATAATGCCAAACAAATTGAGCGGCCTCACCGTGAACAAATAAATGCTCCATACTTTCTATCGATGGGGAAGAACAGCAACCACATTTTGAGACAACATGAATGCCTCGCCTTTGTAAGGCCTCATCCGTAGGCACACCATTATGGAGGATTCTCCATAACAGAACAGAATACTTGGGAGGGAGGTGTTTATGCCATAAAGATGCAAATATAGGGCTAGTGATGTGAGTTTGCCGACATTCACGCCAAGCTGAGGAGATTGAAAACTTACCCGTAGGAGACGGCTTCCATATGATTTTATCATCATGTTCACTAAGAGTAATTTTCTGAGCATCTATCAACGCCAAAAGGGAATCACCAAAATTATCTCGGATATGCGCAGCCCGAGGAAGCCGATTCTCAAACAATGTGAAAACTTCAACATGCTGAAATGGAAGAATAGGCTTAACCCCGTCAAACCAAATTTCATGAATAGAAATCAGCCCCTGACCCACTCTCCAAGCAATGCGCTGCTCCATAAAATCTTTCACTCCGATCATGCGTTTCCAAACATGAGAAGCAAAGCTTGTAACCACCGCATCCATCGGATGTGTTTCAAAACAAGATTTGGCAAGCATAAACTCGGTCCAAAGAGAAGAAGATCCCCGAAGACGCCACCACAATTTCATGGCAAAGGCGGATGCAATGTCTTCAAACTTTCTAATACCAAGCCCCCTTCATCAAGGGGACGGCTTATTTTTTCCATCCAACCCAGTGACATTTTCGAGTACCATCCGATCCACTTAAAAAATTCACAATCAAACGCTGCATGGTTGTGATAACATTTTTGGGAGGGTCTATTACGTAAATGTAATAAGGGGGATAGCTTGAAGACAAGACTTAATAAGAGTTACCTTTGCACCATGAGACAACCATTTTCCTTGCCAAGTAGCAAGCCTCTTTTCCATTTTCTGAAGAAGAGGGCTGAACAAAGCTTGAGTCTTTCGGCCGACATATAAAGGACATCCCAAGTAGGTAATTGGGAGATCTTTTTTCTGAAATCCCGTGGCCGTGGCGATAAAATTGTCTTGAATAACATCATTCTTCCCAGTAACAAAACAAGATTTCCCAATGCTAACAAGCTGCCCCGAGAAAGCTTGATATTTCTCTAAACATTCCATATGCCTCTGAACAGAATTTTTTGACCCATTGCAGAAAATTATAATGTCATCCGCATAAGATAAATGAGAGACCAGCGGAGTATTAATATGAGCACGGAATCTAAAAGCCGTGTTAGAGAGATGAAGATAATTTAGACCACGACTCAGAATTTCAGCAGCAATAATGAATAGACTCGGAGATAACGGGTCTCCCTGACGAAGCCCCCTAGAAGAGTGAAAGAAACCGCAGCTTTCTCCATTCACAAGCACCGAGAACCAACAATTAGAAATGCAGCGATACACCATATCTACCCATTCAATGCAAAACCCGAATTGTTTTAAAACTTTGATTAGAGCAACCCAAGAAATACGATCATATGCCTTGGCCATATCAAGTTTGAAAGCAATATTAGCACCCCGAACCTTCTTTTTAATTGAGTGCATCATCTCTTGCGCTAAGAGGATGTTATCATGAATAACCCGACCTTTCACGAAACCACTCTGATTAGGAGAAATAATATGAGGGAGAATCTGCCCTAAGCGGGAAGTGAAAAGCTTTGTAATGATTTTATTCGAAAAATTACAAAGGCTTATAGGGCGGATCAGAGAAAGTTACCGGATTATCAACTTTCGGAAGGGTCACAATGAGAGTACTGGTCCAAGACCTCGGCATCTCAAAACCAGCAAAAAATTCCCTTATAGCTCGATGAAGATCATCCTTGATTATATCCCAGCAAAAGATATAAAAAGCACCTGTAAAACCATCAGGACCAGCAGCACTCTGCCCATTCATACTTTTTATAGTCTCCAAGACTTCATCCATAGACGGAACAACCTTTAACATATCATTTTCCGCCTCTGATACTAAGTTCGGAATGAGAGAAAGAATATCATCATGCTCATTAGATACCCCCACATTAGCCGTCAACTGATTTTGATAGAACGAAACGGCCTCACTTTGAATATCTTCCTTCTTTGTGATAAGGTCACCATCTCCATTACGAATTCTATGAAGGAATAACCGTTGTCTCTTCTTTTTAACATAGGAATGAAAAAATTTAGTGTTTCTATCACCCTCTTTAATCCACTTTAAATTAGCCTTTTGTCTCCAAAAAGAGTCTTCAATATTCAAAGCATGCTGCAAATGAGCTTGAGCTAGAGATAATGCAGCCCTAGCTTCTTCGGATGGATTACGCTCCAACTCTTGCTCTTTAATCAGAACATCATCCTCCGCATTACTTACTTGTTGATCAATACGACCAAAAGTAACCTTATTCCACGCAGCCAAATCACGTCTAAGACGAGCCATCTTCTTACCAAACCGAACCATGGGACGACCATCAATCCATGCTACCCAAGAATTTCGAACAGTATCAATAAATGAAGAATGTTTGGTCCACGCATTAATGAACCTGAAAGAACCCTTACACAATTCAGCCTCCACCCGAAAAGAAATAGCCAAAGGAGCATGATCCGAGCAAGTCTTGTTTAAATGTTGAACAGAAGTATTATGAAAAGTATGAAGCCACTTTTCATTGTACAATACTCTATCAAGACGTTGCTGAATAGAATTTCTGCCAATCTGCTTGTTCCACCAAGTAAATTTAGATCCCACGTAACCAGCATCAATAAGAGAAGCAGCTTGAATAGCAGCCGAGAACTCAACAGATTTACGAAAATTCATAGGCCGGCCCCCAAGCTTTTCCTCTTGGTCAAGAATCACATTAAAGTCCCCACACACCATCCAAGCAAGCTGAGTATCACTAAGATTGATAAGGTCATCCCAGAGGATTCTCCTATCAAACTTATTGCAACGAGCATGAACACAAGTTAAAAGAACAGGAGAAGGCCATAAATTATGGGAAACTTGCACCGAGAGGGCTTGATCACTATCATGAAGAAGATGGCAATTAAAGCCATGCTTCCACAAACACCAAATTCTGCCACTATCATTAGACATACCACCACTACAATTTAATTTGCGAACAAAAACATCTAACTTAGACTTATGCAGCTTTGGCTCATAGATAGCCACAACCGAAGCAGCATGAAGATTCATAAGCTTTTTAACACGTCTCACAGTGGCTTTGTTACCAATGCCACGAAGATTCCAACTAATAACAGCCACCATTGATAAATAAAAATCAAAGAATAAAAGAGAACTCACAAAAATTAAGCTCGAGGAGAAACTGATTTGTTTCTGTTTTTCCGAGAAGTAACTGTAATGAAACCTTCAGAATCAACTTGTTGGTTGGGCTGCAAAGCAAAAGGAGTGGAACCCGCCTTTTCGGTTATGAACGAGGACGGAGGTGGAGTAGCCCTTGGAGAAAGATTAAGATTAGCAATCTGATCAATGGGACTATTTTGTGGGGGAGTGGTAACTACCAGAGGAGCTTTGATATTATCACCTCGAGTCTCGGACACATGATTGGCAACATTTTCCAAAACAGCTACTTCTAACTTTTCCGCCTCAATCTGATCAGTAGTAGCCGTCGAATTGCCATGAACAACCTCTTTGCAAACCTTTTGCAATATTTGATTCACTGCTTCCGGTAGGGCTTGACCTCGTTTTGCTATATACACTTTCTTTTGGACAGCCACATTATCATTTTTTGACGTACCAGCCACATCGTGAGTCCCATTGGCATTAGGTTTCTTAGTGTCCTCCTTGTGAGCAGCCTTCAAATGGCCAAGATCATCCGTGAATGTCTTCTCTTTATTTGATTGTAAACGCTTACATTGGCCAACATCATGACCCAAAGTAAGGCAATGCTTACAGTACCGGGGTAAATTATCATATTCAACTTTCTGATAAAAACTTGGCAAAGCATCACCACAATCAATAAACACCTCGGTTGGTAATTTTTTAAGCACATCGACTTGAACCAAAATTTTGGCAATGCTTGGCCGAGAGAGCTCCATAGTTGCCTTATCAAGCGAAAGCGGGGTTCCAATTGCCTGAGCTAGCGAGAACAAGAAAGATTTATTGAAAAGATGAACGGGTAAACCTGGTAATCCAATCCAAACCGGAACAATAGATAAGGCCACGGCTGAGCTCTCTAAACCTAGTATTGCTAAAATCCTCATTCAAGTTGATGCAACAAAAAAATTCCCTAATGAAATCTTTATCGATTGTGGTGATGTCTACCCAAGTTTCTATCAAAGGGTTCAATATGATAATATCCCTAAATATTGCAAGCATTGTTTTATCCTTGGGCATGATATTTCTATGTGTAGGAAGGCAAACCCTCACCTCAATTCTTCCAAACGGCAATCGGAAAAGCAGACCAAAGACAAGGCAAATGATCCGGAAAATGTTGCTGGTGATGTGGATTTTGCTGCGGATGGAGACACTTCTAATGTGGTGAAGTCCATGGATGGAGCCACTTCTAATATGGACCCTTTATGTAATGGTAAGGATGATGATATTGTTAATAAAAATGATACTATTGCTGATGTAAATCTGCAGAAACCCTCGGCTCCAGCTCCTAAAATGGCTGTTCGTGGTCAGAAGCTTCCTATGGCGGTTGAAATAGCTTTAAAAAAAGCTTGTTCTGCTGCTATTTCCGTGGGAGCTGGTCAGGGCTCGTCGTCTCAGCCTATAAAGGTTGATAATGACAAAAATAATGATTTTGACATGTCGGAAATTATAAAAAATGTGGAGTTGCTCAATGCGCAACACAAATCTGCTATTGCTGATGTTAAAAACTCGAATGTTCTTGATCCCGTGGTTGAAGAGGTTACTGATAATACGGCTCATATTGAAGGGCTAAATCTTTCTCCGCGTGGTCCTCCTTCTGTTTCGTTTGTCACGGAGCAAGCTGGCTCCACTCCTTTTACTAATAACTCAAACAATGATATTGATGCTTATGGATTCACAAAAGTCATATACAAGAGGAACCGTGCCAAATCCTCATCTCCTTAATCCTATTTTCCCGTGTAAGTCATTTACTTCTCTTATTTCTTTTACAATGGTTGCTATGATTTTTTGGAATGTTAGAGGTATTGGTAATGGTGCGTCTTTTAGACGGGCAAAAAAGATTTTCCATCTTGGGTTGTGTGGGTAGCTTTTCTAACTGTAACAGAAAAATTTGGTTTTTTTTTGGAAACATAGCTTTGTCTGTAGTGTGGTTCAGGATAGTTGTCAAGCTCTTACAATGCAGATTTCTCATGGACAATGGGAATCTAGCATTCATGTGACTGTGGTGTATGCTAGTTGTAATAGTTTTGATCGTAGAGAGCTTTGGGATAATCTCATGGATTTCAGTGTTTGTACTACTCCGTGGATGGTCATTGGTGATTTCAACTGTGTCTTAATGCAATCTGAGAAGATAGGAGGTAATCCTATTCGTAGGAAGGCTGTTATGGAATTTTCTGATATGATTCAATTTTCTGGTCTGATTGATGCTGGTTATTTAGGAAATAAATTTACGTGGGTCAATAAACCTAGAGGGAAGCCAACTATCCTTCAACGGCTTGATCGCGCTCTTTATAATTCTCAATGGATGGACACTTTTCATGTTACTTCTGTTACCCATCTTAATAGAACCTGTTCTGATCATAATCCCCTCTTGGTTCAACTCAAAATCTCGGCTGACCCTACTAGGGGTTCTTTCCGTTTTCTAAATATCTGGCTGAAGCATCACTCTTTTCTTTCGGTTGTTGAAAAATCTTGGAATGATTATATGGATGGGACCCCTATGGTTCGGTTTGCTAAAAATCTTGCTCGCCTTCGGAAATGTATTTCCTATTGGAATAAAGATGTGCTTGGTAGGGTTGACCAGCATGTTCGAGTTGCTGAAGATGAGGTTTGTCAAAAAGAATTGATTTTCCAAAGTAATAATTCGGATGAGAATAGGGCTGCCCTTAGCTTGGCTCAAGCAAACCTTCTTGCTAAGTTGAAGGTTGAGGAAGACCTTTGGCGTCAAAAGGCCAATATTAAATGGTTAAAGGAGGGAGACCATAATACAAAGTTTTTTCACTCTTATGTTAAGAAAAAAGGGCAGCAGTTATACATTCACAGAATCAGAGATGGTAATGGGAATTGGGTTCATGACAAAGCTGATATTCAGGATGCGGCAGTTGATTTCTTTTCGGATCAGCTTCAATCTTCCCATGATATTCCTAAAGATGATATTCTAGAGGTCATTCCTAGGCTGATCAATGATGGAGATAATGAGATGCTCACGGCTGTTCCGTCCTTGGATGAGATTAAAGATATTATTTGGTCTATGAATGACCAGAGTGCTTGGCCCGATGGTTTCAATGGTGCTTTCTACAAGGGTTGTTGGGACAATATTAAAGCGGACCTTCATAGAGCTGTTAAAGAATTTTTTGCTGGTTTCCCCATGCCGCGGAGCTGGACCTCAACTCTTATTGTCCTCATTCCTAAAGTAAGCGCCCCTACCTCTTTCTCGGAGATGAGACCTATTAGCTTATGTAACTTCACGAATAAAATTATTACTAAGCTGCTTAATTCGTGGGATTGTGTACTCACTAAAAAACACACACATGCACTAAAATTCTTTTCTCTCTAAAAATTCCCGTAGCCCTAATTAGGGCGAGCCGCTTCGCCGTTTTTCACGCCTTGCTGCTCTTCATTCCGTTTTCTTTCTACCTTGGCGTAACCCTAATTAGGGTTAGCCTTTATGGCTGCCTCCGGTGGCCTCATGGCGGGTCTACATGCTGCTCCTTCCTCCTCTACATCTCCGCCTTCTTTGGACTTGGTGCGGCTGCTTTGAATGCTAAAGGGACTCCTTCCGGTCTTGGTAATGTTATTCCTAATCCTAGTGGTAATGTGCTTCCTAATTCTAATCATAATGCTGAGAATTCGTTTCCTAATCCTAATATGCCGCCTCCTCCTATTTCTCCTACAAAAGCTAAATCCTTTTCCTCTTTATTTAAGGATTCTCCTCATGTTAATCCGGTTCCAGCCATGAATCTAGTGCCCATGTCAATTCATAAAGGAGAACCAGCCCTTAAATTTTCAAAAGAGATGATAAATTCATTGGCTCAACCATTTAAATTCACTCTTGTTGGTAAATTCTCTCATGGTAGACCAAACATGGAAATCACTAGACAACATTTTTTAAAGTTTGGATTGAAAGCAGATTTTTCATTGGGTCATGTTGACTCTAAGCACATTCTTATTCGTTTAATGCATGAGGGAGACTTTAATAGGCTTTGGGCTAAAGAACAATGGTATTTAGGCAGATTTCCTATGCGTGTTTTCGTTGGTCTCCTTCGTGGCACCCGGAAAAGGAATCATCATTGGTTCCGGTATGGGTTGGTCTTCCGGGATTGCCAATCCACATGTTTAATAAAGTATGTTTGTACTCCATTGCCAAAATTTTTGGGGAGCCACTTTCTATTGACAAGGCCACGGCTGAACTATCTCGGCCTAGTGTGGCTAAGGTACTTGTTCAAGTTGATTTACTTAAGAAACTTCCTTCTAGGGTTTTCATAGATTGTGGTGATGAGTTTTCAAGTTTTTTTCAAAAATTAGAATTTGATAATCTTCCCCAATATTGTAAGCATTGTTATAAACTTGGCCATGATGTTTCAAAGTGTTTTTATCTCCATCCTAAAGATAAAGTTCAGAATAATATGGCTGATGATAATAATAATAATTCGAACCCTATTATTTTGGAAAAAAACAAAGATGTTTTTGTGGAAACTACTACTAACGTTGGCAATGAAGGTAATAGCAAACTTGATAAGAACACGGGGCTGGCCAAAAAAGATCAAATATATGTCGCAAAGCACAAGGTTCTCGAAGGTGTTAATGGAAAATCTGCTCAAAAACAAGCCAATGGTGGTACTCAAAAAGAGAATGCCTCGCTTGATCAACGTCAATCTACAACTATGGCTGGAAATGGAAATGCGCATGGTAAGAATGCAACTATTGCTGGAAATGAAAATGCGCATGGTACTAATAAAATTCAGAATAATGGTAAGCAAAAAGAGATTGTTTTGGGCAATTCTGCTCACGTGATTGCTGGTCGCCAAGGTACGTCTTCTAATTTTTCTATGAATGTTGTTGGTTCTTCTTCTATGGCTCAAAAACCCCCATCTCCCCTTGGATCAAAATTTTTTGGTTCCAACCTTGCTACTCATGGATTTAGCTTTCTTCCTAAGTGGGGAGCCCCTTTTGTTTCCCCTAATTCGTTAAAATTTGCTATTAATATGGAAAAATATGCTCCTAACGTTAATCTTGGTGGTAATCATATAATTATTGAAGATGGGTCTATCGAGCTTGAAGAAGAGCTTGAACATAATAATAATGATTTCATTGAGGTTAATAATGTTATTCCCTCTTCCGGGCCATCTTTGGCTGGGGAAGATAGGTTCATGCATTTAGAGGTTGGTAAGTGTGATTCTGACTCGGAATTGGAGGTGATAGATAATACTATTCGTAAATGGCCTGGGGAGGAGTCAATTGTTAATCTTCATTTATCTCCTCGTGGCCCTCGTGTCACTTCTCAGTTTGATCTTCAAGAGGTCTTCAATGAAGGTAGGGATCCTTTATTTGATGGGAATGTCCCAAACTTTGGGAAATCCAATGATTCTTTGGCTTAAAAGCCATCTCTCTTTCTTTTATATTAAAATTGTTTTAATGGTTGGGGCACTAAGTTGGAATATCCGGGGTATTGGTAATGCCGCCTCGGTTCGTAGAGTTAAGAGGTTATTAAGGATTCATGATGTCTTTATATGTGGTATTTATGAGCCTAAGGTGGATCCCATCTTACTTCCTTCTTATGTTCGTAAAATTCGTTGTCTTGGAGGTGTTGTTAATGATAAGGGAAATATCTGGGTTGTGTGGAGGCATGGTATCACTTGTGATGTTATTTTTCATGACGATCAAGTGATCACTGTCCGGGTGTCTCATTCTCTTTGGCCCAATCCCGTCCTTATGTCCTTTGTTCATGCTAGTTGTAGCAAATACACTAGAAGGACTTTATGGGATTATATTATTGATGTGAGCAATACTGATGATCCCTGGTTAATTATTGGGGACTTTAATTACATTTGTTGATCAATGCGAGAAGCTTGGGGGTAGGCTGTGGTGGATTCTCGGGTTTCGAGTTTGTTGATATGATTCAGGTTTCTAATCTTATTGATGGTGGGTTTCAGGGTCATATATTCACCTGGTGGAACAAGAGATCGAAGCGTGCCACTATTCTTCAAAGGCTTGATCGTGCCCTGTATAATGATAAATGGCTGCGTTATTTCGCTCAAACTTCTATCGATCATCTTAGTAGGACTTGTTCTGATCATGCTCCGTTGGCTATCAATATTCGTTTAGTTGATGAGGTTCGTAAGGGTGTTTTCAGATTTCGCAATGTTTGGACTCGTCATAATTCTTTCATTCCTTTGGTTCGGTCTTCGTGGGAAGGTAGAATCTTCTGGAGGCCGTTGGTCAAGTTTAGTAAGAAGCTTACTCGCCTCAAACATGATATTCAGCTTTGGAATCGTACTACGTTTGGGAGAGTTGATCGCCTTGTGAAGCATGTCGAAGATGAAGTTTATGCTAAAGAGCTTCTTTTTGAAAATGATCCTAGTGATGATAATAGGGCTGCCCTTCATCTTGCCCAAGCTAACCTCTCGTATCGGCTTAAGATTGAAGAGGAGTTCTGGATACAAAAAGCTAACTTAGCTTGGGTCAAAGATGGAGATAATAATACTCGTTTCTTTCATGCTTACGTGAAAAAAGGAGACAAAAATTATACATTCACAAAATTCGGGATAGTGATGGAAATTGGATTGTTGATCGAATCCGATTCAGAGGAGGCCGTTAGATTCTATTCCGATCGCCTTAATGAAAATCCTAATGTTAATGTTGATCCCCCGATGAGTTGCCGAATGTGATACCTCGTTTGATCTCCAATGAGGAAAATAGGATGCTTATTATTCCCCCTACGCTTAAAGAGATTCATGATATCGTCTTCAGTATGAGTGGGACTAGCGGACGGTTTTACGGGAGATTTCTATCATAAATGCTGGGATATTATATGCATGGATCTTTATAATGCTGTCCTTGAATTCTTCTCAGGGTTTCTTCTCCCTCGTAGCTGGACCAGTACGCTTATTGTTACTATTCCTAAGGTGGCAGCCCCTACCTCTTTCTCGCAATGCGCCTATTAGCTTGTGTAATTTTTCTAATAAAATCATTACCAAGCTTTTGTGCTCTCGCCTGCAAGCTGTGCTCCCTCGTATCATATCTCCTCAGCAAAGTGGCTTTGTGAAAGGTCGAATTATTCATGAAAATGTTTTTTGCTTGCTCAGGAGCTATTTCAGTCGCTTAAGAAGAAGGTGTATGGGTCTAACGTAGCTCTTAAGCTTGATATGGCTAAGGCGTATGATAGGCTCTCTTGGTTTGCCTTGATAAAGGTGATGAGGAGATTTGGCTTTGCTGAAGAATGGTTGGACATGATCTTTAGATGCATTAATTTCTGTTGGTTCTCGGTACTGATTAATGGTTCTGCTAATGGTTACTTTGTTTCTACTCGTGGTCTTCGGCAAGGGGATCCTATATCTCCTAGTCTCTTTATTATTGCTGCTGAGGTTTTAAGCCGGGGTCTTAATAACCTCCATCTTCTTCACCCTCATGTCGCCTTTCATACGGGTAAACAATATAGCTACCAGGAATCAAACTTTGTTAATTGACCTTTGGTTGCTTATTAAACCATTTGGCCACTTTAGTACCTCAAAATCAACCAAGCTGCTGTCCTAAATGCCTTTCATACGGGTAACCTTAATGTTCCTGTTATCTCTCATTTGTCCTATGCTGATGACATTATTATCTTCTGTAATGGAAGCATTCCTTCTCTTGAGCGTCATATGGAGTTTTTGGAGTCTTATCAACGCTTCTCTGGCCAGCTTATTAGCATTTCTAAATCTTGTTTTCTAACGGGGCGGAATGTGGCTGAGCATGATAATGCTATTTCTCTTATTACGGGGTTTCAAAAGGTTGAAGGAGGGAGACCATAATACAAAGTTTTTTCACTCTTATGTTAAGAAAAAAAGGCAGCAGTTATACATTCACAGAATCAGAGATGGTAATGGGAATTGGGTTCATGACAAAGCTGATATTCAGGATGCGGCAGTTGATTTCTTTTCGGATCAGCTTCAATCTTCCCATGATATTCCTAAAGATGATATTCTAGAGGTCATTCCTAGGCTGATCAATGATGGAGATAATGAGATGCTCACGGCTGTTCCGTCCTTGGATGAGATTAAAGATATTATTTGGTCTATGAATGACCAGAGTGCTGCTGGCCCCGATGGTTTCAATGGTGCTTTCTACAAGGGTTGTTGGGACATTATTAAAGCGGACCTTCATAGAGCTGTTAAAGAATTTTTTGCTGGTTTCCCCATGCCGCGGAGCTGGACCTCAACTCTTATTGTCCTCATTCCTAAAGTAAGCGCCCCTACCTCTTTCTCTGAGATGAGACCTATTAGCTTATGTAACTTCACGAATAAAATTATTACTAAGCTGCTTAATTCGTGGGATTGTGTACTCACTAAAAAACACACACATGCACTAAAATTCTTTTCTCTCTAAAAATTCCCGTAGCCCTAATTAGGGCGGCTGCTTGCTGCCGTTTTTTCACGCCTTGCTGCTCTTCATTCCGTTTTCTTTCTACCTTGGCGTAACCCTAATTAGGGTTAGCCTTTATGGCTGCCTCCGGTGGCCTCATGGCGGGTCTACATGCTGCTCCTTCCTCCTCTACATCTCCGCCTGCTGCTGGACTTGGTGCGGCTGCTTTGAATGCTAAAGGGACTCCTTCCGGTCTTGGTAATGTTATTCCTAATCCTAGTGGTAATGTGCTTCCTAATTCTAATCATAATGCTGAGAATTCGTTTCCTAATCCTAATATGCCGCCTCCTCCTATTTCTCCTACAAAAGCTAAATCCTTTTCCTCTTTATTTAAGGATTCTCCTCATGTTAATCCGGTTCCAGCCATGAATCTAGTGCCCATGTCAATTCATAAAGGAGAACCAGCCCTTAAATTTTCAAAAGAGATGATAAATTCATTGGCTCAACCATTTAAATTCACTCTTGTTGGTAAATTCTCTCATGGTAGACCAAACATGGAAATCACTAGACAACATTTTTTAAAGTTTGGATTGAAAGCAGATTTTTCATTGGGTCATGTTGACTCTAAGCACATTCTTATTCGTTTAATGCATGAGGGAGACTTTAATAGGCTTTGGGCTAAAGAACAATGGTATTTAGGCAGATTTCCTATGCGTGTTTTCGTTGGTCTCCTTCGTGGCACCCGGAAAAGGAATCATCATTGGTTCCGGTATGGGTTGGTCTTCCGGGATTGCCAATCCACATGTTTAATAAAGTATGTTTGTACTCCATTGCCAAAATTTTTGGGGAGCCACTTTCTATTGACAAGGCCACGGCTGAACTATCTCGGCCTAGTGTGGCTAAGGTACTTGTTCAAGTTGATTTACTTAAGAAACTTCCTTCTAGGGTTTTCATAGATTGTGGTGATGAGTTTTCAAGTTTTTTTCAAAAATTAGAATTTGATAATCTTCCCCAATATTGTAAGCATTGTTATAAACTTGGCCATGATGTTTCAAAGTGTTTTTATCTCCATCCTAAAGATAAAGTTCAGAATAATATGGCTGATGATAATAATAATAATTCGAACACTATTATTTTGGAAAAAAAAAAGATGTTTTTGTGGAAACTACTACTAACGTTGGCAATGAAGGTAATAGCAAACTTGATAAGAACACGGGGCTGGCCAAAAAAGATCAAATATATGTCGCAAAGCACAAGGTTCTCGAAGGTGTTAATGGAAAATCTGCTCAAAAACAAGCCAATGGTGGTACTCAAAAAGAGAATGCCTCGCTTGATCAACGTCAATCTACAACTATGGCTGGAAATGGAAATGCGCATGGTAAGAATGCAACTATTGCTGGAAATGAAAATGCGCATGGTACTAATAAAATTCAGAATAATGGTAAGCAAAAAGAGATTGTTTTGGGCAATTCTGCTCACGTGATTGCTGGTCGCCAAGGTACGTCTTCTAATTTTTCTATGAATGTTGTTGGTTCTTCTTCTATGGCTCAAAAACCCCCATCTCCCCTTGGATCAAAATTTTTTGGTTCCAACCTTGCTACTCATGGATTTAGCTTTCTTCCTAAGTGGGGAGCCCCTTTTGTTTCCCCTAATTCGTTAAAATTTGCTATTAATATGGAAAAATATGCTCCTAACGTTAATCTTGGTGGTAATCATATAATTATTGAAGATGGGTCTATCGAGCTTGAAGAAGAGCTTGAACATAATAATAATGATTTCATTGAGGTTAATAATGTTATTCCCTCTTCCGGGCCATCTTTGGCTGGGGAAGATAGGTTCATGCATTTAGAGGTTGGTAAGTGTGATTCGACTCGGAATTGGAGGTGATAGATAATACTATTCGTAAATGGCACAGGGAGGAGTCAATTGTTAATCTTCATTTATCTCCTCGTGGCCCTCGTGTCACTTCTCAGTTTGATCTTCAAGAGGTCTTCAATGAAGGTAGGGATCCTTTATTTGATGGGAATGTCCCAAACTTTGGGAAATCCAATGATTCTTTGGCTTAAAAGCCATCTCTCTTTCTTTTATATTAAAATTGTTTTAATGGTTGGGGCACTAAGTTGGAATATCCGGGGTATTGGTAATGCCGCCTCGGTTCGTAGAGTTAAGAGGTTATTAAGGATTCATGATGTCTTTATATGTGGTATTTATGAGCCTAAGGTGGATCCCATCTTACTTCCTTCTTATGTTCGTAAAATTCGTTGTCTTGGAGGTGTTGTTAATGATAAGGGAAATATCTGGGTTGTGTGGAGGCATGGTATCACTTGTGATGTTATTTTTCATGACGATCAAGTGATCCTTTGTCCGGGTGTCTCATTCTCTTTGGCCCAATCCCGTCCTTATGTCCTTTGTTCATGCTAGTTGTAGCAAATACACTAGAAGGACTTTATGGGATTATATTATTGATGTGAGCAATACTGATGATCCCTGGTTAATTATTGGGGACTTTAATTCTGTTGTTGATCAATCTGAGAAGCTTGGGGGTAGGCCTGTGGTGGATTCTCGGGTTTCTGAGTTTGTTGATATGATTCAGGTTTCTAATCTTATTGATGGTGGGTTTCGGGGTCATATATTCACCTGGTGGAACAAGAGATCGAAGCGTGCCACTATTCTTCAAAGGCTTGATCGTGCCCTGTATAATGATAAATGGCTGCGTTATTTTGCTCAAACTTCTATCGATCATCTTAGTAGGACTTGTTCTGATCATGCTCCGTTGGCTATCAATATTCGTTTAGTTGATGAGGTTCGTAAGGGTGTTTTCAGATTTCTCAATGTTTGGACTCGTCATAATTCTTTCATTCCTTTGGTTCGGTCTTCGTGGGAAGGTAGAATCTTCGGGAGGCCGTTGGTCAAGTTTAGTAAGAAGCTTACTCGCCTCAAACATGATATTCAGCTTTGGAATCGTACTACGTTTGGGAGAGTTGATCAGCTTGTGAAGCATGCTGAAGATGAAGTTTATGCTAAAGAGCTTCTTTTTGAAAATGATCCTAGTGATGATAATAGGGCTGCCCTTCATCTTGCCCAAGCTAACCTCTCCTATCGGCTTAAGATTGAAGAGGAGTTCTGGATGCAAAAAGCTAACTTAGCTTGGGTCAAAGATGGAGATAATAATACTCGTTTCTTTCATGCTTACGTGAAAAAAGGAGAGAAATTATACATTCACAAAATTCGGGATAGTGATGGAAATTGGATTGTTGATCAATCGATTCGAGGAGGGTCATTAGATTCTATTCCGATCAGCTTAATGAAAATCCTAATGTTAATGTTGATCCCCCTGATGAGTTGCTGAATGTGATACCTTGTTTGATCTCCAATGAGGAAAATAGGATGCTTATTATTCCCCCTACGCTTAAAGAGATTCATGATATCGTCTTCAGTATGAGTGGGACTAGTCTTCTGTCCTGACGGTTTTACGGGAGATTTCTATCATAAATGCTTTGGGATATTATATGCATGGATCTTTATAATGTGTCCTTGAATTCTTCTCAGGGTTTCTTCTCCCTCGTAGCTGGACCAGTACGCTTATTGTTACTATTCCTAAGGTGGCAGCCCCTACCTCTTTCTCGCAGCTGCGGCCTATTAGCTTGTGTAATTTTTCTAATAAAATCATTACCAAGCTTTTGTGCTCTCGCCTGCAAGCTGTGCTCCCTCGTATCATATCTCCTCAGCAAAGTGGCTTTGTGAAAGGTCGAATTATTCATGAAAATGTTTTGCTTGCTCGGGGAGCTATTTCGCCGCTTAAGAAGAAGGTGTATGGGTCTAACGTAGCTCTTAAGCTTGATATGGCTAAGGCGTATGATAGGCTCTCTTGGTTTGCCTTGATAAAGGTGATGAGGAGATTTGGCTTTGCTGAAGAATGGTTGGACATGATCTTTAGATGCATTAATTTCTGTTGGTTCTCGGTACTAATTAATGGTTCTGCTAATGGTTACTTTGTTTCTACTCGTGGTCTTCGGCAAGGGGATCCTATATCTCCTAGTCTCTTTATTATTGCTCCGAGGTTTTAAGCGGGGTCTTAATAACCTCCATCTTCTTCACCCTCATGTCGCCTTTCATACGGGTAAACAATATAGCTACCAGGAATCAAACTTGGTTAATTGACCTTTGGTTGCTTATTAAACCATTTGGCCACTTTAGTACCTCAAAATCAACCAAGCTGCTGTCCTAAATGCCTTTCATACGGGTAACCTTAATGTTCCTGTTATCTCTCATTTGTCCTATGCTGATGACATTATTATCTTCTGTAATGGAAGCATTCCTTCTCTTGAGCGTCATATGGAGTTTTTGGAGTCTTATCAACGCTTCTCTGGCCAGCTTATTAGCATTTCTAAATCTTGTTTTCTAACGGGGCGGAATGTGGCTGAGCATGATAATGCTATTTCTCTTATTACGGGGTTTCAAAAGAAGAACTTGCCTATTGTTTATTTGGGGTGTCCTCTCTATATCGGTAGGAAAGTGCAATCTTTGTTTGATCCTGTCATGCAGAAGCTTCGGGATAAGCTCGATTCGTGGCAAGGTAAATTACTCTACTGGGTGCTAAGCTTGTTCGATAAAGTCCTGCCTCCAAGCTATCCCCATTTACTATATTTCTTTACTTGATCCTCCGAAGTGTGTTGTTAATGCCATGAATCGCCTTATTGCCAATTTCTTTTGGAGTAGTTCTGATGGGGGAAATAAGTGTCATTGGGTCTCTCGGAATGAATTTTTCTGGCCTATTGAGGAAGGGGACCTTGGCCTCCGAAAATTTGAGGAGATGGCTATTGCGTTTTCTATGAAGCTTTGGTGGCGTTTTCGCACGTCCGACTCTCTTTGGGCCCAGTTTCTTGCGGCCAAATATTGTCGTGATACTCATCCTATGGATGCTGTAGCTAGGTTAGGTTGCTCTCACATTTGGAAGCGTATGGTTGCTGCTAAGGATTTGGTGGAGAGTCGTATTGCTTGGGGTGTGGGTTGTGGTGATATTTCTATTCAAGAAAAATGGCTTCCCCATGATCTTCCTCTTCTTGATAATCGGCATGATCAGATTTTTTCTCTATTTGAGGATGGGGAAGATTATATTCATAATACTTTTGGGCAACAATGTTTGATGGAGATTCAATCCTATGGTATTCGGCTTGGTGGGGATCGTGATCAGCCATTTTGGTCCCCTTCCTCTTCGGGCAGATTTTCTATTTCTTCGGCTTGGAGGGAATGTAGAATGTCCCGTACTCGGAGTAGGGTCTTTGCTTGGTGCTGGCATAAGTATATTCCTCTTAAGGTGTCCATTTTCATGTGGAAATGCCTTAAGGCTGCTCTCCCTACTGATGACAACATTTCTCGTAAAGGTATTTCTATTGTCTCTCGTTGTCATTGTTGTTCTAGCCCTTCTCTTGAATCCATACATCACATTCTTCTTCATGGTGAAATTGCCTTTCGTGTGTGGAATTTCTTTGGAAATTTGATTGGTTTTCAAATCTCGGGTTCTACTATCATGCAAAGGATGATTGCTTGGCATGCCTGTAAAAATTCCAAGCTTAGTAGGGTTGTGTTATGGTTGGGAGATATCCTTCCGAGTTTCATTTGTTGGGAGCTTTGGAAGCACAGGAATAAATGCAGGTTTGATGATGGGATTCCTAGTTGGGAAAAGGTCCGTAATAATATTCAATTCCATATTAGTGATATCCTTCGTGCTCATAGTCTATCTTTTCATATTATTCCTTCGGAGGTTAATATTGCTATATTTTTTAATATTATTCTGGCCACCCCGTCTATTGCTCGTGTCAAGCTAGTTTATTGGTCCCCTCCTTCTGAGGGACAAGTGAAAGTTAATACAGATGGAGCTTCTCGTGGTAACCCGGGCATTGCCTCGGGTGGAGGTATTTTACGTCATCATGATGGGTCTTTTATTTTTGCATTTTCTCATTTTTATGGTAATGCTTCTAACATGGTTGCTGAAGCTAGGGCTGCTCTTGATGGAATTACTCAAGCTAGGCTTATGGGTTTTGATTCTCTTTGGCTCGAGGTTGATTCTGAAGTTTGGTCTCTTTTTTTTTTTTTTTTTGGCGAAAAGAGGACGGTACCTCCCTAGATTTTATTAATAAAGAAAAGAAAGTACAAACGTGGTGGGGGACATGACAACCTCAACCACCAATAAAGAAACCTAAGGGGGGAGTCCTTACACAAGACGTAAGGTCCTCTACAATCCAGGGAGGGGAAGCTAGAATACATAGAAAATAAAACAAAAAGGAATCTAGCCATAACCAACTAACCAAGCCTAAAATAAGGAGTCTTTGCCTTATCAAGAGCAAAGAAACCTTTGCAATGATGAGGAAGATCATGAAACTGTAACAGAGAGGTATCCGTCCCAACATCAGCAGCCATGTTGGCTAAACCATCAGCCACACCATTACCCTCTCTCAATATATGCGTAACCCGAACCTCCATCTGATCCATCAAACGAAAAATGTGCGAAACAACATACCAAATAGCCCACGGAATATGATATTCCTTGTTCAGAATATGCACCAAAACCTTAGAGTTAAGCTCTAACCAAATACGAAGAAAACCAAGATTATGAGCATTAATGAGACCATCCCTCGCAGCAAGAGCCTCAGCCATCATATTAGACTGAACACCATAGAAATTAGCAAAACCATAAATGAAATCTCCAAGGGGATTCCGAATTATACCCCACCAAAGAAGAATACCCGGGTTACCACGAGAAACCCCATCGCATTAACTTTAATCCAACCGTCATCGTGAGCATTCCACACCACCAATCTAAAGATCCGAGAGGACTGGGGATAGAACTCACTCGAAAAACATCCATTAAATGAATATCACCATTCAATTTTGGAAACGTCACGGAAAGCATCACAATATTAGAAGTGTAGGAGCAAACCTTATAGATAATGCTGTTGGAACACATCGGAGAGTTATCAAAACGACATTTATTGCGAGCCATCCAAATTTCCCATAAAATGATAGCAGGAATAATGCTAGTCAACCATTTAGTAACTGAAGAAGAAGGATGAGAAGGCCCTTGCCACCAACAAAGAAGAGCTTGATTTAAATTCCCAACTAAGAACCGAATGCCACACATAGAATTAAAGTGATCCCAAACCCTCCTAGCACATTCGCCACGAAGAAAGATATGCTCAATAGACTCCTCACAACCAGCAATACAACAATCACATTTAGAAGCAAGAGAGATACCTTTCCGCTTAACTCTATCGTCCGTAGGCAGCCCTCCAAGCAAAACCCGCCAAAGGAAGATGGAAATCTTTTTAGGAATGAATTTGGACCAGCAAAAATCAAACACCCTTGAACGAGACCTATTTGAACGACATTCTTGCCAAGCTGAATTGAGAGAAAACTTACCAGAAGATGACGGAAGCCATATAGGAGTATCAGGAGTATTGGAAATGGAAATGTTATGAGAATTGATTAAAGAAAGCAGGTGCATACCAAAACCTTCTTGAATATGAAGAGCTCGAGGTAAACCATTCTCAAAAAGAGTAAAAATCTGCACATGAGCCCGGGGAATATCCTTGATAGGAACATCAAGCCAATTTTCATGAATAGAAATCTCCCCATTACCAATACGCCAAGCCATCCTATCTTCCACCCAAGGCTTAGCCTCAATCATCCTTTTCCAGACATGCGAAGCATAAGAAGTAAGAGAAGCATCCATTGGGTGAATCTCCCAACAATACTTCGCCAACATGAGACGGCTCCAAAGAGTGTCAATGGTTCTGAGACGCCACCACAACTTCATGGCAAAAGCAAGCGAGATGTCCTCAAATTTCCTAATCCCCAAACCACCTTCAGCAATAGGCCGACTCATACTCTTCCAAGAAAGCCAATGACATTTACGATTCCCATCATGGTTGCTCCAAAAAATCTGACTATAATCTTTTCTAGAGCATGAATAACACCTTTAGGAGGATCAATGAGAGAGATATAATAAAGGGGGATTGCAGCAAGACAAGACTTAATCAAGGTAAGCTTAGCCCCAAAAGAAAGAAGCTTACCCTTCCAAGAAGCCAAACGATTCTCCATTTTTCGAATTAGAGGGGCAAAGATGCTGACTTTTTTCCTACCCGTGTATAAAGGACAGCCCAAATACAAGAGAGGAAGATCTTGCTTCGAAAACCCCGTGATGGCAGCCATTTCATCTGCTCTATTGCAATTAGCACCCGTAATATAGCAAGTTTTATTAATGTTGACAAGCTGGCCCGAAAACCTCTGATACCACTCAAGATATTTCATATGACATTCAAGAGAACTCTTAGACCCATTGCAAAAAATAATCACATCATCCGCATAAGCTAAATGAGAAACCAAAGGAGTATTAATATGAATACGGAACCGGAACCGAGGATAGATAGAATGCAAATGATTCAGGCCTCTACTCATCATCTCCGCAGCAATAATGAAAAGGTAAGGGGAAAGAGGATCTCCTTGTCGCAACCCTCGAGTAGAATTGAAGAAACCACAACTTTCGCCATTAACTAGAATAGAAAACCAACTATTTGAAATGCACCTATATATCAAATCAATCCACACTTCATTAAAGCCAAAGAGTCTCATGACTTTAATCAGACCAACTTTAAAGCCACATTAGAACCACGAACCTTTTTATTAATAGATTGCATAATTTCTTGCGCGAGAAGGACATTTTCATGAATGACTCTCCCTTGAACAAAACCACTTTGCTGAGGAGAAATGATTCGTGGCAAAATAGGAGCAAGCCGGTTGGTTAGAAGTTTAGTAACCACCTTATTACAAAAGTTGCATAAACTGATGGGTCTAAGATCAGAGAAAGAGGAAGGAGTCTCGACCTTAGGAATAGTGACAATTAGGGTGCTAGTCCAACTTCGAGGCATCGAAAAACCCGAAAAGAAATCCCCAACAGCCTTAACAAAATCATCCTTGATAATATCCCAACAACCCTTATAAAAAGCACCCGTAAAGCCATCTGGACCTGCTGCACTTTGCCCGTTCATACCAAAGACAATGTCTTTAACCTCAACCATAGATGGAACAGCCGTGAGAAAGGCATTATCATCTTCATTTATGAGCCGAGGAATAAGAAAGGAAAACTCATCAGAGGGGATATCACAATGGCCTTGTAATTGTTCCGAATAAAACCCCACAGCCTCATCTTTAATATCATTACTATCCGTAATCCAATCCCCTTGACGATTTTTAATTCTATGAATACACAACTTTTGTCTCTTCTGTTTTACAGTAGCATGGAAAAATCTAGTATTTTGATCCCCCTCTTTCAGCCAATCCCCTTGACGATTTTTAATTCTATGAAGTTTGGTCTCTCATTTTACTTCGCAAATGCAATATTCCTTGGGAGATTTGGTATTACATTCAAGCCATTTTCAGATTCATGGAGGAAGTATCTAATCAGGTAACTCATGTCTACAGGGAAGGTAATAAAGTGGCAGATTTTCTTGCTAATATTTCGGCTGCTGCGCAAACGGACTTTCAGTTTACTTCATTGGAGTTTTGCCCCAAGCCGTGCCAGAGCCTTCTCTATTTTGATCGAATTGCATATCCTAATATTAGGCAGTAGTTTTCTCTTTATTTTATTGATGTATTTTCCTTTTGTTTTTAGATACCCCCCCCCCTTTATTGTAGAGGATCTTACAGGTTGTGTAAGAACTCCCCCTAGGTGTTATTTCTGGTGGTTAAGGTTTTATGTCCCCCACCATGTTTGTATTTTTATTTTTCGTTATTAATAAAATCTAGGGATTACCGTCTCCTTTTGCCAAACAAAAACAAACAAAGCTGCTTAATTCCCGCCTTGCTCCTATTCTCCCTAGAATTATTTCTCCTCAGCAAAGTGGGTTTGTTAAAGGCCGTTTGATTCATGAAAATGTCTTGTTGGCTCAAGAGCTTATGCATTCTATTCGGAAAAAGGTGAGGGGGTCCAATATTGGGCTTAAGTTAGATATGGCCAAAGCCTATGATCGTATTTCATGGTTTGCGGTGATTAAAGTTCTGAGAAGATTTGGCTTTTCTGAAACGTGGAATGATCTGATCTTTCGTAGCATATCTTCTTGTTGGTTCTCGGTCCTTGTTAATGGAGAGAGTTCTGGTTTTTTCCCCTCTTCTCGTGGGCTTCGTCAAGGAGACCCTATATCTCCTACTCTTTTCATTATTGCTGCCGAAGTTCTGAGTCGGGGTCTCAACCGCCTTCATACGGAGTTTCCTCACTATCGTTATAAGGCTCACATTCATACCCCTATGATTTCTCATCTTTCTTATGCAGATGATATCCTTATCTTCTGTAATGGTTCCAAAGACTCTCTTGAGGCTCATATGAGATGTCTTAACTGGTATCAAGAGTTTTCGGGTCAGCTTGTGAATACAAGAAAATCTTGTTTCATTACTGGTAAAAATGATGAGGTCAGAGATTCTATTATTGTGAATGTTACCTCCTTCGAAAAGAAAGCTCTTCCGATTAGCTATCTTGGCTGTCCTCTTTATGTTGGGAGAAAAAATATCGCTCTTTTTGACAATGTGTTGCAAAAGATGGCTGATAAACTTGTTTCTTGGCAAGGTAAGATCCTCTCCTTTGGAGCTAAGCTCACCCTTATCCGTTCTTGCTTGCAAGCTATTCCCCTTTATTATATTTCGTTGGTGGATCCTCCCAAGGGGGTTTTCCAAGCCATGTATCGGCTGGTTACAAATTTCTTTTGGAGTAATGAAGATGGCCAATCAAAATGTCATTGGGTGAGAAAAGATCTTATGTTTAGGCCGTGTAGCGAAGGTGGTTTGGGCCTTCGTCGTTTTGAAGATATTTCTATGGCTTATGCTATGAAACTTTGGTGGCGCCTTAGGAGCTCCCATTCTCTTTGGTCTGAATTCATGCTAGACAAGTACTGTTTATGGCTCCCATCCTATGGATGCTGGAAAGCCTATCTTCGCTTCCCATATTTGGAGCCGTATGATTCAAGCTAAAGACATTGTTGAAAACCACATTGCTTGGCGGATTGGTCGGGGGGTAGTGTCTATTCATGAAAAGTGGTTGGAAGGTCCTCCGCTGAATCTTCCTGGAAATCATATTGAAGTCTCTTCCTTATTTCTTGAGGGTCAGCGGAGAATTGAGTATATTTGTGATACGTTTGGCCACGATGTTCTTAATTCTATTCAACGTCGAATATTTCGATCTACGTATACTGGCCCAGTATCTATTGGATTCCCTCGCTTAAAGGTCAATTCTCTCTCTCTTCGGCAGCAAGTGTGTAGAGTGCATAATGCTCGGAATTTGTTTTTTGAGTATTCTTTGGAACAAGTACATTCCGCTTAAAATTTCCATCTTTCTTTGGAGATTGTTACATAATGGCCTCCCACCGACGCTTGTGATCCAATCTAGGGGCATATCTCTTGTGTCGTCTTGTGTTTGTCGTTGCAGCGTTCTTTAGAGGATTCTAATCATCTTTTTGTTCAAAGCCAAGTGGCTTTTGAGACTTGGGATTGGTTCTCTAGGCTTTTGGTATTCATATCTCTTACATTAACGTTAAAACTATCCTTGATAGCTGGTGGTTTTAATACCGCCCTTGGGAGGAATAAGGGAATTTCTTGGCTTTCTCGCATTCTTCCATGTTTCATATTTTGGGAGTTATGGAAGGGTCGAAACAAAGCTAGGTTTGAGGATCTTCATATGTCTTCCTCTAGGATTATCCGGGAGATTTTTGTGCAGATTGGTTTTATCATTAAGGCTCATAGCCTCTCTTTCCCTTCCTCGGACTTGGATAATCAGATTTTCTTTGCTTTCACCTTCCTAAGGTTTGTTCTAAACCTAGGGTTTTCAAGTTTGTTTATTGGAACTCTCCTACCTCGGAATTACTCAAGCTTAACACTGATGGCGCTGCTAAAGGAAATCCAGGTATTAGTTCTGGAGGTGGTATTTTCAGGAAAAAAAATGGGCATTTATTATTTGCTTTTTCCAAGTTTTATGGTCATAGTACTAACATGGTTCTTGAAGCTAAGGCGATTACAGACGGCCTCACTTACGCGTATCAACTTGGTATTTCTTCCCTTTGGCTTGAAATTGATTCTAAAATTCTTTTAAATGTGCTAATCCGTGACTTTCATATTCCTTGGAGTATTTGTTTTTTTTTTTTTTTTTTTTTTTTTTAAACGAAAGGAGACGTAGCTCCCTAGATTTTATAAATAAAATATAAAAAGGATATGAGTCACTCATATCCTGCGTGAAGGCAATCAGGTTGCAGATGGTTTGGCTAATGTTGCTGCGGCTTCAAGAACTAATTCAGAATATTTTTCTTTTAATGATCTACCTCACCGCTGCAAAGGAGCTTATATTTTAGATAGGTTTGCTATCCCCTATGTTAGATGTTAGTTTTATTTATGATGTTCTCTATTGTTTTTTTCCTGCTTTCGTTGTTAGGTAGTTTCCCTTCCCCTTTTTGTAGAGTACCTTACGGCTTGTGTAAGGACTCCCCCCGTTGCTTTTCCAGGTGGTTGAGGTTGTCATGTCCCCCACCTTGTTTTGTATTTTTAATTTTAATTAATAAAATCTAGGGAGTACCGTCTCCTTTTGCCAAAAAAAAAATATTGACGATAAGAAGTTTTATATTTATTTAATGATATGCCTTATTGTATTGCATATGTCATTGAATGGTCTTCATATCCTTGATGTTAAGAAACAAAATAATATTGAAGATATCTATAATATGAATGGGAAATCTAAACCGAATAATATGAACAACGCGTTCATATGGCATTGCCGGATTGGTCAGATAAATAAGAAACATATATCTAAACTCCATTAACATGGACTTTTAGACTCATATGACCATGAATCATTTTGAGGAATGTGGATCTTATTTATTGGGATTATTGACCAAACCATCCTACACTAAGAGTAGTGGGAGGGCTAGTGACTTATTGGTCATTATACATGAGATGTATATGACTATGTCTGTCTGATGAAGTCCAAAGGTGAATCGTTTGAGATGTTTCGAACATTTCAAGATGAAGTACAAAACAACTTGGTAAAACTATTAAGTACTTCGATTGGATCGAGGTGGTGAATATTTGAACCAAGAGTTTGACAATCATCTCAAAAACTGTGAAATTGTTTCAAGAATTGACTCAACAAGAAACACCACTATGAATGGTGTGTCTGAAAGGAGGAATTGAACCTTGTTAGACATGGTTCGTTCGATGATGTGCCAAGTTGACTTTCCTATTTCCTTTTGAGGATATGCATTAGAAATAATGTAGTTACACTGAATTGAGTCCTTACTAAATCGGTTCCTAAGGCCCCACATGAGATGTGGCATGGAAGAAAACTTAGTTTGTCTTTCATGAAGATTTGGGGTTGCGAATCTTATGTAAAGAGACTTGTCTCTTATAAGTTAGCACTAAATCTGACTAGGTTATTTTCAGAAATTAATCTTACAACCGCAAAGAGAACAAAACGTTTGTTGCTTATGATTTGTTTCTTGAGAAATAATTTCTCAATAAAGAATATAATGGGAGTAAAATTAATCTTGAAAGGAGTTCAAGAACCCGAAAATAATATGGAACCAAGAGTAGAGACGGAACCAAGTTCTCAAGGAATTGTGGAACCGGTTCAAGATGCACAAGTCCATCGTAAGATCGGATAAGTTACGATCCGAACTCAAGAAATATTGATTTCCCATTTCGGAAAGTAATAAGGTGGAAGTCATTGAGAATGACGATCCTACTTCCTATCTTGAGGCGATGTCCACTCCTAATTTGGATAAATGGTTAGGAACATGGAATCCGAAGTACAATCCATGTTTGACAATCAAGTTTGGAACTTGATTGGGCTACCTGAAGGTGTAAAAACTAAAGGGTGCAAGTAGGTCTTCAAAGACCGACATTCATGTGAAGGTGTATACTTTCATGACTAGGATTGTAACAAAGGGATTTAGGTAAATTCATAGTATTGACTACGTTGAAATCTTTTTCGCCAGTTACAATGTCGAAGTCTGTTAGAGTTTCAATTGCCATTATCACATATTGTGACTATGTGATATGACAAACGACTTTCTTTAAATGGAAAGATTACTAAGGATGTGTATAGTACACAATCCGAATAGTTAGTCGATCCAAGAAACTCTAATAAAGTATGCATGTTGCAAAGATCCATGAGATGGGTTGAAGCAAGCTTCAAGGAATTGGAATATTCGTTTTGATGAATTGGTCAAAGAGTTTGACTTCATCAAGTACGAAGATGAACCTTGTGTATACATGAAATTCAGTGGGAGCATAGTATTATTTCTATTGTTTTATTACAATGATATCTTACTCATTGGAAAAACAAGTTCCGATACTTAAGACTGTCAAAGTCTTGGTCTTTTTTTTTTTATTTTTTTTTGGCAAAAGGAGACGGTACTCCCTAGATTTTATTAATTAAAAATAAAATTACAAAACAAGGTGGGGGACATGACAACCTTAACCACCTGGAAAAGCAAAAGGGGGAGTCCTTACACAAGCCGTAAGGTACTCTACAAAAGGGGGAGGGGAGACAACCTATCAAAGAAAACAGAAAAATAACAATAGCAAACATCAAAGACTAAATTCTAATATAAGGGATAGCAGCCCTATCTAAAGTATACGCTCCTTTGCAGCGGTGAGGGAGATCACTAAAAGAAAAATACTCTGAATTAGACCTCGTGATCGCAGCAACATTAGCCAAACCATCAGCAACCTGATTGCCTTCACGCAGAATATGAGTAATTCTAACACCAATATGCGAAATAAGCCTTTTTATATGAAGCACCTCGTACCAAATACTCCAAGGAATATGAAAATCACGGATTAGCACATTTAAAAGAATTTCAGAATCAATTTCAAGCCAAATAGAAGACATACCGAAATGAGAAGCATAAATAAGGCCATCCAAAACCGCTCTAGCTTCAGCAACCATGTTAGTACTATTACCATAGAACTTAGAATAAG
This sequence comes from Adenophora triphylla var. japonica, assembly GCA_022495995.1. Lineage (NCBI taxonomy): Eukaryota > Viridiplantae > Streptophyta > Magnoliopsida > Asterales > Campanulaceae > Adenophora > Adenophora triphylla. Next base: position 301,883 of record JAFEMH010000903.1, read on the forward strand.
CAAATAACAACTTACCATTCTTGTGTCTGAAAATACCACCTCCAGAACTGATACCCGGATTTCCTTTAGCAGCACCATCAGTATTAAGCTTGAGCAATTCAGAACGGGGGGAATTCCAAAGAACAAACTTAAGAACCCGAGGCTTAGGAACAGCTTTAGGAAGGTGAAAGCAATGGAAAATCTGACTTTCCAAGTCAGACGAAGGGTTGAGGCTGTCATGTCCCCCACCTTGTTTGTAATTTTCTTTTTAATTAATAAAATCTAGGGAGTACCGTCTCCTTTCGCCAAAAAAAAAAAAAAAAAAAAAAGTCGGACGAAGGGGAAAGAAAGGTCGTAAGCCTTAATGATAGAACCAATCATGAAAAACCTCCCGGATGATCCTAGAGGAAGACATATGAAGGTCCTCAAATCTAGCTTTATTTCGACCTTTCCAAAGCTCCCAAAGAATAAAACAAGGGAGAATGCGAGAAAGCCAAAGAATACCCTTATTTTTTCCAATGCCAGAATTGAACCACCAGCTGCCAAGGATAGTTTTAACATTGTTGTAGGAAATATGAATACCGAAAAGCCTAGCAAACCAGTCCCACGTTTCAAAAGCCACTTGACTTTTAGCGAAAAGATGAAGAGAGTCTTCTAAAGAATGCTGAGAACAACAAACGCAAGAAGACACAAGGGAAATACCTCTAGATTGAATAGCCGCATCAGTGGGAAGGCCATTATGTAACAACCTCCAAAGGAAAATTGAGACTTTCAGGGGAATATATTTGTTCCAGCAATATTCAAAAAACAAATTCCGAGCAGAAGCAACTCTACACACTTGCCAAGCCGAAGAAAGAGAAAACTGACCTTTAAGCGAGGGAAGCCAATAAATACAATCAGGCGTATCAGAGAGAGAAATATTCTGACGATAAATAGAACTAAGAACATCCGGGCCATACGTATCAGAAATATGAATAGATCTCGGCTGACCCTCATGAAACAAGGAGGAAACTTCAATATGATTCCCGGGAAGATTAAGACGAGGACCATCCAACCAATTTTCATGAACTGAAACTTCCCCTCTACCAATCCGCCAAGCAATATGATTTTCAACGATATCTTTAGCTTGAATCATGCGGCTCCAAATATGAGAAGCGAAAGAAGGCTTTCCCGCATCCATGGGGTGAGAGCCAAAACAATACTTATCAAGCATGAATTCGGACCAAAGAGAATGGGAGCTTCTAAGACGCCACCAAAGCTTCATAGCGAAAGCCATAGAAATATCTTCAAAACGACGAAGGCCCAAGCCACCTTCACTACAAGGCTTGAACATCAGATCCTTTCTCACCCAATGACATTTGGATATGCCCTCTTCATTACACCAAAAGAAATTAGCAATCAGACGATACATGGCTTGGAAAACCCCCTTGGGAGGATCAACCAAAGAAATATAATAAAGAGGAATAGCTTGCAAACAGGATTGGATAAGAGTGAGCTTAGCACCAAAAGAGAGGATCTTTCCTTGCCAAGAAGCAAGCCTATCAGCCATCTTTTGAATAACATTATCAAAAAGAGAAATCTTTTTTCTCCCAACATAAAGAGGGCAGCCAAGATAGATAATAGGGAGATCTTTCTTTTCAAATGAAGTAGCATTCACAATAATAGAATTTCTGACCTCATCATTTTTGGCAGTAATGAAGCAAGACTTCCTTGTATTAACAAGCTGACCCGAAAAATCTTGATACCAGTTAAGGCATCTCATGTGAGCCTCAAGAGAGTCTTTAGAACCATTACAAAAAATAAGAATATCATCCGCATAAGAAAGATGAGATATGATAGGAGTATGGATATGAGCCTTGAAACGATATTGAGGAAAATCGTAGTGCAACCGGTTGAGACCTCGACTCAAGACTTCACTGCTATGATAAAAAGAGTGGGAGATATAGGGTCTCCTTGACGAAGACCACGAGAGGAGTGGAAAAATCCATAACTTTCCCCATTGACAAGGGCCAGAGAACCAACAAGCGGAAATACTTCGAAAGATCATATCAATCCACGTTTCGTAAAAGCCAAACCTTCTCATCACTTTAATCACCGCAAACCAAGAGATACGATCATAAGCTTTAGCCATATCTAATTTAAGCCCAACATTGGAACCCCTCACCTTTTTCCGGATAGAATGCATGAGCTCTTGAGCCAACAGGACATTTTCATGAATCAACCGCCCTTTAACAAACCCACTCTGCGAGGAGAAATAATTCTAGGAAGGATAGGAGCAAGACGGGAATTAAGAAGCTTAGTAATGATTTTATTAGTAAAATTGCATAAGCTAATGGGTCTCATCTCCGAGAAGGAAGTAGGAGCGCTGACTTTGGGAATGAGAACAATAAGAGTCGAAGTCCAGCTCCGCGGCATAGGAAAACCAAAAAAACTCCTTGACAGCTCTGTATAAGTCCTCTTTGATGATATCCCAACAACCCTTATAAAAAGTACCATTAAAACCATCGGGACCAGCAGCACTTTGACCATTCATCGACCATATAATCTCTTTAATATCATCTAAAGAAGGAACAGCCGTGAGCATCTCATTGTCATCGTCATTGATCAGCCTAGGAATAACATCAAGAATTTCATCACGAGGAATATTAAGGGGAGATTGGAGCTGATCCGAAAAGAAGGCAACAGCCGCATCCTGAATCTCATCCTTCTCATTAACCCAATTTCCGTTACCATCTCTAATTCTATGAATGAAAAGTTGCTGCCTTTTCTTCTTAACATAAGAATGAAAGAACTTAGTATTATGGTCTCCCTCCTTTAACCATTTAATATTAGCCTTTTGACGCCAAAGATCTTCCTCAACCTTTAACTTAGCAAGAAGATTAGCTTGTGCCAAGCTAAGAGCAGCTCTGTTTTCATCCGAATTATCACTTTGGAACAGCAATTCTTTTTGACAAACCTCATCTTCAGCCACACGAACATGTTGGTCTACCCTACCAAACACTTCTTTATTCCAAGAGGAAATACATTTCCGAAGACGAGCAAGCTTCTTAGCAAACCTAACCATAGGGGCCCCATCCATATAATCCTTCCAAGAGTTCTCAACCAGCGAAAGAAAAGAATGATGTTTCGGCGGATATTAAGAAAACGAAAAGAGCCCTTAGTGGCTTCAACCGAAATTTTAATTTGAACTAAGAGAGGATTGTGATCGAGCAAGTACGATTAAGATGGGTAATGAAGTAACATAAAAAGTATCCATCCATTGAGAGTTATAAAGAGCACGATCAAGACGTTGAAGGATAGTAGGCTTTCCTCTAGGTTTATTCACCCACGTGAATTTATTACCTAAATACCCAGCGTCCAACAGCCCAGAAAATTGCATCATATCAGAGAACTCCGAAACAGCCTTTCTAGAAATAGGATTACCTCCTATCTTTTCGGATTGCATCGGGACACAGGTTGAAATCCCCAATAACCATCCACGGGGTGTTACAAGAACTAAAATCCATAAGGTTATCCCAAAGCTCTCTACGATCAAATCTATTACAACTAGCATACACTACAGTCAAATGAATGCTAGATTCCCATTGGCCATGAGCAATCTGCATTGTAAGGGCTTGACCACTATCTTGAACCACATTGCAAACAAAACCATGTTTCCAAAAAAACCAAATTTTTCCGTTACAATTAGAAAAACTACCCACACAGCCCAACTTCCTTTGCGTTGACACACGCTGAAGATGCGAAACCTTAGGCTCCGACATAGCAAAAAAAGAGACATTATGAAGGTGGAAAAGCTTTTTAGCACGTCTAAAAGACGCACCATTACCAATACCTCTAACATTCCAGATAATCATAGCAACCATTGTAAAAGTAGATAGATAAGTAATTGACTTACAGAGAGAATTAAGAAGAAAAGGCAGCAACTTTTCATTCATAGAATTAGAGATGGTATCAAAGTCTTGGTCAAGGAAAGGTTTCTCAATGAAAGATATGGGTGAAGCCGCTTACATCCTTGGCATCAAAGATCTATAGAGATAGATCTAAAAGGATAAATTGGTTTGAGTCAAAGTATCCACATTGACAAGATTCTTAGAAGAGTCTAAGAAGAGTAGCTTGTCTCATGGTATTTCTCTTAGCAATATTCATTGTCTTATGACAAACTGATGAGCAAAAGGGAAATGAATGAAGTTCCATATGCTTCGGCATTTGGATCTGTCATGTATGCCATGATTTGTACTAGACCCGGCGTTTTTTTTTTTTTGGCGAAAGGAGACGGTACTCCCTAGATTTTATTAAATAAAAATAAAATTACAAAGCAAGGTGGGGGACATGACAACCTCAACCACCATAAAACAAACCTAAGGGGGGAGTCCTTACACAAGATGTAAGGTCCTCTACAATAAAGGGAGGGAATACTAGAGTACATAGAAAATAAATAAAAAAGGAATCTAGCCATAACAACTAATAGAGTCTAAAGTAAGGGATCCTATCCTTATCCAAGGCAAAGAAACCTTTGCAACGGCGAGGAAGGTCATTGAAATGAAGAAACTCAAGATTGTGTCTATCATCAGCCGCCTTATTAGCCAAACCATCAGCAACACCATTTCCTTCACGAAGAATATGAGTAACCCGAACATTCATAAGAGACATAAGACGATGAATATGAGCTATAATATACCATATCGACCAAGGAATATGATACTCTCGGATGATAATGCGCAAAAGGGGTTGAGAGTCAACCTCAAGCCAAATATGATGAAACCCTCTATGATAAGCTTTTTGAAGAGCATCCCGAACAGCCAAAGCTTCAGCCATCATATTAGATTCAACTCCATAAAAAGAAGCAAAAGCATAAATAAAATCTCCGTTAGAATCTCGAAAAATACCTCCACCCGCAGCAGTGCCCGGATTTCCCCTAGAAACCCCATCCGTATTAATCTTTATATAACCATCATTAGGAAAATCCCAAGACACCAATCTGATCTTTGGGGCCTCATAGGCCTTCATAGCCAATCGGAAAATAAAAATAAGATGCTCTTCATCATAAGAGAATGGGAAAGAAAGAGAAAAGGCGAAAGCAATATAGCTGACCTGCTCAATAACTTTGAAAATAATGCATCTAGAATTCATGCGAACTCCATCAAATCTACTTTTATTCCGAGCGACCCAAAGCTCCCAAGAAATAATGGCTGGAAGAATACAATTCAGCCAATGGGAAGCATAACCACAAGGCGTAGCAGCACCAATCCACCAACCCATAAGAACTTGGCGTAAGCTACCATAGCACATCCGAACGCCACATAAAGAGCTGAAATAAACCCAAACAGCCAAAGCGGTTTCTCCTCCAACAAGAATATGAGAAATAGATTCTTGGCAAGGAGCAACACAACAATCACATTTAGACACCAAACTAATACCTCTCCGCTGAACCAAATCATCCGTAGGTAAACCATCATGTAAAACTCTCCATAGAAAAACAGAAATTTTCTTCGGAATATATTTATTCCAGCAAGAAGCAAAAATAGGAGATCGAACCTTGCTTGATCTGCATTCTTTCCAAGCCGAATTGACAGAGAAATTGCCAGAAGTGGATCCGGAGCATCAGAAATATGAATAGAATGAGAATGAATAAGAGAAAGAAGATGAGGCCCAAAAACATTTCGGATGTAATCATCACGGGGCGTGCCATTTTCAAACAAAGAAGAAATTTCAACATGATCATAAGGAATATTACCCATAGAACCCTCAAGCCAATTTTCATGTAAAGAGAGCTGTCCTCTCCCCACATGCCAAGCAATACGCTCCTCCACCCAAGGCTTAGCAACAAGCATCCGTTTCCAAACATGAGAAGAGTAGGAAACAATGGTAGCATCCATGGGATGAATTTCCCAACAATATTTAGCAAGCAAAACCTTACTCCACAAAGAATCAACAGTTCTCAATTGCCACCAAAGCTTCATAGCAAAAGCCAAAGCAATATCTTCAAATTTTTGGATGCCCAAACCACCTTCATCAATAGGCCAACTCATTTTGTCCCAAGCGATCCAATGACATTTCTTGCTTCCATCAATACTACTCCAAAAGAACCTCACAATGATCTTTTCCATAGCATGAATAACACCCTTAGGATCAATAAGAGACAAATAATATAGAGGAATAGCAGAAAGGCAAGACTGAATAAGGGTTAATTTTGCTCCGTAAGACAACAATTTACCTTTCCAAGAAGAAAGTCTATTCTCCAATTTCCGAATCAAAGGAGCAAAAATGCTGATTTTCTTCCGTCCCGTAAGGGCAGCCAAGATAAGTTAAAGGGAGGTCTTGTTTAACAAACCCCGTGATGGCAGCAACTAACGATCACCGTTTCTTCCCGTAATGAAACCCGATTTTTGAATGTTAACCAGCTGGCCCAAAAAATGTTGGTACCATTCCAAATACTTCATATGACTCTCAAGAGAGTGTTTAGACCCATTGCAAAAAATAATCACATCATCCGCATAAGCCAAATGAGAAACCATAGGAGTATTAATATGAATACGATACCTATAATGTGGGAAAACCGTATGAAGGTGATTTAAGCCCCGACTCATCATTTCTGCAGCAATAATGAATAAATAGGGAGAAAGAGGATCCCCTTGCCTTAGGCCCCTTGAAGAAGAAAAGAAACCACAGCTCTCCCCATTAACAAGAACTGAGAACCAACTATTGGAGATACATCGAAATATCATATCAATCCATATTTCACTGAAACCAAATAATCTCATAACTTTCACAAGACCAAACCAAGAGAGACGATCATAAGCTTTAGCCATATCAAGCTTAAGCGCAACATTAGAACCCCGGACCTTCTTGTTAATAGATTGCATCATTTCTTGAGCTAGAAGAACATTTTCATGAATGAGTCTACCTTTGACAAAACCACTTTGTTGGGGAGATATAATACGAGGGAGAATAGGAGCAAGACGACAAGTAAGAAGCTTGGTGATAACTTTATTGCAAAAGTTACAAAGGCTGATAGGTCTAAGCTCCGAGAAAGAAGAAGGAACATCAACCTTCGGAATAGTAACAATCAAGGTGCTTGTCCAACTTCTAGGCATTTGAAAACCAGAAAAGAAATCTCCAACAGCTCTATGAAAATCACCCTTGATAATTTCCCAACAACCTTTATATAATTCCCCTGTGAAACCATCAGGACCTGCTGCACTTTGCCCATTCATCCTAAAAACCACTTCCCTAAGCTCAGCCACGGTAGGGACAGCAGTAAGCATAAGGTTATCTTCATCATTAATCAGCCGAGGAATAAGGAAAGAAAAATCATCCGAAGGGTTTTGATGCGGACCTTGAAGTTGCTCAGAATAGAAATTAACAGCCTCTTCTTTAATGGCATTTTGGTCAGTAAGCCATACACCTTGACGATTTTTAATACGATGAATAAAAAGCCTTTGTCTTTTCTTCTTAACCGTGGCATGAAAGAATTTCGTATTTCGATCTCCCGCCTTTAACTAATGCAGATTCGCTTTTTGGGCCCATAACTCCTCTTCAACTTTCAGCATTTGAAGAAGCTTCGCCTGAGCCAAACTCAAAGCAGCCCTAGACTCCTCATTATCAACTTGTTGATGCTGAATTTCTCTATATAACACTTCATCTTCAGCATTTTTAATTTGTTGATCAACTCGGCCATACACCTGTTTATTCCATTCAGCAATACACTTCCGAAGCCTACCCAACTTTTTGGCAAAAGAAACCATAGGCCTCCCATCCATAGGAGCAGCCCAAGAATCTTGGATAAGCTTGGGAAAGGAAGGGTGCTTCAGCCATATATTAAGGAACCGAAATGAGCTTTTCTTTACATCTCCTTCAATAATGACATTAACAAGGATAGGGGCATGATCCGAGCAAATTCTAGATAAATGAGTAACCCGAGAAATAGCAAACATATTCAACCATTTGTCATTATACATTGCTCTATCCAGCCGTTGATAAATGGCTCTTCTCCCCCTTTGTTTATTATACCAAGTAGCAACATTACCCTCAAAACCAGCATCCATTAAGTTAGAATATTGGATCATATCCGAGAATTCCGTAACAGCCATGTTATTGATAGGTTTACCACCTATTTTTTCCGATTGATCCAAGACACAGTTAAAATCACCAATAACCATCCAAGGAAAATCCACATCACTAATTGCCATCAAATCATCCCAGAGAGCTATCCGAGAGAATCTATTACAGCTTGCATGAACAAAGGAAACCCAAACAGATTCAGCCCATAAAGGATGCGAAATTTGCAGCGTAAGAGCTTGAGAGGAATCATGAATAATTGTAGCTTGAAGACCATGTTTCCAAACCACCCAAATTCTATTACTAGCATTAGCCATGCCACTTTCACACCCAACCTTCCGAATAAACTGATCCTGATGTAAACCATTGGATGGCAGTCAAGATGATCCTTAAGTACTTAAGAAGAACTAAGGATATATTCTTGGTATTTGAAAGATTGGAAGTTAATCTTGTTGTAAGGGTTACATAGATGCTAGCTTCCAAACTATCAAAGTTATTTTAAAATCGCAATTAGGATTTGTGTTTATGCTTATTAGAGGTGCAGTTTTGATTGGAAGAGTTCCAAGCAGAAATTGTAGCCGATTCTACTACTAAGGCCGAATTTTAGCAATATATGATAAGGCTAAAAGAGGCAGTTTGGATCAAAAGTTCATTAGTGTTTTGGAAATATTCCAAGTATCACTAATCATTGAACTTTTGTTATGACAATAGTGGTGCCACTTGTGCAAACAATGGAACCAAGGTCACAACAGCGATCCAAACACTCACTTAGACGTTCTTCAAGGAATTCATAAAGAATGAGAAGACGTTAAGATATACAAAGTATCAACCGATGATGACATAAGGGATTCACTAACAAAGACCCTCGCACAGGCAGAAGCATGATGGTCATGTTAGATCCATGAGTATTCGATACATAAATGGAGCCTAGTGCAAGTGGGAGACTGTTGGTGTAATGCCCTAGGCTTTAGTTATGTTTAACTTAAAACCGTTATGTATCGTCTTTATCGTTTAAGGTTATTATTTGATTATTATATATTTTGCAAAAAAAAAAAAAAAAAAAAAAAACTTTTTATCAATTAATTTCTTTGCTAATTTGCAAACCCTACACCTTGTGCGTTTATGACACTCACTAAAATATTTTCTCTCTACGTTTTTTTTTGAAGAAACCCTAATTAGGGCGGCTCTTTCCCTTTGCTGCCGCCTTGCAGCCTCTTCCTTGGCGGAACCCTAATTAGGGTCAGCCCTTATGGCTGCTTCTGGTGGCCTCATGGCTGGTTTTAACGCTGGTCCCTCCTCTAATTCATCTCCGCATGCTGTTGGCTCTATTGCGGCTGTTCTCAATGATAATGGTAATGTAATTCCTAACTCTATGCAGCAGCCGCCTCCTAATGGTTTTGTGATTCCTACTCCTAATACTAATGGTATTGTGCTTCCTATTCCTAATGGTAATGGGTTTTGTGGTATTAATAATGTTGAAAATCTGTTTCCTAAACCTAATTTGCAGCAGCCGCCTCCTAACTCTCCTTCAAAAATCAAATCCTTTTCCTCTTTGTTTAAGGATTCTCCTCATGTTAATCCGGTTCCAGCCATGAATCTTGTGCCTATGTCTATTCACAAAGGAGAACCGGCCCTTAAATTTTCTAAAGAGATGATTCAATCATTGGCTCAACCATTTAAGTTCACCCTTGTTGGTAAATTTTCTCATGGTAGACCGAATATGGAAATCACTAGACAATATTTTTTAAAATTTGGATTGAAAGCAGATTTTTCTTTGGGTCATGTTGATTCTAAACATATTCTTATTCGTTTAATGCATGAGGGAGATTTTAATAGGTTTTGGGCTAAAGAACAATGGTATTTAGGCAGATTTCCAATGAGAGTTTTTCGTTGGTCTCCTTCGTGGCATCCGGAAAAGGAATCGTCATTGGTTCCTGTTTGGGTTGGTCTTCCGGGATTGCCAATCCACATGTTTAACAAAGTTTGTTTGTACTCCATTGCTAAAAATTTTGGGGAGCCGCTTTCTATTGACAAGGCCACGGCTGAGCTTTCTCGGCCTAGTGTTGCTAAGGTGCTTGTGCAAGTTGATTTGCTTAAGAAACTTCCATCTAGGGTTTTCATAGATTGTGGTGATGAATTTTCAAGTTTTTTTCAAAAACTAGAATTTGATAACCTTCCCCAATATTGTAAGCATTGTTATAAGTTGGGCCATGATGTTTCTAAGTGCTTTTATATACATCCCAAAGATAAAGTGCAGAATAATAAGGTTGCTGCGAATAATAACCTTGTTGGGCCAAATAAGAATGGGGCTGAAGTAAATGGCGGTAATGAGGGGGTGAGGAATGGTGGCAATGAGGGTTACACGGCTGATCATGGTACTCCGGAAGAGGTCTCTGCTGGTGGTGTTCCAAAGGGTGTCAATACGGGAAAGAAAATGGTTTTTGTTGAAAAATCTAAAGTTAATGATCCTTCTTCGTCAATGGGGATTGTTGGGAACATTAAGGTGGCGGCTCCAGCAAGTAAACCGAATGTGCAAAACAATGGTAAGCAAAAAGAAAATATCTCGTTTAATGATGGAAAGGCGCATGGAAAATCTGTTCAAGGTATGAATATTATAGCTTCGAAATCTAACTCGGAAGGTATGCATCCTACTCCTATTTATTCTTTAAATGCTGTTGGTACATCTTCTATGGTTCATAAACCCCCATCTCCCCTTGGTTCAAAATTATTTGGTTCTAATCTTGTTACTCATGGCTTTAGCTTTCTTCCAAAGCGAGGAGCCCCTTTTGTTTCTCCTAATACGTTAAAAACTGCTATTAATATGGAAAAATCTGCTCCTAACATTAATCCTGGTGGTAATCATATTATTGTTGAAGATGGGTCTATCGAGCTTGAAGAAGAGCTTGAACATATTGAAAATGATTTTAATGAGGTTACCAATGTTATTCCTTTTTCCGGCCCATCTTTGGCTAGGGCAGATAGTTCCATTCATTTGGAAGATGGTAAGTGTGAATCTGACTCTGAATTAGAAGTGGTAGATACTACTATTCGTAAATGGCTTGGTGAGGAGTTAATTGATAATCTTCAACTGTCTCCTCGTGGCCCTCGTGTTACCTCTCAGTTTGATATTCATGAGGTCTTCAATGAGGGTAGGGATTCTTTATTAGATGGGAATCTCCCAAACTTTGGGAAATCCAATGATTCTTCGGCTTAAAAGCCCTCTCTCCGTCTTTTATATCAAAATTGATTTAATGGTTGGGGTTCTAAGTTGGAATATCCGGGGTATTGGTAATGCCGCCTCGGTTCGCCGTGTTAAGAGATTATTAAGGATTCATGATGTCTTTATATGTGGTATTTATGAACCTAAGGTGGATCCCATGTTGCTTCCTTCTTACGTTCATAAAATTCGTTGTCTTGGAGGTGCTGTTAATGATAAGGGGAATATCTGGGTTGTGTGGAGGCATGGCATCACTTGTGATATCATTTTTCATGATGATCAAGTTATCACTGTTCGGGTGTCTCATTCTCTTTGGCCCAATCCCGTCCTTATGTCCTTTGTTCATGCTAGTTGTAGCAAGTATTCTAGAAGGATTTTATGGGATTATATTATTGATGTGAGCAATACTGATGATCCTTGGTTAATTGTGGGGGATTTTAATTCTGTTGTTGATCAATCTGAGAAGCTTGGGGGTAGGTCTGTGGTGGACTCTAGGGTTTCTGAGTTTGTTGATATAGTTATCACTGCTGTTTATGCTAGTTGTGATAGATATGAGCGAAGAGACTTGTGGGATTTTCTTATGGGGTTTAATATAATGGACAATCCGTGGCTGATAGTAGGTGATTTTAATTGCGTGATGAATCAAGCAGAAAAGATGGGAGGAAAACCGATTAAGGAAGCTATTGTTGCTGAGTTTGTGGCTATGGTTCAAGTTACTGGCCTAATTGATGCTGGTTATAGGGGTAATGGTTATACTTGGGTGGACAAACCTAGGGGCTGTCCAAAAATCTATCAAAGACTTGACAGAGCTTTCTACAATACTTCTTGGCTGGAGAGGTTTCATACTACTGATGTGACCCATATTAACAGAACTTGTTCTGATCACTCTCCTTTGGTAATCCAAGTAAAGTCTGAAGCTTCTAACACAGGTGGTTCTTTTCGTTTCCTTAATGTTTGGCTTAAACACCCTTCTTTTCTTTCTTTGGTGGAAAACTCTTGGAATGAGGTTATGGATGGCAGGCCGATGGTTAAATTTGCTAAAAAACTATCACGGTTAAAGAAGGTCATTTCTTTGTGGAATAAGGAGGTCTTTGGTCGTATTGATCAACAAATAAAAAATGCGGAAGATGAGGTAACTAGGGCGGAATTGAAGGCTCAAATGGACAGCTCCGAGGAAAATATTGTTGCTCTTAGCTTATCTAAAGCAAACCTTTTAGAGAAGCTGAAGATTGAAGAAGAATTTGGGTGTCAAAAAGCCAACATCTCCTGGCTGAAGGATGGGGACAGAAATACTAAATTTTTTCATTCTTATGTTCGTAAAAAGAGGCAAAAATTATATATTCACCGTATTAGGAATTCTAATGGTGATTGGATTCACTCAAAAGAGGATATTAAGCAAGAAGCCATTTCCTTCTACTCCAATCAGCTGCAAAGGGAACATGAAATTCCTACGGATGACTTGCTGGAAGTCATTCCTTCTTTGGTCACGGCCGATGAAAATCTTAGACTTACTGCTATCCCTTCTATTGAGGAGGTTAAGGATGTAGTGTGGTCTATGAATGGTAATAGTGCTGCGGGTCCAGATGGATTCTCTGGGGAGTTTTATAAAAAATGCTGGGATATTATTAAAGCTGATTTTTTTCGAGGCATTGTGGAATTTTTCTCGGGTCATGATATGCCTAGAAGTTGGACTAGCACACTCATTGTTACCATTCCGAAGGTTATTTCTCCTACGTCTTTCTCTGATCTTAGACCTATTAGCCTTTGTAATTTTTCAAATAAGGTTATTACAAAGTTGCTTACTTCTCGGCTTGCTCCCATTTTACCGAGATTGATCTCTCCTCAACAAAGTGGTTTTGTCCACGGTAGAATGATTCATGAGAATGTTCTCCTAGCCCAAGAAATGATGTCTTCTTTAAAGAAGAAAGTGTGGGGTACAAATATTTGTATGAAGCTAGATATGGCAAAAGCATATGATCGGTTATCATGGTTTGCTCTAATTAAAGTGTTGAGGAAATTTGGCTTCAATGAGGTATGGAATGACTTAATTTACAGATGCATTTCTTCTGCTTTGGTTCTCGGTTTTGGTTAATGGTGAGAGCTGTGGTTTCTTTCATTCTTCTAGAGGGCTACGCCAAGGTGATCCTATTTCTCCTACGCTCTTTATTCTTCTTCTTTGAAGTTTTGAGTCGTGGGTTAAATATTTTACAAACCGATTTTCCTCGGTACCGTTATAGAGCGCATATTCATACTCAGTTGATTTCCCATTTGGCCTATCTTTGATGACATTATAATCTTTTGTAATGGTTCTAAATCTTATTTGGATGCTCATATGAGGTGCCTGTCTTGGTACCAAAAGTTCTCGGGTCAATTGGTGAGTGTGGGGAAATCTTGTTTTGTATTTGGAGTTCATAATAGTGAGAGAGATGCTATTATTCTTTGAGTCGACGGGGTTTAAAAAACAAGACCTCCCAATGGTTTATTTGGGTTGCCCTCTTTATTCAGGTCGTAAGAAGAATGCCTTGTTTAATCCCGTCTTAAAAAAAATGGAAGATCGTATGGCTACATGGCAAGGGAAAATTCTTTTGTATGGTGCGAAGCTCACCCTCATAAAGTCGTGCCTTCAAGCAATTCCACTTTATTACATGGCCCTTTTGGATCCTCCCAAAGGTGTCATTAACGCAATGAATAGGCTGATCTCTAACTTCTTCTGGTGTAATGAGGAGGGGCACAACAAATGTCATTGGGTTAGACAATCAAAAATGTTTAGACCTTTGAATGAAGGAGGCTTAGGCCTTAGGAGATTTGAGGATATGGCCCGAGCTTTCTCTATGAAGTTATGGTGGCGTTTCATGCAGCAAATCGCTTTGGGTTGAATTCATGGAGGCTAAATATTGTTATGGTATTCATCCAATGGATGCCACCAAGCCTAGTTTTGCTTCCCAAATCTGGTGTAGAATGTTAAATGTGAAAGATAGTGTGGAAAACAATATGGGGTGGAGAATTGGTAAAGGTGATATTTCTATTCATGATCATTGGTTGGACCCTTCATTTACTCTTCACGGGAATCATGTTGATGTTGCATCTATTTTTGATAATGGCACTGCTCAATATTCTGCTGTCCGAAACGGCTATGGGGATCAGCTTTTACATTATTTACAAAGTCATAATATCCAGTGCTTGATAGACACGATCAACCTTTTTGGCTTCCCTCCAATTCGGGTAAGTTCTCTACTTCTTCCGCTTGGAAAATATCGAGTGGAACTGGCCATAGTAATCCTATTTTTGAACGTTGTTGGCACAAACATATCCCTCTTAAAGTATCTGTTTTTTTGTGGCGGTTGCTCAATGGTGGTCTCCCTACAGATTTGGCTATTCAATCGAGAGGTATTCCTTTAGTTTACGCTTGTATGTGTTGCATGCATCCTTATTTGGAAGATTTAGATCATCTTTTTCTTCATAGTATAATTGCTAAGGGGTTTTGGTATTATTTTTCCTCTCTGGTGGGTATTAGAATCCATGATTTTAGTATCCAAGCTTTGCTTTCTTCTTGGTGGTTTAATCTTGGTATCAAGGGTGGGTTGAAATGGTTGGGTCATATCTTTGCCTTGTTTTATTTTATGGGAGATATGGAAAAGTCGAAATAAAGCGAAAATGGAAGGTTTTCCTATGGTACATTTCAAATATAGTTTCATCTGTTATCTTGGACATCAAAGGTATTGTCAAAGCTTTTAATATTGGGTTTGAGAGTAAATGGCATGATTGTCATGCTCTCTCTCAATTTGATATCTCCCTTCTTGGATATCTCCAAAGCAAATTCGGCTAGTGCATTGGAAGCCCCCTATCTTGGAGCGGTTCAAGCTTAACACGGATGGGGCTTCGAAAGGGAATCCGGGTATTATTGCTGGTGGTGGCATTTTCGAAATTCTAAAGGAAAAATTCTTTTTGCGTATTCTCATTTCTATGGCCACGGTACTAACATGGTGGCGGCGGAGGCGAAGGCAGTTTGCGACGGATTGGTTTTTGCTAGAAATTTTGGTATTTCATCTATTTGGTTGGAGATTGACTCTGAAGTTCTCCTTAAAATCCTTATTGAGGAGTACCATATTCCTTGGTGTATTTGGTACGAAGTCCAGGAAATAAAAAGAATCATGGCCCACATGTTGGTTAGAGTGACTCATATTCTTCGAGGGAAATAAGGTGGCGAGATGGTTTGGCAAATGCGGTACATTCGGCATAGGTGTAATTCAGTTTTTTACTCTTTCGAGGATCTCCCCCAAGAGTGTAAAGGTCCTTATGTCCTTGACTCCAATTCTACCCCTTATATTAGGACGAAGTGATGTTCAGAATAAAGTTGAAGACGTGGTTGAAGATGAAGTTTGTTGCTGGTGTTGTTCTGATATTCTTGTTGTTCTTTGTTGATTGGTGCTTTCTTCTTTAGCGTATTGGCTAGTGCGGTCGCACAAGAGCTGCGGCTTCTCTTGTGCGGCCGCCCATGTTTCTTGGCCGTGTGAGGCCTGGCTTGTCTGTCCGAAGTTTTTTCCTGGTGGGTCAACTGCCTTGGTTTATTTGCATTATTTGTCTTTGGTTGGTTTAGTTTTTTGAGTTTTCCTTTTTTGATTGGTGTATCTTTTATTTTTAGCTCCCTCCCCTTTATTGTAGAGGATCTTACAGGTTGTGTAAGAACTCCCCCCTGTTTTTTTCTGGTGGTTGAGGTTGTCATGTCCCCCACCATGTTTGTAATTTTATTTTTCGTTATTAATAAAATCTAGGGAGTACCGTCTCCTTTCGCCAAAAAAAAAAAAAGCTAACTTAGCTTGGGTTAAAGATGGGGATAATAATACTCGGTTCTTTCATGCTTACGTTAAAAGAAGGAGACAGAAATTATACATACACAAAATTCGGGATAGTGATGGGAATTGGATTGTTGATCAGAATCTGATTCAGGAGGAGGCTGTTAGATTATATTCGGACTAGCTTAATGCTAATCCTAATGTTCATGTCGATCCCCCTGATGAGCTGCTGAATGTGATTCCTTGATTGATCTCCAATGAGGAAAATAGGATGCTTATTACTCCCCCTACGATTAAAGAGATTCATGATATCGTCCTCAGTATGAGTGGGACTAGTGCTGCTGGTCCGGACGGTTTTACGGGAGAGTTCTATCATAAATGCTGGGATATTATATGCATGGATCTTTATAATGCTGTCCTTGAGTTCTTCTCAGGGTTTCTTCTCCCTCCGAGCTGGACCAGTACGCTTATTATTACTATTCCTAAGGTTCCAGATCCTACCTCTTTTTCGCAGCTGCGGCCTATTAGCTTGTGTAATTTTTCTAATAAAATCATTACCAAGCTTTTGTGCTCTCGCCTTCAAGCTGTGCTTCCTCGTATCATATCTCCTCAGCAAAGTGGCTTTGTGCAAGGCCGTCTTATTCATGAAAATGTTTTGCTTGCTCAGGAGCTTTTTCAGTCGCTTAAGAAGAAGGTGTATGGATCTAATGTTGCTCTTAAGCTTGATATGGCTAAGGCGTATGATAGGCTTTCTTGGTTTGCCTTGATTAAGGTGATGGGAGATTTGGATTTGCTGAAGAATGGTTGGACATGATCTTTAGATGCATAAACTATTGTTGGTTCTCCGTTCTGATTAATGGTACTGCTAATGGTTATTTTGTTTTTACTCGTGGTCTTCGACAAGGGGATCCTATATCTCCTAGTCTCTTTATTATTGCTTCTGAGGTTTTAAGTCGGGGTCTTAATAACCTCCATCTTCTTCACCCTCATGTCGCCTTCCATACGAGTAACCTTAATGTTCCTCTCATCTCTCATTTGTCCTATGCTGATGATATTATTATCTTCTGTAATGGGAGCATTCCTTCTCTTGAGCGTCATATGGAGTTTTTGGAATCTTATCAGCGCTTCTCTGGCCAGCTTGTTAGCATTTCTAAATCTTGTTTTCTGACGGGGCGGAATGTGGCTGAGCATGATAATGCTATCTCTCTTATTACGGGGTTCCAAAAGAAAAACTTGCCTATTGTTTATTTGGGGTGTCCTCTTTATATCGGTAGGAAAGTGCAATCTTTGTTTGATCCTGTCATGCAAAAGCTTTGGGATAAGCTTGATTCGTGGCAAGGTAAATTACTGTCGGCTGGTGCTAAGCTTGTTTTGATCAAGTCCTGCCTCCAAGCTATTCCTATTTATTATATCTCTTTACTTGATCCTCCGAAGTGTGTTGTTAATGCCATGAATCGCCTTATTGCCAATTTCTTTTGGAGCAGTTCTGATGGGGGAAATAAGTGCCATTGGGTATCTCGGAATGAATTTTTCTGGCCTATTGAGGAAGGGGGCTTAGGCCTCCGAAAATTTGAGGAGATGGCTATTGCTTTTTCTATGAAGCTTTGGTGGAGATTTCGCACGTCCGACTCTCTTTGGGCTCAGTTTCTTGCGGCCAAATACTGTCGTGGTACTCATCCTATGGATGCTGAAAAAAAACACACACACACACACTAAAATAATTTTCTCTCTATGTTTTTGAAGAAACCCTATTTAGGGCGACGGTTTTTCACCTTGCTGCCGCTTTGCAGCCTCTTCTTGGCGGATCCCTATTCTGGCCCAGCCCTTATGGCTCCTTCCGGCGGCCTCATGGCTGGTGTTAACGATGGTTCATCCTCCAATTCACCCCCGTTTGCTGTTGGTTCAATGGAGGCTGTTCTTAATGGTAATGGTGCTTCATCAAATCATGGTAATGTAATTCCTATGTCTATTTTACAGCAGCCGCTTCCTAATGATAGTATGATTCCTAATCCTAATTCTAATGGTATTGTGCTTAGTAATCCTAATGGTAATGGGTCTTGTGGTATTAATAATGCTGGAAATCTGTTTCCTAATGCTAATATGCAGAAGCCGCATCCCACTTCTCCTTCAAAAGCCAAATCCTTTTCCTCTTTATTTAAGGATTCTCCTCATGTTAATCCGGTTCCAGCCATGAATCTTGTGCCTATGTCTATTCACAAAGGAGAACCAGCCCTTAAATTTTCTAAAGAGATGATTCAATCATTGGCTCAACCATTTAAGTTCACCCTTGTTGGAAAATTTTCTCATGGTAGACCAAATATGGAAATCACTAGACAATATTTTTTAAAATTTGGATTGAAAGCAGATTTTTCTTTGGGTCACGTTGATTCTAAACATATTCTTATTCGTTTAATGCATGAGGGAGATTTTAATCGGTTGTGGGCTAAAGAACAATGGTATTTAGGCAGATTTCCAATGAGAGTTTTTCGTTGGTCTCCTTCGTGGCAGCCGGAAAAGGAATCGTCATTGGTTCCTGTATGGGTTGGTCTTCCGGGATTGCCAATCCACATGTTTAACAAAGTTTGTTTGTACTCCATTGCTAAAATTTTTGGGGAGCCGCTTTCTATTGACAAGGCCACGGCTGAGTTATCTCGGCCTAGTGTTGCTAAGGTGCTTGTTCAAGTTGACTTACTTAAGAAACTTCCTTCTAGGGTTTTCATAGATTGTGGTGATGAGTTTTCAAGCTTTTTTCAAAAATTAGAATTTGATAATCTTCCCCAATATTGTAAGCATTGTTATAAACTTGGCCATGATGTTTCAAAGTGTTTTTATCTTCATCCCAAAGATAAAATTCAGAATAATACGGCTGATGCAAATAATAATAATTCGAATCCTACTACTTTGGAAAAAAACAAAGATGTTTTTGTGGAAACTACTACTAACGTTGGAAATGAAGGTAATAGCAAAATTGATAAGAACCCGGTGCTGGCCAAAAAAGCTCAAATATATGTCGCAAAGAACAAAGTTACTGAAGGTGTTAATGGAAAATCTGCTCAACAACAAGCTAATGGTGGTACTCAAAGAGAGAAGGCCTCGGTTTCTAAAGGCAAAGGTCACGTTATTGATGGGCAAGGTATGAACAATTTGGCTTCGAAACCTAACGTGGAAGGTACGCATCTTACTCATAATCATTCTATAAATGTGTTTGGTTCTTCTTCTAAGGTTCAAAAACCCCCATCCCCCCTTGGTTCGAGATTCTTTGGTTCTAACATTGTTACTAATGGGTTTAGTTTTCTTCCTAAACGTGGAGCCCCTTTTGTGTCCCCTAATTCTTTAAAAACTGCTATTCATATAGAAAAATCTGCTCCTAATTTTAATTCCGGGGGTAACCATATTATTGTTGAAGATGGGTCTATTGAGCTTGAAGATGAGCTTGATCGTAATGAAAATGCTTTCAAAGAAGTTTCCAATGTAATTCCCTCTTACGGCTCGGCTATGGTGGGCGGATTGTGCTATTATTTTGGATGATGGTAAATGTGATTCGATTCGAATTGGAGGTGATAGAGAATTCTATTCGTAAATGGCCTGGTGAGGAGGTTATTGATAATCTTCGATTATCTCCTCGTGGCCCTCGTGTCACTTCTCGATTGGATATTCATGAGTTCTTCGATGAGGGTAGGGATTTTTATTTGATGGGAATGTCCCAAATCTTGGGAAATCCAATGATTCTTTGGCTTAAAAGCCATCTCTCCGTTTGTTCTTTAAAAATTGTTTTAATGGTAGGGGTTCTAAGCTGGAATATCCGAGGTATTGGTAATGCAGCCTCGGTTCGTAGAGTTAAGAGGTTATTAAGGATTCATGATGTCTTTATATGTGGTATCTATGAGCCCAAGGTGGATCCCATGTTACTTCCTTCTTATGTTCGTAAAATTCGCTGTATTGGAGGTGTTGTTAATGATAAGGGAAATATCTGGGTTGTGTGGAGGCATGGCATCACTTGTGATATTATTTTTCGTGATGATCAAGTGATCACTTTGTCAGGAGTGTCTCATTCTCTGTGGCCCAATCCCGTCCTTATGTCCTTTGTTCATGCTAGCTGTAGCAAATACACTAGAAGGGCTTTATGGGATTATATTATTGATGTGAGCAATACTGATGACCCTTGGTTAATTGTGGGGGATTTTAATTCTGTTGTTGATCAATCTGAGAAGCTTGGGGGTAGACCTGTGGTGGATTCTAGGGTTTCTGAGTTTGTTGATATGATTCGGAGTTTCTAATCTTATTGATGGTGGGTATAGGGGTCATATCTTCACCTGGTGGAACAAGAGATCGAAGCGTGCTACCATTCTTCAAAGGCTTGATCGTGCCCTGTATAATGATAAATGGCTGCGTTGTTTCGCCCAAACTTCTATTGATCACCTTAATAGGACTTGTTCTGATCATGCTCCGTTGGCTATCAATATTCGTTTAGTTGATGAGGTTCGTAAGGGTGTTTTCAGATTTCTCAATGTCTGGACTCGTCATAATTCTTTCATTCCTTTGGTTCAGTCTTCGTGGGAGGGTAGAATCTTTGGTAGGCCGTTGGTCAAGTTTAGTAAGAAGCTTACTCGCCTCAAACATGATATTCAGCTTTGGAATCGTTCTACGTTTGAGAGAGTTGATCAGCTTGTGAAGCATGCTGAAGATGAAGTTTATGCTAAAGAGCTTCTTTTTGAACAAGATTCTAGTGATGATAATAGGGTTGCCCTTCATCTTGCCCAAGCTAACCTCTCCTATCGTCTTAAAGATGGGGATAATAATACTGGATGCAAAAAGCTAACTTAGCTTGGGTTAAAGATGGGGATAATAATACTCGATTCTTTCATGCTTATGTGAAAAAAAGGAGGCAGAAATTATACATTCACAAAATTCGGGATAGTAATGGTAATTGGATTGTTGATCGAATCATATTCGGGAAGAGGTCATTAGATTCTACTCGGACCGGCTTAATGATATTCCTAATATTAATGTCGATCCCAGATGAAATTTCTTGGATGTGATTCCTCGGTTGATCTCCAATGAGGAAAATAGGATGCTTATTTCTCCCCTACGCTTAAAGAGGTTCATGATATCGTCCTCGGTATGAGTGGGACTAGCGCTGCTGATGGGACGGTTTTACGGGGGAATTCTATCATAAATGCTTTGGGATATTATTTGCATGGATCTTTATAATGCCGTCCTTGAGTTCTTCTCGGGGTTTCTTCTCCCTGGAGTGGACCGATACGCTTATTGTTACTATTCCTAAGGTGGCGGCCCTACTTCCTTCTCGCGGCTTCGGCCTATTAGCTTGTGTAATTTTTCTAATAAAATCATTACCAAGCTTTTGTGCTCTCGCCTTCATTTGTGCTTCCTCGTATCATTTCTCCTCGTGAAAGTGGCTTCGTGAAAGGTCGTCTAATCCATGAAAATGTTTTGCTTGCTCGGGAGCTTTTTCGAGTCTCTTAAAAAGAAGGTTTATGGGTCCAATGTTGCTCTTAAAGTTTGGATATGGCTAAGGCGTATGATAGGCTATCTTGGTTTGCCTTGATTAAGGTGATGAGGAGATTTGGCTTTCTTTGAAGAATGGTTGGACATGATCTTTAGATGCATAAATTATTGCTTTGGTTCTCGGTTACGATAAATGGCATCTTGCTAATGGTTACTTTGTCTCTTCTCGTGGTCTTCGACAAGGGGATCCTATATCTCCTAGTCTCTTTATTATCGCTGCTGAGGTTTTAAGTCGGGGTCTTAATAACCTTCATTCTCTTCACGAGGCCTCATATCGCCTTCCATACGGGTAACCTTAATGTTCCAATCATCTCTCATTTGTCTTATGCTGATGACATTATTATCTTCTGTAA
Source organism: Adenophora triphylla var. japonica (assembly GCA_022495995.1). Classification (NCBI taxonomy): domain Eukaryota; kingdom Viridiplantae; phylum Streptophyta; class Magnoliopsida; order Asterales; family Campanulaceae; genus Adenophora; species Adenophora triphylla. The sequence goes on from JAFEMH010000903.1 coordinate 323,809, forward strand.
TGGAAGTATTCCTTCTCTTGAGCGTCATATGGAGTTTTTGGAGTCTTATCAACGCTTCTCAGGGCAACTTGTTAGCATTTCGAAATCTTGTTTTCTGACGGGGCGGAATGTGGCTGAGCATGATAATGCTATCTCTCTTATTACGGGGTTCCAAAAGAAAAACCTCCCTATTGTGTATTTGGGGTGTCCTCTTTATATCGGTAGGAAAGTGCAATCCTTGTTTGATCCTGTCATGCAAAAGCTTCGGGATAAGCTTGACTCTTGGCAAGGTAAATTACTTTCGGCTGGCGCTAAGCTTATATTGATTAAGTCCTGCCTCCAAGCTATTCCCATTTATTATATCTCTTTACTTGATCCTCCGAAGTGTGTTGTTAATGCCATGAATCGCCTTATTGCCAATTTCTTTTGGAGCGGTCTTGACGATGGGGGAAATAAGTGTCATTGGGTTTCTCGGAATGAATTTTTCTGGCCAATTGAGGAAGGGGGATTAGGCCTCCGCAAATTTGAGGAAATGGCTATTGCTTTTTCTATGAAGCTTTGGTGGAGATTTCGCACGTCTGACTCTCTTTGGGCTCAGTTTCTTGCGGCCAAATATTGTCGGGATACTCATCCTATGGATGCTATTTCTAGATTGGGTTGCTCCCACATTTGGAAGCGTATGATTGCCGCTAAGGATTTGGTGGAGAGTCGTATTGCTTGGGGTATTGGCTGTGGGGATATTTCTATCCAAGAAAATTGGCTTCCTCGTAATCTTCATCTTCTTGATAATCGGCATGATCAGATTTTTCTTTATTTGAGGATGGGGTTTTAAGAGAAGATTATGTTCGTAATACTTTTGGGCAGCAATGTTTGATGGAAATTCAATCTTATGGTATTCGGATTGATGGAGATTGTGATCACCCTTTTTGGACCCCTTCCTCTTCGGGCATATTTTCTATATCTTCGGCTTGGAGGGAGTGTAGAGTGTCCCGTACTCGTAGTAGTGTCTTTGCTTGGTGCTGGCATAAGCATATTCCTCTTAAGGTATCCATATTCATGTGGAAATGCCTTAAGGCTGCTCTCCCTACTGATGACAACATATCTCGGAAAGGTATTTCTATTGTTTCTCGTTGTCATTGTTGTTCTAGCCCTTCTATTGAATCCTTACAACACATTATTCTTCATGGTGATATTGCTTTTCATGTGTGGAATTTCTTTGGAAATTTAATTGGTTTCCATATCTCGGGCTCTACTATTATGCAAAGGATGATTGCTTGGCATGCTTGTAAAAATTCCAAGCTTAGTAGGGTTGTGTTATGGTTGGGAGAAATCCTTCCCAGTTTCATTTGTTGGGAGCTTTGGAAGCACAGGAATAAATGCAGGTTTGATGATGGGATTCCAAGTTGGGGAAAGGTTCGTAATAATATTCAATTCCATATTAGTGATATCCTTCGAGCTCACAATTTAACATTTCATGTTCTTCCTTCGGAGGTAAATATTGCTCAATTTTTTAATATTAGTATGGCCACCCCTTCTATTAGTCGTACCAAGCTTGTGCATTGGTCCCCTCCTTCTGGGACAAGTAAAAGTTAACACTGATGGAGCGTCTCGTGGAAACCCGGGCATTGCCTCGGGTGGAGGTATTTTATATCAGCATGATGGGTCTTTTATTTTTGCTTTTTCTAATTTTTATGGTAATGCTTCTAAAATGGTTCTTTGAAGCTAGGGGCTCTTGATGGAATTTCTCAAGCTAGGCTTATGGGGTTTGATTCTTTATGGCTTGAGGTGGACTCCGAAGTTTTATCTAATATCTTACTCATGCAAATGCAATATTCCTTGGGAGATCTGGTACTTCATTCAAGCCATTTTCAGATTCATGGAGGAAGTGTCTATTCGGGTAACTCATGTCTGACAGGGGAAGGTAATAAAGTGGCAGATTTTCTTGCTAATATCTCATTTCTTGCTTTCAAGCGGATTTTCAGTTTACTTCTTTGGAGTCTTGTCCCAAGCCGTGCCAGAGCCTTCTCTACTTTGATCAGATCTCGTATCCTAATGTTAGGCGGTAAGTTTTTTCTTTTATTGATGTATTTTCTTTTGTTTTTAGATTCCCCCCCTTTTTTGTTGAGGATCTTACAGGATGTGTAAGAACTCCCCCTAGGTGTTTTTATTCTGGTGGTAAAGGTTGTCATGTCCCCCACCATGTTTGTATTTTTATTTTTCGTTATTAATAAAATCTAGGGAGTACCGTCTCCTTTTGCCAAAAAAAAAAGGTACTCATCCTATGGATGCTATATCTAGATTGGGTTGCTCCCACATTTGGAAGCGTATGGTTGCTGCTAAGGATTTGGTGGAGACTCGTATTACTTGGGGTGTGGGCTGTGGTGATATTTCTGTTCAAGAAAAATGGCTTCCTCATGATCTTCCCCTTCTTGATAATCGACATGATCAGATTTTTTCGTTATTTGAGGATGGTGTTTTAAGGGAAGATTATATTCGTAATACTTTTGGGCAGCAATTTTTGATGGAGATTCAATCTTATGGTATTCGGCTTAATGGAGATCGTGATCAACCTTTTTGGTCCCCTTCTTCTTCGGGCAGATTTTCCATATCTTCGGCTTAGAGGGAATGTAGGATGTCCCGTACTCGGAGTAGGGTCTTTGCTTGGTGCTGGCATAAGTATATTCCTCTTAAGGTGTCCATATTCATGTGGAAATGCCTTAAGGCTGCTCTCCCTACTGATGACAACATATCTCGTAAAGGTATCTCTATTGTCTCTCGTTGTCATTGTTGTTCTAACCCTTCTCTTGAATCCTTACAACACATTCTTCTTCATGGTGATATTGCCTTTAATGTGTGGAATTTCTTTGGGAACTTGATTGGTTTCCATATCTCGGGTTCTACTATTATGCAAAGGATGATTGCTTGGCATGCCTGTAAAAATTCCAAACTTAGTAGGGTTGTGTTATGGTTGGGAGATATTCTTTCGAGTTTCATTTGTTGGGAGCTTTGGAAGCACAGGAATAAATGCAGGTTTGATGATGGGATTCCTAGTTGGAAAAAGGTTCGTAATAATATTCAATTTCAAATTAGTGATATCCTTCGTGCTCACAACTTATCCTTTCATGTTCTTCCGTCGGAGGTAAATATTGCTTTATTTTTTAATATTATTACCATACTTGATCTATTGTTCGTGTCAAGCTTGTATATTGGTCCCCTCCTTCTGAGGGACAAGTGAAAGTTAATACAGATGGAGCTTCTCGTGTTAACCCGGGCATTGCCTCGGGTGGAGGTATTTTACGTCATCATGATGGGTCTTTTATTTTTGCTTTTTCTCATTTTTATGGTAATGCTTCTAACATGGTTGCTGAAGCTAGGGCTGCTCTTGATGGAATTACTCAAGCTAGGCTTATGGTATTTGATTCTCTTTGGCTCGAGGTCGATTCTGAAGTTTTGTCTCTCATATTACTTCGTAAATGCAATATTCCTTGGGAGATTTGGTATTACATTCAAGCCATTTTCAGATTCATGTCTACAGGGAAGGTAATAAAGTGTCAGATTTTCTTGCTAATATTTCGGCTGCTGCGCAAACGGATTTTCAGTTTACTTCATTGGAATTTTGTCCCAAGCCGTGCCAGAGCCTTCTCTATTTTGATCGGATTGCATATCCTAATATTAGGCAGTAGGTTTTCTCTTTATTTTATTGATGTATTTTCTTTTGTTTTTAGATTTCTCCCCCCCCCCTTTATTGTAGAGGATCTTACAGGTTGTGTAAGAACTCCCCCTAGGTGTTTTTTCTGGTGGTTAAGGTTTTATGTCCCCCACCATGTTTGTATTTTTAATTTTCGTTATTAATAAAATCTAGGGAGTACCGTCTCCTTTTGCCAAAAAAAAAGATTATTATATATTTTGCATATTTAATATAATAATCTCCGTCCCTAATTATTAAGAGAATAATTAGTATAATTGTCAATGGATAATCATATGATGATTATATGCATAGAGATGCACATTGAAATTATGGGTACTTGTTAAAGAACAAGTGACTGGACTTGACCCGTATGAGATTTATGTCATGGTCAAATGTCATAATTAAATCTCATATGGTCACTTCATGATGGGAAGGATGATAAGTCAAGATGGAATTTGTCCCTCGAAAGAGAGATGTTTTACTTGGGCCCCTCGATGAGTGATAATGATGGAAAGTGTGTGGCCACACCCCAATGCGATTAGATTATCATTATACTCAAGATCGAGAAAGCATTGAACAGATACAAGTTGACGTGGACCATGACTTGTGTTCAATATAACATCGTGAGACAAAGGGAGAAAAGGAAGTGTACCGTTGGAAACGTGAACTCCTACGTTATATTATTTGGGTAGACATAATGGCTTGCTAGAGTCCGCTTATGTCTTATGAGGATCGATATGATCGAGCTCATTGCCAACATAATATAATCCTATTGGGTCACACACATCTAGAATGAATTGGTTAAACCAAAGGAAGAAATGATTGAGAGTTCCTGATATGGCATGTTCTGTAGCGCGACACAACTGGCCATCTGGCATGTTCTGTAGCGCGACACAACTGGCCATCTGGCATGTTTTGCCGTGCTACACAACTAGCCACAGAGGCAATTTACACTTGTTTCCTAATTTGATTAGGGCAAAAACTCTAAATACTAAAGTAGTATAAATATGAGTCTGTAAACAGCCGAAATAGAGCCGAATTTTCAAGAGAGAAAATCAACAAAAAGGTTTCTCAATATTTCTTCCTAAGGTTTAAGAATCTAGCAATTCTCAAGAACCGTTCTTGATTCATTCTTACGTGTGGATACAAAAATAGAGGGTCTTCGCTCGTTTGACGATCAAGACCTAGAGTTCAAGCAATCCGAAGATTGAAAGGTTTTTGAAGATCGAAGTTTGTGATTCAAAATCACACCAATAATTGTTCGATAGCTCAAGACCGGAAAGCAATTAAGGTTGGTAAATTCTATCTCATAGGAATTCAATTTAATCGTATAGAACAGATCTTAGGGCTTGGGTTTTGTGTTAATTTGATGCTTAATTCCGCTGCGCATGGACCCATAAAACCCAACAAGAAGGGTAAGTTAGCTCTGAGATTTGTTGGCCCTTTTGAGATTTTATAAAGAGTAGGGAATCTTGCATCGTCTTGCTTTACCTTCATCTCTTGGGAAAATGCATAGTGTGTTCCATGTTTCAATGCTTCGGAAGTATGTGTATGATCCTTCTCATGTGTTACCGAGGATTCCCGATGACATTGAACCGGATATGTCTTACGTGGAACAGCCGGTTCAAGTTATTGATACCATTTTTTTTTTTAAACGAAAGGAGACGTAGCTCCCTAGATTTTATAAATAAATAAAAGAAACAAAGCACGGTGGGGGATAAAGAACCAAACCACCGGAAACGAAAAGAAAACTACAATGTGGGGCTTAAAGCCAACAACAAAAACAAGAAAGCTAAGGGGAGGGGTGCAAGTCCATCTGGACCGCCCCAAGACAAGAGGAAGGGGGGAACTAAGCCCTAAACTATCAAGAGGGAAAAGACAAATCCCATCAAACATGATTATCAGGAGGAGAAGCCGATCTTCCACGCCATTTCCGAGAATGAACCATTGTAAAACCATCAGCATTATTATTCTTTTTGTGAGACGGAGTAAAAGGAGTATAGCCAGCCATATCAGTAACAAAGGAATATGGGGCCCTTGAAGCCGAAAAACGCTCTGGAGATTTTGGTTCTACTTCCACAAAAGGTTGGTGAGGATGAGATTCCCTATAACGAGCAACGTTGCGCATAATAGCCTCCATATCATTTGTTGGAGCATTGATATTACCAACACCACCAACAAGAGCAGCCATGCCCGAACCAGTACCCATATTAGCAGCCACAACCACATTGTTTTCCACAGCAACTACATTGCCAACACTAGCCGAGTTATCATACGAAGTAGCAACCAAGTCTTCTTGAACAGCCATGCTAGCCGAACTATCATCCGTAGGAGCAGCAACTTGCTCCGAATGAGCAGCAACCTTTGTCAAACCACTTTCAATAACATCATTAGTGGCTGCCTTCTCAGCCATATGAATCACTTCATTGCAAACCCTATTAAAAGCCTTTTGAACAGCATCAGAAATGGGCTGTCCTCTTCTTGCCTTGATGGGAATAAAAACTTTTTCGCTCACCTTACTGGTAGGAGGCGCCTTTGAAAGCCCCTCAACAACAGTAGCCGAACCTAAACCATCCTTAGCACCACTTGAAGAAGCGTCCACCTTAGGGCCAATATCTAAAATCTTAGTGACTTCCTTAGAACTCACGGCAGGGCCATCCTTGGTGCCACAAATAGCACCATCCACCACAGCAACCTCCATTGGTATTTCACCATTTTTGTTTGGGTCTAAACTTTTGCTAGAACCCACAGTTGGAGCGGTAGCAGAAACATAATTTGTTGGGGTTACATGAGCAACAATCTTATCACCTTGAGCCATTTTTTCCTTGGCAGAAGGCGCATCACCATTGATTTTCTCTTTTGAGACAGTTTTCTGCAACTGAGGAACACGCTTGCAACTAGAAATATCATGTCCCAGGGCAAAGCAATGTTTACAATATTTAGGCAAGTTATCATATACAATCTTTTGATAAAAACTTGGCAAGAAATCTTCACAGTCAATAAAGATTTCGGAGGGTAGTTTTTTGGTGACATCCACTTGAACTAGGACCTTAGCAACACTTGGACGGGAAAGATCTTTTTTTTTTTTTTTTTTTTTTTTTTGGCGAAAGGAGACGGTACTCCCTAGATTTTATTAATAACGAAAAATAAAAATACAAACATGGTGGGGGACATGACAAACCTCAACCACCAGAAACAAATAAGGGGGAGTTCTTACACAACATGTAAGATCCTCAACAATAATGGGAAGGGATCTAAAAATAAAGAAAACAACAATAATTAAAAGAACAATCCACGTGTGAAAAGTATCAACTCCAAAAATTAGGGTTACTGACGCACCCAAGAGAACAGCAACCCACACAAAAAAGGAACGAGTCGTACAAAAAAGAACGAGTCGCCCACAGGAGAACGATTCGTCAAAATAGGAACGAGTCGTGCAAATAAGAACGAATCGTCCAAATAAGCACGAGTCGTCCAAGGGATAACAAGTCGTGCTATTCCGGGCACAAACAGTCGCGCGACCAAACCAGCCTGTATGAGAAACCTTAGACATCAGCAATATCGAACAGCAGCAATAGAAAACTAAAACCAAAAAAACCATGAGCAAACAGCAGCCACCACAACAAACCAAACCCATCAAAAACAGCACCAATTAGAGCCTAACATAAGGAATGGATGCTCTATCCAATCTATAAGCACCACGGCAATCATGAGGGAGATCCTTTGGAGAATAGAACACAGAATTTGATCTGGAATAGGAAGCAAAGTTAGCTAGACCATCAGCCACACGATTTCCTTCACGAAGAATATGAGTGATTCTAACACGAATCTGCAACATGATATTTTTTATTTGTTGAACTTCATACCAAATTGACCATGGAATATGATACTCCATTATCAACACCTTCAAAAGGATCTCCGAATCAACTTCAAGCCAAATCGAAGACATACCAAAAGAGATTGCAAAATTTAAACCATCCAAGACAGCTTTAGCTTCCGCCACCATATTTGTACCCATTCCATAAAAATTGGAGAAAGCAAAAAGTAACTTACCTTGAGAATTTCGAAAAACACCACCACCCGAAATAAAGCCAGGATTACCCTTCGCAGCACCATCCGTATTAAGCTTAAAAGGCTCAATGAAAGGAGAATTCCACATCACAAATCTCACCAGCTTATTAGAAGGGCTGGAATTTATAGAGAATATCCTAAGAATATCAACATCTCCATGAGAAAACTTGAAGTTAATGCGAAAAGACTTGACTACAAGAGTCACTTGATCAATAACGGCCAATGATTGAATCAACTTTCATATCAGTATTCTCAAATTTGGCTTTATTTCGACTTTTCCAAATCTCCCAAACAATGAAACAAGGCATCAACCGACAAAGCCACTTAAGACCCGGGCTAAAACCTCTCGATTTACCAAACCACCAGCTAGAAAGGATAGAACGAATGCTATAATAAAAGGTTGGAACCCCCAGCATATTGGCAAAAGAAAACCACACTTTGCTAGCAATACTACTATGAATGAATAAATGATCCACATCTTCAATAGATCTAGATAAGCAACAGACACAACCCGACGCCAGAAAAATACCTTTGCGTTGAATAGCGGCCTCGGTAGGAATACCTTTATATAACGGTCTCCACATAAACAGAGATTTTTGTAGGAATATGTTTATGCCAACAATGCGCAAAAACAACATCATGAGTACCAGCATCTCTACAAAGGCTCCAAGCAGAAGAAATAGTGAACTGACCTTTACTTGAAGGAAGCCAATATAATTGATCCGGAGTATTGGAAATAGTGATATGGTTGTTTTGAATTGAATGCAACAGCTGCGGACCATAAACCTCTAGAATATAATCAACCCGAGGACTACCATCTTCAAACAAAGAAGACACCTCCAAATGATTCCCAGGAAGGAGCCGAGACCCATCAACCCAATTTTCATGAACGAAATTTCTCCACGACCAATTCTCCACCCAATATTTGCTTCAACTAAATCTTTAGCTTGTAACATACGGGACCAAATATGCGAAGAGAATGAGGGTTTAGTAGCATCCATAGGATGCTTACCAAAACAATACTTAGCTAGCATAAAATCAGCCCATAAAGATTTATAACCACGAATCCGCCACCAAAGTTTCATAGCAAAAGCTTTAGCAATGTCTTCAAAATTTCTCAAACCCAAACCCCCTTCACAAGTCGGCTGAAACATAAGAGATCTACGAACCCAATGGCATTTTTTATTCCCATCTTCATCACACCAAAAGAAATTAGCTATAATTCTGTACATAGGCTGCGATAACTCCTTTAGGGGGCTCAAGGAGAGAAATAAAATATAAAGGGATTGCTTGAAGGCATGACTTAATAAGAGTCAACTTGGCTCCAAAAGATAAAATTTTGCGTTTCCAAGAAGCCAATCTATCTTTCATCTTAGCAATAACCGAATCAAAGAGAGAAATTTTCTTCCGACCCACATATAAAGGGCAGCCAAGATAAATTATCGGAAGAGAATTTTTAACAAAACCCGTAGCTTCGTAAATGATTGCATCTCTATTCTCATCTTCCACACCCAATATATAACTAGATTTAGAAATACTAACCAATTGGCCAGAGAAAGATTGGTACCAATTTAAACATCTCATGTGAGCTTCCATAGAATCCTTCGACCCATTACAGAAAATAATGATATCGTCTGCATAAGCTAAATGAGAAATCAACGGGGTATGAATGTGAGCTCGATATCTAAACTGATGAAAATCAGCTTGAAGTCTATTAAGGCCCTACTAAGAACCTCGGCAGCCATTATAAAAAGGGTAGGGAAATAGGGTCACCTTGCCGAAGCCCTCGAGAAGAGTGGAAAAAACCACACGATTCTCCATTAACTAGCACCGAAAACCAACGGGGAGGAGATACAGAAAAATTAAATCATTCCATACTTCAGAGAAGCCAAACTTTCGCATAACTTTAATGAGAGCGAACCAAGATATTCTATCATAAGCCTTTGCCATATCAAGCTTTAAACACACATTAGAACCTCTAACCTTTTTCTTAACAGACTGGATCATCTCCTGAGCAAGAAGCACATTTTCGTGGATTAACCGACCTTGAACAAAACCACTTTGTTGCGGAGAGATAATACGAGGCAGAATCGAAGCAAGCCGACGTGTAAGAATCTTTGTAATAACTTTATTAGAAAAATTACAAAGACTAATAGGCCTAAACTCATTGAATCTCGTAGGAGCACTCACTTTAGGAAGCATCACAATTAGGGTAGCAGACCAACTTCGAGGAAGAGCAAAACCCGAAAAAAATTCCGTGATTGCCCTACAAAAATCAGCTTTTATGATGTCCCAATATTCCTTATAGAAGAATCCATTGAACCCGTCAGGACCTGCAGAACTGAGACTATTCATCAGCCACACGGTATCTTTTATCTCCTCCATAGTCGGAACTGCAGTAAGCCTATCATTATCAACATCATTAATAAGGCGAGGAATAACATCCAGAATACCATCTTGAGGATTATCAACGGGACATTGAAGCTGATTTGAGAAAAAATCAACAGCAGCTTGTTGAATATCATCTTTCTTAGTGACCCAACTGCCATCTTTATTCTGAATTCGATGAATGAATAATTTTTGTCTCTTCTTCCGAACATAAGAGTGGAAAAACTTCGAATTCCTATCACCATCTTTTATCCAGGAAATATTAGCTTTCTGACGCCAAAAATCTTCTTCAATCTTCAGTTTTGCAAGAAGCCGAGCTTGAGCCAGGCTGAGAATAGATTTAGAATTGTCATTAGGATCATTTTGCAAGTTTATCTCACAACGACAGACCTCATCTTCAGCATCTTTAACTTGTTGATCCACCCTTCCAAAAACATCTTTATTCCATTTCGAAATGTCCTTTCTAAGTCTAGCTAATTTTTTAGCAAAACTAACCAGAGGCCTTCCATCCATAAATAAATTCCAAGAATTTTCAATCACCCCACGAAAAGAATTATGCTTTGCCCAAATATTAAGGAACCTAAAACTTCCATGAATAATATCACCTTGCAATTTAACATGAACAACTAGCGGAGCATGATCAGAGCAAGTACGATTTATATGAGAAACCGTAGTAGCATGAAATTTGTCTAACCACGCTGCATTGTAGAAGGCTCTATCTAGCCTCTGAAAAATAGAAGGCTTACCTTTTGGTTTATCAACCCACGTATACATATTACCAATATACCCAGCATCAATAAGACCAGCAAATTGCACCGAATCAGAAAACTCATCAACAACTTTTCGCTTAATAGGCTTACCACCCATCTTCTCAGATTGATCAATGACACAATTAAAATCACCAATAACAAACCAAGGATCATTGAAAGAACTCAAATCCATAATTTCATCCCAAAGCTCTCTACGAATATATCTATCACAGCTAGCATATACCACCGAAATATTAATTTTATCCTCCCATAGAGAATGAGCAATCTTAAGAGTAATTGCTTGAGAAGAATCTCGAATAACCCTACAATCAAAATCATATTTCCAAAAAACCCAAATTTTACCATTCTGATTAGCAACACAACCATCACAACCAAACAGCCTTTTATATTTAGAAATCTGACTAACAGGCAACATAGGCTCCGCAATAGCAAGAATAGAAGAACCATGCAAACGGAATAACCTTTTTGCACGACGAATAGATGCCTTATTACCAATACCTCTAATATTCCAATAAATCAACGACACCATTGGAAAAGATATATAAAAAATAAAGGAAGACTCACCACCGATGAGATTAAGAAGGAGGAGAAGCCGATTTGCTTCGATTCTTTCTAGACTTAACCATAGTAAAGCCTTCAGCATCAGTATTTTGAGATAAAGGATTACTAAAAGGAGTTGAACCCGCCAGTTCGGTAACAAATGTTGTGAGAGGAGCCACTAGGAGACAAATTCAAACCGGACACCAAATCATCTTGCAGATTAGCATCGGCCACAGTAGGAGCGTAACACTAATCTGTTCATTTTGAAGCCTATGTTCCTTAACTTTCTGTTCAATAATAGCAACGTCATCCACTGCCAAATCCTTATTAACAACCTCCGAACACGCTCTTTGAAGGGCTTTATTAACAGCATCTGGAAGAACATTCCCACGCTTGGCCAAAGTGGGGAAAGGACCAACCTTACTACCCCCAATCATAGTAGATTTCACCCCATCAGACGAGCTTATATCAATCACTTCAGCCTCCGAACTTATACCATTCACTTTAGCACCACTAAAAGCACCAAGCTCACTAGGATTCACAACCTTAGGATCTTCCTTTGTCTTCTCAAACACCTTATCTTTCCCTTCTTCTTGACTACCAGCATTTTGTTTAGCAACATAAACCAAATCAGACTTTGGTTGTTTAGGAGCAACCAAGCTAGGATTTTCCTTTCTACACAAGGATATCACATGCCCAAACGCACTGCAATGCTTACAATATTTTGGAATGTTATCATATTCCACCTTTTGAAAAAAACTAGGGCAAACATCCCCACAATCAATATAAATTTCATTAGGAAGTTTCTTCGTAATATCAATTTGAATCAGCACTTTTGCTATGCTCGGTCTAGACAATTCAGCAGTAGCTTTATCAAGAGATAGAGGAGTACCAATATTCGAAGCGGCTGACAAATAAGAATCGCTTATTCATCGGATGCACAGTAAATTTGGGAAACCAACCCACACCGGGACAATTGGAGATTCCAATTCGGGCCTCCACGCGAGGAGACCATGCAAGGGTACGCATAGGAAAGCGATTGACATACCAAACTTCTTTCATAAAGAGGCGTTGATAATCTTCCTCATTAGATAATTGAATTAAAACATGTCGAGAATCCAAATGACCTAGTTTATAGTTACCCTTAAGTGAAACTTTGCGAAAGCGATCCGAGCATCTTCCATAGAAGGTCTTCCATGAACAAATTTACCAACCAAAGTAAATTGAAAAGGCTTAGCAAACATATCAATTAGCGCTTTTGAAAGCTTTACCGATGGGGTACCTCTGTAAATACCAATAGATATGGCCGGATCAGCCATGATATTCGTTGATGCCATCAATCCATTCTTGGTAGGATTAGAAGGCTGAGAAAAGAGATCAGCAAAGGATTTGGAAGATGCTTTTAAAGGCCGAGAAGAAGATTCGGGATGCGGTGGAACTTGAGAATTAGGGTTTACATGTGGTACAAAGAAGATAGCGGAAGACCGTTAGAATTAGGGTTTGCATGTGGTTGCGAAGTAAGGTTTGGAGACAAACGAGATTGATGAGATGGAATCGGAGCTACAGGAACGTCAAAAAATGACGCCGGAAAAGCCATCTACGGTGCCCCAAGGGCAACCCAATTAACGATCAACAGGAACCCTAGAGAGAAAATTCTAGAGAGAGAAAATTCTAGAGAGAGGATTGTTATTTGGCTCTTTCTTTGATGATTGGACGGGAAAGATCAGAGGTAGCCTTGTCCAAAGATAAAGGCGTACCAATAGCATGGGCCAACGAAAACAGAATCGATTTATTGAAAAGATGTATTGGAATACCTGGAAGGCCAATCCAAACCGGCACAATAGGGGATTCTTGCGAAGGACGCCAAGACGGGGACCAAGCCAATGTCCGCATAGGGAATTTCATGACGTACCATACATCCTTCATCCATAAACGTTGATAGTCAGCCTCATTAGGCAATTTGAATCAAGAGGTGTTTGGAATCAAGGTGTCCCAATTTATAAGAACCTTTCAACTGAAATCTAGCAAACACAATACGAGTGTCTTCCATAGAAGGGCGCCCATGAGAAAATTTGCCAATCAACGTCCAGGAGAAAGGCTTTGTAAGTCTTTCAATTGCATCTTTTGAGAGTTTTAGGGAAGGAGTCCCTTTATGAGACGTCAAAGGCACAACGGGGAAGGAATTATCTTGCTTAGGGAGATAACAGTGCTGCAAATGATTTTTTCCGAACATCATCGGGAATATCTTGGCGGGATGAGAACGGATCTGCAAATGATTTTTGTCGGCGGCATCGGGAATAGGATTAGTGTTGCTGGACGGCGCAAAGGTGGAAGCAAGATTCGAGGTAGGGTTACGTGATAGCGGCACATTGAAAAGCAAACAATTAGGGTTTGCATGGGGCGGAGTAGATCCATTAGGGATAATAGCAGCAAAGGGTTGTTGAGAGGTCGGAGAGTAGTATGGATTGTGTGGGCTGGAGTTCAAGGACGGGAAGAACGGCGAAACCATGGAAGCCGGCGAACGGCCCCTAGGGCAAAGCCCTAGAGACGGGAACAACGGTAAAAATTAGAGAGAGCGTAATTTTACTGCGTGTGTGTGTTTTTACAATTTGGAGGGATCTAAGTTATTGATACCAAGGTGCAAGAATTGAGAAATAAGAGTATTCCTCTCGTGAGAGTTGTTTGGAGAAACCATGACGTGGAAGAATCAACTTGGGATCTCCGGGAAGAGATGGAGCGGAAATACCCTTGGTTATTTGACCTTCTAGGTAAGTAAACTAAAATTCAGGTCAAATTTTCTTTTAGGGGGAGTGAATGTCACGACCCTAATCCTAGGTTCTATTTTGTGTCATGCTTAATCATTGAAATTAATAAATCAAATATAATTATTTAATGTCTTATTGAAAATATTAGGAGTGGGTAGTGAAATGGTAATATTTGAAAATTTATTTAAATATCTTATAAAATTCATGAGGTGCTTAAGTATGAATGTAGGAACTTAAGGATTTAATGTTGGAAATGGTTAATAAGTTGAAGGAGCTTAACTTGAAAATCCTATGTTTATCCTTGGAAAAATTATTTGAGAAGCTTCGTTTAATTAAACAACATTTTTCTCCAGCCAAGTTCAGCTCTTTGGTCCAAAAACCAAAACCCTTGATTTTCTTACTTAAAAATCCTTCCTAAATTCTAGGAAAATCCATTCGATGATCTGTTTGTTTCGTTGTGTTCAGGAGAAGAAGGAGAGCATTTTCATCCGATTAAAGTTTTCAAGTTTTTATATTAATTTCAAGTAAGTTATTATATTTTCCCGTCAATTGCATGCTCATTTAGTGTAAATGTTGATGTTGTTGTTGTTTAATGGTGGCATGTGATTTTTAGGTCATTTTCTTAAGTTTAAAATGGTAAAAATGGTTTTGGTGTGTGTTGAAATGGTAAGTTTGATTTTGGCTAACTTGGAAATGGTTTTGGTGTGTGTTGAAATGGTAAATTTGGTATTTTGCTTGGTTGGAATAGCTTGGGTTAAGTTTGGGTTGTATTGCACTGAAGTTTGGGACTTGGTATTGTTGGTTAAGCTGGAAAAAAATGAACCTATACTTGTTTGCTAATTTTTCTGATGTTTCAGCACTGAACCTGAGATTCTGCTGAGGGCACGAGTCGTGCCATACAGTCGTGCCTTGGGTTGGACGACTGTATCAGGTAGGGTGTTAAAGGGTCACGAGTCACGCCCTGGCCAGTTTTGCTGAATTGTTTTCAAAGCAATGGAAGTCCAATTTTATAACATATATTTCAACCAATTGAACACTAAGATTAAAGTACAATGTATGAACAACAAAAGGATGTCTTTACATCCCAATTGTGATAATTGGAAGATGGTTAAATATTTGGTTAAAGTAGGCTGGAACCATTGATTCCATTGAACCTAACTTGTTTAATATCCTTATGTGAATGATGATACATCCTTGAATGGTTATTATGATGTGCTTGATTAGGGTTCCCTACTTTGGAATCCTAAGTTGATTTGAATTGGTTCAAGGATGGTTTAGTCTTTGTGCTACTTTTGTTGGATACTTGTTATCATCTTGCTATCATTTTGATATGCTATATTGGTATGGTTCCCTACTTTGATGGTGGGTTTCGGGGTCATATCTTCACCTGGTGGAACAAGAGATCGAAGCGTGCCACTATTCTTCAAAGGTTTGATCGTGCCCTGTATAATGATAAATGGCTGCGTTGTTTCGCTCAAACTTCTATCGATCATCTTAGTAGGACTTGTTACGATCATGCTCAGATTGGCTATCAATATTCGTTTAGTTGATGAGGTTCGTAAGGGTGTTTTCAGATTTCTCAATGTTTGGACTCGTCATAATTCTTTCATTCCTTTGGTTCGGTCTTCGTGGGAAGGTAGAATCTTCGGTAGGCCGTTGGTCAAGTTTAGTAAGAAGCTTACTCGCCTCAAACATGATATTCAGCTTTGGAATCGTACTACGTTTGGGAGAGTTGATCGGCTTGTGAAGCATGCTTTGAAGATGAAGTTTATGCTAAAGAGCTTCTTTTTGAAAATGATCCTAGTGATGATAATAGGGCTGCCCTTCATCTTTCCCAAGCTAACCTCTCCTATCGGCTTAAGATTGAAGAGGAGTTCTGGATGCAAAAAGCTAACTTAGCTTGGGTCAAAGATGGAGATAATAATACTCGTTTCTTCCATGCTTACGTAAAAAAAAGGAGACGAAATTATACATTCACAAAATTCGGGATAGTGATGGAAATTGGATTGTTGATCGAGAATCGATTCGGGAGGAGGCTGTTAGATTCTATTAGATCGGCTTAATGAAAATCCTAATGTTAATGTTGATCCCCACGATGATTTCTTGAATGTGATACCTCGTTTGATCTCCAATGAGGAAAATAGGATGCTTATTATTCCCCCTACGCTTAAAGAGATTCATGATATCGTCTTCGGTATGAGTGGGACTAGTCTTCTTGAGTCAGGACGGTTTTACGGGAGATTTCTATAATAAATCTTTGGGATATTATATGCATGGATCTTTATAATGCTGTCCTTGAATTCTTCTCGGGGTTTCTTCTCCCTCGTATTTGGACCGATGCGCTTATTGTTACTATTCCTAAGGTGGCAGCCCCTACCTCTTTCTCCCAGCTGCGGCCTATTAGCTTGTGTAATTTTTCTAATAAAATCATTACCAAGCTTTTGTGCTCTCACCTTCAAGCTGTGCTCCCTCGTATCATATCTCCTCAGCAAAGTGGCTTTGTGAAAGATCGAATTATTCATGAAAATGTTTTGCTTGCTCAGGAGCTATTTCAGTCGCTTAAGAAGAAGGTGTATGGGTCTAACGGCTTGATATGGCTAAGGCGTATGATAGGCTTTCTTGGTTTGCCTTGATAAAGGTGATGAGCAGATTTGGCTTTGCTGAAGAATGGTTGGACATGATCTTTAGATGCTTTAATTTATGTTGGTTCTCGGTCTGATTAATGGTTACGCTAATGGTTACTTTGTTTCTACTCGTGGTCTTCGGCAAGGGGATCCTATATCTCCTAGTCTCTTTATTATTGCTTTGCCGAGGTTTTAAGCGGGGTCTTAATAACCTCCATCTTCTTCACCCTCATGTCGCCTTTCATACGGGTAACCTTAATGTTTACGTTATCTCTCATTTGTCTATGCTTGATGACATTATTATCTTACGTAATGGAAGCATTCCTTCTCTTGAGCGTCATATGGAGTTTTTGGAGTCTTATCAACGCTTCTCTGGCCGGCTTGTTAGCATTTCTAAATCTTGTTTTCTAACGGGCGGAATGTGGTGAGCATGATAATGCTATTTCTCTTATTACGGGGTTTCAAAAGAAGAACTTGCCTATTGTTTATTTGGGATGTCCTCTCTATATCGGTAGGAAAGTGCAATCTTTGTTTGATCTGTCATGCGAAGCTTCGGGATAAGCTCGATTCGTGGCAAGGTAAATTACTCTCGAGTGGTGCTAAGCTTGTTCGATTAAGTCCCGCCTCCAAGCTATCCCCATTTACTATATTTCTTTACTTGATCCTCCGAAGTGTGTTGTTAATGCCATGAATCGCCTTATTGCCAATTTCTTTTGGAGTAGTTCCGATGGGGGAAATAAGTGTCATTGGGTCTCTCGGAATGAATTTTTACGGCTGTTGAGGAAGGGGGCCTTGGCCTCCGAAAATTTGAGGAGATGGCTATTGCGTTTTCTATGAAGCTTTGGTGGCGTTTTCGCACGTCCGACTCTCTTTGGGCCCGGTTTCTTGCGGCCAAATATTGTCATGATACTCATCCTATGGATCTTTGTAGCTAGGTTAGGTTGCTCTCACATTTGGAAGCGTATGGTTCTTTGTTAAGGATTTGGTGGAGAGTCGTATTGCTTGGGGTGTGGGTTGTGGTGATATTTCTATTCAAGAAAAATGGTTTCCCCATGATCTTCCTCTTCTTGATAATCGGCATGATCAGATTTTTTCTCTATTTGAGGATGGTGTTTTAAGGGAAGATTATATTCATAATACTTTTGGGCAGCAATGTTTGATGGAGATTCAATCCTATGGTATTCGGCTTGGTGGGGATCGAGATCAGCCATTTTGGTCCCCTTCCTCTTCGGGCGATTTTCTATTTCTTCGGCTTGGAGGGAATGTAGAATGTCCCGTACTCGGAGTAGGGTCTTTGCTTAGCTTTGGCATAAGTATATTCCTCTTAAGGTGTCCATTTTCATGTGGAAATGCCTTAAAGGTCGCTCTCCTCTTGATGACAACATTTCTCGTAAAGGTATTTCTATTGTCTCTCGTTGTCATTATTGTTCTAGCCCTTCTCTTGAATCCATTCATCACATTCTTCTTCATGGTGATATTGCCTTTCGTGTGTGGAATTTCTTTGGAAATTTGATTGGTTTTCAAATCTCGGGTTCTACTATCATGCAAAGGATGATTGCTTGGCATGCCTGTAAAAATTCCAAGCTTAGTAGGGTTGTGTTATGGTTGGGAGATATCCTTCCGAGTTTCATTTGTTGGGAGCTTTGGAAGCACAGGAATAAATGCAGGTTTGATGATGGGATTCCTAGTTGGGAAAAGGTCCGTAATAATATTCAATTCCATATTAGTGATATCCTTCGTGCTCATAGTCTTTCTTTTCAAATTATTCCTTCGATGGTTAATATTGCTATATTTTTTAATATTATTCTGGCCACCCCGTCTATTGCTCGTGTCAAGCTAGTTTATTGGTCCCCTCCTTCTGAGGGACAAGTGAAAGTTAATACAGATGGAGCTTCTCGTGGTAACCCGGGCATTGCCTCGGGTGGAGGTATTTTACGTCATCATGATGGGTCTTTTATTTTTGCTTTTTCTCATTTTTATGGTAATGCTTCTAACATGGTTCTTTGAAGCTAGAGCTGCTCTTGATGGAATTACTCAAGCTAGGCTTATGGGTTTTGATTCTCTTTGGCTCGAGGTCGATTACGAAGTTTTGTCTCTCATATTACTTCGCAAATGCAATATTCCTTGGGAGATTTGGTATTACATTCAAGACATTTTCAGATTCATGGAGGAAGTATCTATTCGGGTAACTCATGCTCTACGGGGAAGGTAATAAAGTGGCATATTTTCTTGCTAATATTTGAATTTCTGTGCAAACGGACTTTCGGTTTACTTCATTGGAGTTTTGCCCCAAGCCGTGCCGCAGCCTTCTCTATTTTGATTGGATTGCATATCCTAATATTAGGCGATAGTTTTCTCTTTATTTTATTGATGTATTTTCCTTTTGTTTTTAGATACCCCCCCTTTATTGTAGAGGATCTTACAGGTTGTGTAAGAACTCCCCCTAGGTGTTCTTTCTGGTGGTTAAGGTTTTATGTCCCCCACCATGTTTGTATTTTTATTTTTCGTTATTAATAAAATCTAGGGAGTACCGTCTCCTTTTGCCAGAAAAAATAAATAAAAATGAAAGTCCAGCTGGTACTTAATTGTTGGGCAGTGTTATGTGATTATAATGGCAACCGAGCCGAGTTCGTTATAATTCATACACTGGGTCCCTTTTTGTCCAGCCATTGGCCATGGTTTGGGTAGTGGGCTAGCTCCCCTTTTTAGGGTGTAGTCTAGTTGCACATTTGAGTATGACTTTGTGTCTTTTTTTTTTTTTGGCGAAAGGAGACGGTACTCCCTAGATTTTATTAATTAGGAAAAAATTACAAACGAAGGTGGGGGACATGACAACCTCAACCACCGAAAAGCAAAATACATAGGCCTTAAAGCCGAAATAGAAGAAAAAATACCTACGGGGACGAATGTTAACCCAAAAAAGGACCAAAAAACCATTCAGCAAAAAAACCATTGGGAGCGGACGCTCCCACCCAATTGGAGCGGACGCTCCCACAATCCAGCAACTCCCAAGCAAAATGGAACGAATCGTCCCCAGAGTCACGACTCGTGCCCATCCTAAGCAACATCACGGCCGCACGGCACAAGCGGCACTGTGACACCGGAAGGAAACAATCAGGGACCTGAAACAGAATCTAACCCGCAAGACGACCACATAGAAAGCTAAATTCTAAGATAAGGGACCATCACTCTATCAAGCTTGAAGCAGCCCTTGCAACGGATAGGGAGATTTGAAAAGGAATAAATAACCAAGTCATGAGTAGAATCAGCCGCCTCATTTGCCAACCCATTAGCCACTTGATTTCCTTCCCGATAAATGTGAGAAACACGAACATGCATTAAGGACATAAGATGCTTGATATTAGCAACAATATACCAGATTGACTAAGGGATGTGGTAGATACCATTCAGAACTTTAGAATGGATCTCAGAATCAACTTCAAGCCAAATAGTGTGATGGCCCAACTCCCAAGCATACGTAAGCCCATCTAAAGCAGCCCTTGCCTCGGCGACCATATTAGAAGCTAAGCCATAGAAATTCGCAAAGGCAAATATCAGATTACCATTGCTGTCCCGCAGAATACCTCCTCCAGAAGCAACACCTGGATTACCTCTGGCAGCCCCATCAGAGTTAATCTTGACTTCCCCATCCACCGGACGCCGCCAAAGCACTACCTTAGGCTGAATAGAGGCAGTACAAGGACGAAGCAAGTCAAGCGCAAAAATGCCATGTAAAGAGCCAGCAGATGGCAATTTAAATGCCATAGCAATATTCTTCATAGAATCAAAAACAGAAGCAATGATCCTATTAAAACACATTGGCCGATCCTCAAACCGCCATTTATTTCTTTGACACCAGATCTCCCAAATAATAACACCCGGGAGGACCCCTAACAGCCACTTAATGCAGGCAGAGGTGGATGATCGCTGAAACCACCAACTTATAAGAACTTGTTGCAGGGACCCCATAGAAGAAAGCACACCAACAATAGGCTGGAAGTAAGACCAAACTCTAGAGCCGATCTCCCCATGAAGAAAAAGGTGAGTTGTAGATTCACATTTAGGAGAAAAACAACAACCACACCTAGAGGCCAATTGAACCCCTTTCAATTGAATAGAAACATTCGTAGGAAGCCCATTATTTAAAGAACGCCATAAGAGAATAGAAATTTTAGTGGGCAGAAACTTATTCCAACAGTGAGCGAAAACCATAGAACGAGCCTTAGGACTACGGCATTCACGCCAGGCTGAAGTAATAGAGAACTTGCCAGAAGAAGAAGGTAACCAAACCAAAGTATCCGGAGTAGTAGAAAGAATAACACGTTGATCAACAATTCTTCTAGCCAAGTGAGCACCATAAACATGATGAATATGATCCACCCTAGGATTGGAATCAAGAAATAAAGAAGCGACCTCATTATGCACATCGGGAAGGACCAAGGAGCCACCATCCAGCCATCTCTCATGAATTGAGATTTGGCCCAATCCAACACGCCAAGCTATCCTATCTTCTACTATTTGTTTAACCGCCATAAGCCGCCTCCAAACATGGGAAGAGTAGGAAGTGAGAGTAGCATCCATAGGGTGAATGTTATGACAATACTTCTCAAGCATAAATTGAGTCCATAAAGAATGAGTCCCTCTTATCCGCCACCATAACTTCATAGCAAAGGCAGTAGCAATGTCTTCAAATTTACGAATAACAAGACCACCTTCCTCAATTGGATAACTCATCCTATCCCAAGCAATCCAATGACATTTTTTAGACCCCTCAATAGAGCTCCAAATTTTTTTAACAATAAGCCTTTCCATTGCAGCAATCACTCCCTTAGGGGGATCAATCAGAGCAAGATAATAAATAGGAATAGCTGTAAGGCAGGATTTAATCAAGGTAAGCTTAGCCCCATAAGAAAGAAGCTTACCTTTCCAAGAAGCCAATCGGGATTCCAGCTTTTGCATGATAGGAGCAAAAATACTAATCTTTTTTCTACCCACATAAAGAGGACAACCAAGATAAATAATAGGCAGCTCCTTTTTAATAAAACCCGTAGCAGCCTCAATAATGACATCTCCAGCTAAATCATTTTTTCCCGTAACAAAGCAAGATTTCTGAATATTCACCATTTGTCCAGAAAACCGTTGATACCAAGCTAAGCAACGCATATGCATCTCCAACGACTCTTTAGACCCATTACAAAAAATAATGACATCATCTGCATAAGAAAGATGAGAAATCATAGGCACATGTAGATGAGTCGCACGAAATCTACAATGAGGGTGCTGAGTGTGAAGTAGATCAAGATTTCTACTAAGATGCTCCGCTGCAATAATAAAAAGAGTGGTGGATATTGGATCACCTTGTCTAAGACCTCTAGTCGAATGGAAATAACCACAGTTTTCTCCATTAATTAAAACAGAAAACCAGCTTGAAGAGATACACCGATATATCATATCAATCCAGGTTTCAGAAAAACCAAATCTACGTAAGACTGCAATAAGAGACCACCAAGAAAGCCTGTCATAAGCTTTAGCCATATCTAACTTTAAAGCCACATTAGAACCCCTCACCTTCTTAGGTAACAATTGCATAAGCTCTTGAGCCAATAACACATTTTCATTGATCAGCAGCCCTTGGACAAAACCACTTTGATTAGGGGATATAATTCTAGGAAGGACTGGAGCAAGCCTTCGAGTAAGAAGCTTTGTAATGATTTTGTTGCAAAAATTACAAAGGCTAATAGGCCTTAACTCCGAGACGGTAGTAGGCGAGTCTACCTTAGGAATTGTGACAATAAGAGTGCTTGTCCAGCTACGAGGCATTTGAAAACCCATAAAGAAATCAGCAATAGCTCTGTGAAGATCAGCCTTAATAATGTCCCAACAGCCCTTATAAAATTCCCAGGTGAACCCATCCGGCCCAGCTGCACTTTGACCATTCATATCAAACACAACATCACGAATCTCCTCAACAGAAGGGCAAGCTGTAAGCATATCATTATCTTCATTGGAAACAATCCTTGGGATAACTGCAAGGATCTCATTAACCGAATACTCCGTAGAACCTTGCAATTGATGGGAACAAAACTTAACAGCTTCATTTTGTATCTCCTCCTTAGTCGTAATCCACTGGCCTTGGCTATCCTTGATTTTATGAATAACTAACCGCTGCCTCTTTTTATTGACATAAGAATGAAAATATTTTGTGTTACGGTCCCCTTCCTTTAACCACTTAAGATTCGCCTTTTGCTGCCAAAACTCTTCCTCTACCTTTAAAGTAGACAACAAGGAGGCATTAGCAAGGCTCAAGGGTGATGAATTAAAAAAAAAAAAACACACACGCACACACTAAAATTCTTTTCTCTCTAAAAATTTCCCGTAGCCCTAATTAGGGCGGCTGCTTGCTGCCGCTTTCTAGCCTTGCTGCTGCTCTTCATCCCGTTTTCTTACTACCTTGGCGTAACCCTAATTAGGGTTAGCCTTTATGGCTGCCTTCGGTGGCCTCATGGCGGGTTTACATGCTGCTCCTTCCTCCTCTACATCTCCGCCTGGCCGGCCGGACTTCATGCGGCTGCTTTGAATATTCAAGGGGCTCCTTCCGGTCTTGGTAATGTTATTCCTAATCCTAATGGTAATGTGCTTCCTAATCCTAATCATAATGCTGAGAATTCGTTTCCTAAACCTAATATGCCGCCTCCTCCTATTTCTCCTACAAAAGCTAAATCCTTTTCCTCTTTGTTTAAGGATTCTCCTCATGTTAATCCGGTTCCAGCCATGAATCTTGTGCCCATGTCAATTCATAAAGGAGAACCGGCCCTTATATTTTCAAAAGAGATGATAAATTCATTGGCTCAACCATTTAAATTCACTCTTGTTGGTAAATTCTCTCATGGTAGACCAAACATGGAAATCACTAGACAACATTTTTTAAAGTTTGGATTGAAAGCTGATTTTTCATTGGGTCATGTTGACGCTAAGCACATCCTTATTCGTTTAATGCATGAGGGAGACTTTAATAGGCTTTGGGCTAAAGAACAATGGTATTTAGGCAGATTTCCTATGCGTGTTTTTCGTTGGTCTCCTTCGTGGCATCCGGAAAAGGAATCATCATTGGTTCTGGTATGGGTTGGTCTTCCGGGATTGCCAATCCACATGTTTAATAAAGTATGTTTGTATTCCATTGCTAAAAATTTTGGGGAGCCACTTTCTATTGGCAAGGCCACGACTGAACTATCTCGGCCTAGTGTGGCTAAGATACTTGTTCAAGTTGATTTACTTAAGAAACTTCCTTCTAGGGTTTTCATAGATTGTGGTGATGAGTTTTCAAGTTTTTTTCAAAAATTAGAATTTGATAATCTTCCCCAATATTGTAAGCATTGTTATAAACTTGGCCATGATGTTTCAAAGTGTTTTTATCTCCATCCTAAAGATAAAGATCAGAATAATATGGCTGATGCTAATAATAATAATTCGACTCCTATTATTTTGGAAAAAAACAAAGATGTTTTTGTGGAAACTACTACTAACGTTGGCAATGAAGGTAATAGCAAACTTGATAAGAACACGGGGCTGGCCAAAAAAGCTCAAATATATGTTGCAAAGCCCAAGGTTCTCGAAGGTATTAATGGTAAATCTGCTCAACAACAAGCCAATGGTGGTACTCAAAAAGAGAATGCCTCGCTTGATCAACGTCAATCTACAACTATTGCTGGAAATGGTAATGCGCATGGTATTTTTTTTTTTTTTTTAAACGAAAGGAGACGTAGCTCCCTAGATTTTATAAATAAATAAAAGAAACAAAGCACGGTGGGGGATAAAGAACCAAACCACCGGAAACGAAAAGAAAACTACAATGTGGGGCTTAAAGCCAACAACAAAAACAAGAAAGCTAAGGGGAGGGGTGCAAGTCCATCTGGACCGCCCCAAGACAAGAGGAAGGGGGGAACTAAGCCCTAAACTATCAAGAGGGAAAAGACAAATCCCATCAAACATGATTATCAGGAGGAGAAGCCGATCTTCCACGCCATTTCCGAGAATGAACCATTGTAAAACCATCAGCATTATTATTCTTTTTGTGAGACGGAGTAAAAGGAGTATAGCCACCATATCGAACAAAGGAATATGGGGCCCTTGAAGCCGAAAAACGCTCTGGAGATATTGGTTCTACTTCCACAAAAGGTTGGTGAGGATGAGATTCCCTATAACGAGCAACGTTGCGCATAATAGCCTCCATATCATTTGTTGGAGCATTGATATTACCAACACCACCAACAAGAGCAGCCATGCCCGAACCAAGCACCCATATTAGCAGCCACAACCACATTGTTTTCCACAGCAACTACATTGCCAACACTAGCCGAGTTATCATACGAAGTAGCAACCAAGTCTTCTTGAACAGCCATGCTAGCCGAACTATCATCCGTAGGAGCAGTAACTTGCTCCGAATGAGCAGCAACCTTTGTCAAACCACTTTCAATAACATCATTAGTGGCTGCCTTCTCAGCCATATGAATCACTTCATTGCAAACCCTATTAAAAGCCTTTTGAACAGCATCAGAAATGGGCTGTCCTCTTCTTGCCTTGATGGGAATAAAAACTTTTTCGCTCACCTTACTGGTAGGAGGCGCCTTTGAAAGCCCCTCAACAACAGTAGCCGAACCTAAACCATCCTTAGCACCACTTGAAGAAGCGTCCACCTTAGGGCCAATATCTAAAATCTTAGTGACTTCCTTAGAACTCACTAAGAGGCCATCCTTGGTGCCACAAATAGCACCATCCACCACAAAGAACCTCCATTGGTATTTCACCATTTTTGTTTGGGTCTAAACTTTTGCTAGAACCCACGCTTGGAGCGGTAGCGAAACATAATTTGTTGGGGTTACATGAGCAACAATCTTATCACCTTGAGCCATTTTTTCCTTGGCAGAAGGCGCATCACCATTGATTTTCTCTTTTGAGACAGTTTTCTGCAACTGAGGAACACGCTTGCAACTAGAAATATCATGTCCCAGGGCAAAGCAATGTTTACAATATTTAGGCAAGTTATCATATACAATCTTTGGATAAAAACTTGGCAAGAAATCTTCACAAATCAATAAAGATTTCGGAGGGTAGTTTTTGGTGACATCCACTTGAACTAGGACCTTAGCAACACTTGGACGGGAAAGATCGAGAGGTAGCCTTGTCCAAAGATAAAGGCGTACCAATAGCACGGGCCAACGAAAACGTAATCGATTTATTGAAAAGATGTATTGGAATACCCTGGAAGGCCAATCCAAACCGGCAAAATAGGGGATTCTTGCGAAGGACGCCAAGACGGGGACCAAGCCAATGTCCGCATAGGGAATTTCATGACGTACCATACATCCTTCATCCATAAACGTTGATAGTCGGCCTCATTAGGCATTTGAATCAAGAGGTGTTTGGAATCAAGGTGTCCCAATTTATAAGAACCTTTCAACTGAAATCTAGCAAACACAATACGAGTGTCTTCCATAGAAGGGCGCCCATGAGAAAATTTGCCAATCAACGTCCAGGAGAAAGGCTTTGTAAGTCTTTCAATTGCATCTTTTGAGAGTTTTAGGGAAGGAGTCCCTTTATGAGACGTCAAAGGCACAACGGGGAAGGAATTATCTTGCCGGGGAGATAACAGGTCTGCAAATGATTTTTTCCGAACATCATCAGGAATTTTTTTTTTTTTTTTTTTTTTTTTTTTTGGCGAAAGGAGGCGGTACTCCCTAGGTTTTATTAATAACGAAAATTAAATTACAAACATGGTGGGGGACATGACAAACCTCAACCACCAGATAAAACCAAGGGGGAGTTCTTACACAACCTGTAAGATCCTCTACAATAATGGGAAGGGAGCTAAAATTAAATAAAACAACATTAATTAAAAGAACTATCCACGTGTGAAAATTATCAGATGAACGAGGCGTGCAAATAAGAACGAATCGTCCAAATAAGCACGAGTCGTCCACAGGAGAACGAGTCGTGCCAATCCGGGCACAAGTAGTCGCACTACAACACCAGCCTTCATAAGAAACCTTGGACATCGGCAATAGCGAACGGCGAAAAGGAAAACCCAAACCAAAGGAACCATGAGAAAACAAAGCGGCAACCACAACAAACCAAACTCATCCGCATCAGAATCTAACAGCGAATATAAGAAGTAGAAGATTTATCAAGAACCAAAGGCCCCTTGCAAATACTAGGGAGTGAATCGAAGGAGTAGTAATAAGATTTAGACTTGGTAATAGCAGCAATATTAGCGAGCCCATCAAGAACCTTATTACCTTCCCGAAGAATATGAGTGACCCGAACCGTCATTACACAGTAAAAGCCTTTTGATTTCCAAAACCACATACCAAATCGACCAAGGAATATGATACTCCTCAATTAGAATTTTTAGAAGAACCTCGAATCAATCTCAAGCCATAACGAATTAATATCAAAGCTCCTTGCCAACTTTAAACCATCCCTATGACCTTGGCCTCGGCAATCATATTCGATCCATACCCATAAAAAATGAGAGAAAGCAAAAAAGGAGCTCTCCCTTAGCATTTCGAATGACACCTCCTCCGTAAATAATACCCGGTTACCTTTTGAAGCACCATCGGTATTTAACTTAAAAGGCTCAATGAACGGAGGAGACCACGAAACCAATCTCATCTTCTTGATCACCATTGCAGAATCGGTCATACCAAAAACTCAAAAACTCTAGCCGAATGCCAAGAACCATGAAAATGAATATCAAACGCTTTTACCACCTCCTTGATAGAGTTAGTAAGCGAGGAAATAATGCGGGAATTAGACATCTTAATACCCTCAAATCTAGCTTTATTTCTACTCTTCCAAATTTCCCACAAAATATAACAAGGAAGCGGCCTCCTCAACCAAGCAATTCCTTGAGAATCTCGATCGAATTATTAAACCACCAACTAGCCAAAATAGAACGAATATTAAAGGAATACAACCTTAGACCCATAATGTTTGAGAAAAAACTCCAAACAAAGCAATGGCAATGTCACCACACACAAACAAATGATTCGGATCTTCAATAGCCGGAGAAGAGCAACAACTACAAGAGGAAGCAAATTGAATACCCCTTTTTTGGATATCACAATCGGTGGGAAGGCCATGATGGAGAGTACGCCACATAAAAACAGAAATTTTAAGAGAAATATGCTTGTGCCAACAATATTCAAAGAAAGGATTGGAAGAACCTTTACTTCTACATACATTCCAAGCCGAAGAGACAGAGAAAATACCCGAAGCATTAGGAAGCCAATATAAGATATCCGGGCTGTTCATGGGGCGAATGTTATTCTTACGGATAAAGCTTAATAGCTGGTTGCCAAAGACATTCGAAATATAATCCATCCGAGGCTGGCCATGCGCAAAGAGAGATGCAACTTCAACATGATCACCATTCAGCAAAGAACAATCCGCCAACCACTTGTCTTGAACCGAAATATCACCTCTCCCCACACACCAACAAATATTATTTTCTACCAACGGCTTAGCATTGATCATTCTACCCCAAATATGAGAAGAATAAGATGTTTTTATAGCATCCATAGGATGTATCTCATGACAATACTTAGCAGCCAAAAAATCAGTCCAAAGAGAGTTAGAACTCCTAAAACGCCACCACATCTTCATAGCAAAAGCCAACGCCATATCTTCAAACTTCCGCAGCCCAAGACCTCCTTCAGAAATAGGGAGGAACATGTTGGAACTCCTAATCCAATGGCACATATTACTACCATCCACATTACACCAAAAGAAATTGGAAATGAGACGGTACATAGCGTTTATCACACCCTTGGGAGGATCAAGAAGGGCAATGTAATAGAGAGGGATAGCCTGAAGACAAGATTTAATGAGAGTCAACTTAGCCCCAAAAGAAAGTAATTTACCTTGCCAAGTAGCTAAACGATCTTCCATCTTTCGCAAAACTGGATCAAACAGAGAGATTTTTCTTCGACCAACATATAAAGGACTGCCCAAGTAAATAATAGGAAGATCTTTTTTTTGAAATCCCGTTGCCTCAGAAATAATAGCATCCCGCGATTCATTATGAACTCCAGTAACAAAACAAGACTTAGCCGAGCTAACAAGCTGTCCCGAGAAGGATTGGTACCAACTTAAGCATCTCATATCGCATCAAGAGAACCCTAGAGCCATTGCAAAAAATAACAATATCATCCGCAAAAGCCAAGTGAGATATCATAGGAGTATGAATATGAGCCGGAATCTAAAGCTGAGGAAATTCGGTATGAAGGATATTTAGACCCCGACTTAACACCTCCGCCGCAATAATAAAAAGAGTCGGGAAATAGGATCCCCTTGTCTAAGGCCACGGGAAGAATGGAAAAAACCACTACTTTCGCCATTAACAAGAACAGAAAACCAACAGGAGGATATGCATCGAAAAATCATGTCATTCCACACTTCATTGAACCCAAACTTCCTCATCACTTTAATTAGAGAAAACCAAGATAAACGATCATACGCCTTTGCCATATCTAACTTTAAAACGACATTAGATCCCCACACCTTCTTCTTAAGAGAATGCATCAATTCTTGAGCAAGAAGAACATTTTCGTGGATTATCCTACCTTGGACAAAACCACTTTGATCTTTGGGAAATAATTCTTGGGAGGATAGGGGCAAGTCGAGAATTAAGCGCTTTAGTAATAACCTTATTAGAAAAGTTACGTAGACCGATAGGTCTCAACTCCGAAAAAAAGAAGAAGGGGAATTAACCTTAGGGATGGTGACAATAAGGGTGCTAGTCCAACTCCTTGGCATTGCATGGCCAGCAAAGAATTCCTTTATAGCTTGAATGAAGTCATCTTTGATAATATCCCAACAAGATTTATAAAACGCACCCGTAAAACCATCAGGACCAGCAGCACTTTGTCCATTCATGGACCAAACAACCTGCTTAATTTCTTCCAAAGAAGGCATAGCCGTAAGCATCAAGTTATCCTCCTCCGTGATCAAGGTAGGAATAACATCTAGGATGTCATCCCTAGGAATATCAAGAGGCTTTTGAAGCTGAGCCGAATAGAATTCCACAGCCTCCTTTTTAATATCTTCCTTCGAATGAATCCATCCTCCATTGGAATCCCTTATGCGATGAATGAAAAGCTTCGTCTCTTTTTACGCACATAAGAATGAAAAAACTTTGTGTTCTTATCACCTTCTTTAATCCAAGATATATTGGCTTTTTGACACCAAAATTCTTCCTCCATTTTGAGTTTACCTAGCAGCTCAGCTTTAGCTACATTCAGCGCCACAATATGCTCATCCGAGGGATCATTCTGACTCACCAATTCACAGCGAGTGACATTATCTTCAGCAATTTTAATTTGTTGACCAATCTTCCCAAAGGATTCTTTATTCCAAACTGAAATCACCTTCTTAAGCCGAGAGAGCTTTTTTGCAAAACGAACCATAGGCCTCCCATCCATATATTCTTTCCACGAATCTGCTACTAGAGAATGGAAATTGGAATGCTTCAGCCACACATTTAAAAAACGGAAACAACCTTTAACATTATCAGCCTCGGTTTGAATTTGGATTACAAGGGGAGAATGATCCGAACAGGTTCTATTTAAATGGGTGACACTAGTATTATGGAATTTAGCTAACCAGTGAGTATTATAGAACGCCCTATCCAGTCTTTGAAAAATATTAGTTCGTCCACGAGGCTTATCCACCCAAGTGAAGACATTACCCCGATATCCGGCATCAATCAGGCCAAGAAATTGAACCATATCAGAAAATTCTTCAACAATCTTCCTCTTGATAGGCCGACCACCCAACTTCTCAGATTGGTCAAGAACACAGTTAAAATCACCAACAATAATCCACGGATTATCCTCCACATCCATATTCATAAGATTATCCCATAATTGTCTCCTTTCATAACGATCACAGCTAGCATAGACAACAGTTATAAGAACCGGAGAATTACATAAAGAATGAGTCACCTGAAGAGTTAAAGCCTGCCCAGAGTCATTAGTAACAACACAGTCGAAGCCATGCTTCCAAAAAACCCAAATTTTATTAGAACAATTCGCCAAACCTCCCACACAGCCAAGAACTCTTTGAGTTTTCCTGAGCTGACCAATATTAATCATAGGCTCCGAGATAGCCACAAAAGAAGCACCATACAAATGAATTAATCTTTTCAATCTACGGAGGGAAGAACTATTACCAATCCCTCTCACATTCCAATTAATCAACGCAACCATTGGAAAACAAAACAGGAAGAGTAAAAGGATTACCAAACTACGATGGTAGTGTAGCAGAAAACTACTAAGAAGGTGAAGCGGTAAAGACTTCGCTTTCTCCTTGACTTGACAGGAATGAAGCCATCTTCATCAGCCTTCCCAAGGGACGGACCAGCAAAAGGTGTAGAGCCAGCCTGATCCGTAACAAAAGTATTAGAAAAAGTTGGAGCTCTTGGAGAAAGATTCAAACCAGCCATAGAATAACACTGCTCATCATTGGAATCATTCGAACCAACATTAGTATTATGAGGCGGACAAGAAATCAGATTTTGCTCTTTGTGAGCAGCAATATTCTTCAGAACCTCTTCAATCGATTCATCTGCATTAGGACCAGAATTCTCATCCAAAGGAAGCACCTCCTCACAAACCTTATTAAGCTCCTTTTGAACAACAACCGAAAGAGGTTGTCCTCTTTTTGCCATAGTGGGTATAACCTTCTCACTTCCCTTACTAGCCTCCTTTGACTGAGGCAGGACGACATTCTGAACAAGATTTCCACCAATATCTATCGTCTCCCTTTCTTGAGGAACTCCATCTAGCTTCGCACCACTACTGGAAGTCATCATTGATGGCTGAGAATCAACCTTTTTAGGAACATAAACTTTTGCTACCTTCTCCAAAGGATTAGTAGGCTTTGGCTCATTCATAGGCTTAGCAGATTTCTGACTATTAAGGAAGGGATTAGCCTTTCTACAAACAGAAATTTCATGCCCCAAAATAAAGCAATGCTTACAGTATTTTGGAACATTATCATACTCAACCTTTTGTAGAAAACTCGGACAAACATCACCACAAACCAATAAATATCTCATGAGGAGCTTCTTAGTAGCATCAATCTTAATTAGAATCTTAGCAATACTAGGTCTAGTAAATTCAGCGGTAGCTTTATCAAGAGAAAGAGGAGTGCCAATCATCGAGGTCCGCAGCAAATAAGAAAGATTTATTCATTAAGTGGATGGGTAGTCCCGGAAATCCAACCCACACAGAACTATAGGAGACTCTTGATCGAGGTCTCCATGATGGAGACCAAGCCAAAGTACGCATAGGGTATCGACCAACATACCACACTTCCTTTAAGAACAATCGTTGGAAATCTTCTTCCGTAGACAACTGAATAAGCATGTGACGATTATCTAAGTGACCAAGTTTATAATTACCTTTCAAATGAAACTTTGCAAAGGCAATTCTAGCATCCTCCATCGAAGGTCGGCCATTCATGAATTTACCCACAAGAGTGTATTTAAACGGTTTAGCAAACGCATCAAGAGCCTCTTTAGATAGCTTTATAGCCGGCAATCCTTTGTGTGATCCAGTTTGTATTGCCGAAAGAGCAATATTATTATTGATGACAGTCGACACCCCATTAGAAGAAGGATTAATTGGTTGAGAAAATAAATCAGCAAAGGATTTTGATGTATTCCCGGTTTGATTCTGAATCAAAGAAGGGTTAGGTTTGACTTGCGGAGTAACAGTATCCGTAAACGGCAAGGAATTAGTTTGCTGCAGAGAGGTTGGCGGCGTATCAAGGGAATTAGGGTTTGCATGTGTCTGAACCAAAGCTTGAGATTTAGGGTTCAAAATAGATGAGGATTGAAGGGAAGAGATCGGAGCAACAGGCACATCAAAAAATGATGCCGGGAAAGCCATTACCGGCGCCCCCAAGGGCAGCCCAAAGGCGGCAACAGAAACCCTAGCGAGAAAACTAGAGAGAGAAAATCTAGAGAGAGAAAATCTTGTTGATAGTTCTTTAACATCATCAGGAATATCTTGGCGGGATGAGAACAGATCTGCAAATGATTTTTGTCGAGCAGCATCAGGAATAGGATTAGTGTTGCTGGACGACGCAAAGGTGGAAGCAAGATTCGAGGTAGGGTTCTGTGATAGCGGCACATTCAAAGAAACAGCCGAATTAGGGTTTGCATGGGGCGGAGTAGATCCATTAGGGATAATAGCAGCAAAGGGTTGTTGAGAGGTCGGAGAGTAGTATGGATTGTGTGGGCTGGAGTTCAAGGACGGGAAGAACGGCGAAACCATGGAAGCCGGCGAACGGCCCCTAGGGCAAAGCCCTAGAGACGGGAACAATGGCAAAAATTAGAGAGAGCGTAATTTTACTGCGTGTGTGTGTTTTTACAATTTGGAGGGATCACCTTCTTCGGTAATGCGCATGGTAAGAATGCAACTATTGCTGAAAATGAAAATGCGCATGGTACTAATAAAATTCAGAATAATGGTAAGCAAAAAGAGATTGTTTAGGGCAATTATGCTCACGTGAATGCTGGTCGCCAAGGTACGTCTTCTAATTTTTCTAAGAATGTTATTGGTTCATCTTCTATGGTTCAAAAACCCCCATCTCCCCTTGGATCCAAATTATTTGGTTCCAACCTTGCTACTCATGGTTTTAGCTTTCTTTCTAAGCGGGGATCCCCTTTTGTTTCCCCTAATTCGTTAAAAACTGCTATTAATATGGAAAAATCTGCTCCTAACGTTAATCTTGGTGGTAATCATATAATTATTGAAGATGGGTCTATCGAGCTTGAAGAAGAGCTTGAACATAATGATAATGATTTCATTGAGGTTACTAATGTTATTCCCTCTTCCGGCCCATCTTTGGCTGGGGAAGATAGTTTCATTCATTTAGAAGATGGTAAGTGTGATTCTGACTCTGAATTGGAGGTGATAGATAATACTATTCGTAAATGGCCTGGGGAGGAGTCAATTGATAATCTTAATTTATCTCCTCGTGGCCCTCGTGTCACTTCTCAGTTTGATATTCAAGAGGTCTTCAATGAAGGTAGGGATCCTTTATTTGATGGGAATGTCCCAAAATTTGGGAAATCCAATGATTCTTTGGCTTAAAAGCCATCTCTCTTTCTTTTATATTAAAATTGTTTTAATGGTTGGGGTTCTAAGTTGGAATATCCGGGGTATTGGCAATGCTGCCTCGGTCCGTCGGATTAAGAGATTATTAAGGATTCATGATGTTTTTATATGTGGTATTTATGAGCCTAAAGTGGATCCCATGTTGCTTCTTTCTTACGTTCGTAAAATTCGTTGTATTGGAGGTGTTGTTAATGATAAGGGGAATATCTGGGTTGTGTGGAGGCATGGCATCACTTGTGATGTCATCTTTCGTGATGACCAAGTTATCACTGTTCGAGTGTCTCATTCTCTTTGGCCCAATCCCGTCCTTATGTCCTTTGTTCATGCTAGTTGTAGGATGTACACTAGAAGGGCATTATGGGATTACATTATTGATGTGAGCAATACTGATGATCCCTGGTTAATTGTGGGGGATTTTAATTCTGTTGTTGATCAATCTGAGAAGCTTGGGGGTAGGCCTGTGGTGGATTCTAGGGTCTCTGAGTTTGTTGACATGATGGTCATAGAAATATCTCTGAAAGAGGCACCAGCAAACAAGAGGGCGATCTCTCTCTAGGGCTTTTCTAGATCTCTTGGCCGGCAGCCATGGCTGCTCCGGCTACTTTCTTCCCCTCTTTGAACTCAAGCACAAGAAATCCATTCTACTCTCCACAATCACCATCTTTGAATCCGATCCCTAACCCTAATTCTTATGTTGCACCGCCCCCCACCCATGCAAACCCTAATGCCGCACACCACAACCCTAATTCTGCTAATGCCGAGTTTCATACGGCTATTGGCAATAATCTTCAGCCGCAAAATCCTAATCCTCCTAACACAAACACTCCTAATTCAGCCCCATCCAAATCCTTCGCTGATTTATTCTCCCCAGCACCTACAAGTTCTGGTTCGTTTCCTATTGTTCCTTTATCGACTTCATAAAGGAACGCCATCTCTAAAACTCGGTAGAGAAGCTATTGAGAAGTTAGTGCAGCCGTTTAAGTGGACATTGGTTGGTAAATTTTCACATGGCAGGCCATCAATGGAGGATACAAGGATTGCTTTTTCTAAATTTCAGTTGAAAGGTGCATTTAAATTGGGTCATCTTGACGCCAAACATCTTCTTATTCAACTAACAACGGAAGCGGACTATCAGCGCTTATGGATGAAAGAAGTGTGGTATGTCACCAAATATCCCATGAGAACCCTTGCTTGGTCTCCTTCATGGCGGCCTGAGCAAGAGTCACCTATTGCTCCAGTGTGGGTAGGGCTACCCGGTCTCCCAATTCATCTTTTTGATAGATCATTTATTTTCTCCTTGGCTAAAGCGATTGGAACCCCGTTATCTCTTGACAAGCCAACAGCAGAGCTGACACGACCTAGTATCGCCAAGGTCTTAATTCAGGTTGATGTTACTAAAAAGCTTCCTAGTGAGGTCTTTATTGATTGTGGAGATTTTATTCCTAGTTTTTATCAAAAGGTCGAGTATGACAATTTGCCCAAATACTGCAAGCATTGTTCCATGCTTGGACATGATATTGGCTCTTGTAGGCGTGCCAATCCTGCCGTTGGTCCGAAAGAGGAAGACAAGAAGACTGATAAGGAAGAGGTTCGTAAAGAGCAAGAAAAACCAAAAGAGACTTTTCCTAAAATGGCAAGAAGAGGTGTGGCACTTCCGGAGGCTGTTAATAAGGTTCTACAAAAAGGTTGTCATGAAGTGGTTGTATCATCTAAAAAGATCGATTGGGGGTGTTTCGGTAAAGACAAAGCCATGTTGTGGTGGATGATGTTAACGCAAAGGATGATCAGCCGCCTATATGGTGGATGAGGAAAATGGCAATCAGTAGTCATTGAAGATAATGAGGAAGCAATCTTGCAAAACGTGGCGGCTCATCAATTAATCAACAATAGTTCTTCCTATGCTTCGGATGCAACTCAATCCAACAAAGAGCCAACCTCACATCACAAGGGATACTCTTGGTCACCTAAATCTTTCCCCTAGAGGCACGCCAAAACATACATCGTTTGTAACTGCAAGGGCTGGTTCCACACCTTTTAACGTCCCTAATAACCCACCATTTCTGGCGGATCCGGATGGATTTATTCCTGTGAAGACAAGGAAAAATCGCAGTAAATCAGCCTCACCTTCATCTTAAACTCTTGTAAGATTCCCTATACTTCTTTAGATTATTGTTTCCAATGGTAGCTGTTTTAAGTTGGAATCTTCGTGGCCTTGCTAACAGTGCCACAATTAGAAGAATTAATAATTTGTTTCGTATTCATGGGGCCTCGGCCATGGCCATTTATGAGCCAAAGCAAAGATTTTTCTGCTTCTTCCCTCTATTATTCGGAAGCTTCACCGTAGTGGGGTCTTTCTAATGCTTGTGGGCGAATATGGTTCATTTGGAAGCATGGTTTCAATTGTCAAATTATCCATGACAAAGTGTCCAAGCTCTTACCGTTCGCATTTCTCATGTGTTGTGGCCTTCTCCGTGCTAATTACATGTGTTCATGCTCTTTGTAGTAAATATGAGAGAAGGGCCCTTTGGGATGATCTCATATCCTTGAGCTCCACTCGGTTGGCATGGATGGTTCTAGGTGATTTTAATGTAGTTTTAGATCAAGAGGATAAGGTGGGAGGGGTTCATGTTACTCCAAGGAAAGTTTGGGAATTCTCGACACCATTCAAGTTTCTTCTCTTATTGATGCCGGTTTTATGGGCTCTAAATATACTTGGTCGAATAAACGCCTTGGTCGTAGGGCCATTCACCAACGGATTGATAGAGCATTTTATAATGATCACCGGTTGCAATCCTTTCATAGCACATCCAGTAAGGCACTTGAGCAAATTGTGTTCGGATCATGCTCCTTTGCTTATCTCTATTCGTGTTGATGCCGAGATAACCAAGTGTTCGCTTCGTTTCATAAATGCTTGGACTAGACATGCCGCTTTCGTTGATATTGTGAAACAATCCCGATGGAATGGATGGATGGAAGGCCTATGGTTTGCTTTCTGGGCAAGAAGCTTGCCCGTCTTAGAAAAGTTTTATCTTCTTGGAATAAAAATGTTTTTGGCCGCATAGAGCAACAAGTTTCTATGGCGAGGAAGATGAGGTTTTAATCAAGGAACATGAGGTGGAGATTGACCCTTCGGAGGATAATAGAGCTGCTTTGAGTTTAGCGTATGCTCATCTTCAACATACACTTGCTACCGAAGAATCTTATTGGAGGCAAAAGGCTAATATTCTGGATTAAAGAAGGAGATCGAAACACAAAGTTCTTTCATGCTTATGTCGAAAGAAGAGACAAAGATTGTTTATTCATCGCATCCGTAGCAAAGATGGTAGTTTCCTTACAAATAAAGTTGACATTCGGAAGGAAGCGGTGGATTTCTTTCGAAACAACTTACTACCGAGATAGATGTAGTAAATCCGAATTCCCATGATGATCTTTTGCATCTCATCCCCAGTTGATTACAAATGAGGAAAATGCAGCGCTTATTGCCATGCCTTCTTTGGAGGAGATATTTGAGGTTGTTACGGGTATGAATGGTCGTGAGTGCGGGCCGGATGGTTTTAAGAGTATGTTCTATACTACTTGTTGGGATGTTATAAAAGATGACCTCTATCGAGCTATAAAGGAATTCTTCTCGGGTTTTGAGATGCCGAGATCTTGGACAAGTACTCTAATTGTTACTATTCCCAAGATTGAGTCTCCTAACTCTTTCTCGGACCTTCGGCCCATAAGTTTATGCAACTTCTCTAATAAGATCATCACCAAATTATTTACTTGCCGGTTGGGGCTGATTTTACCTCGTATCATTTCTCCTAATCAAAGTGGGTTTGTGAAAGGGAGGGTGATCCATGAAAACATTCTTTTGGCTCAAGAGATGATGCATTCTATTAAAAAGAAAGTTCGAGGCTCCAATATTGCCATTAAACTTGATATGGCAAAGGCGTATGACAGGATATCTTGGATCTCTCTTATAAAAGTGTTGAAGAAATTTGGTTTTGCTATAGAATGGGTAGATATGGTATATCGCTGCATCTCGGATTGTTGGTTCTCCATCTTACTTAATGGAGAGAGTTGTGGATTCTTTCATTCAACTAGAGGCTTAAGACAAGGAGATCCCTTATCTCCTAGGCTTTTCATTATCGCTGCGGAGGTTCTTAGCGTAGGGCTGAATTATTTGCATGATAATCATCCTCGTGTTCGATACAAAGGCGTCTCCTCATACTCCTGTTGTATCTCATCTTTCTTATGCAGATGATGTTCTTATTTTCTGTAATGGAGAGAAAACTTCTCTTCAAAAACACATGCTTTGTCTAGAAAAATATCAAGTCTTTTCGGGACAATTGGTTAGTGTGGGAAAGTCCTGTTTTGTGACGGGGAAACAAGAGGAAGCGCGTGACTCGGTTATTTTTGAAGCTACGGGTTTTCAAAAGATGGATCTCCCTATTATGTATTTGGGGTGTCCTCTTTATGTGGGAAGGAAATCCCAAACCTTATTTGCTCCTTTGATCCGGAAAATGGAGGATCGAATGGCTTCTTGGCAAGGAAAATTGCTATCTTATGGTGCTAAGGTAACCCTCATTAAGTCTTGTCTCCAATCGATTCCTCTTTATTACATGACTGTTCGTGAGCCTCCTAAAGGAATAATTACCGTTGGCGCAACGCATGATTATGAATTTCTTACGGAATGGAATGGATGGGCAACACAAATGCCATTGGATTGGTTGGGATAGGCTTAGTCGCACACAAGCGGAAGGCGGTCTTGGTATTCGAAAATTTGAGGATATAAGTAATGCTTTTGCTATGAAATTGTGGTGGAGGCTTCATGGATCAGATTCGTTATGGGCTTCTTTCATGCTTCATAAATATCGCTTTGAAACTCACCCTATGGATGCGGTGCTTACTAGTTTTGCCTCCCATGTGTGGAAAAGGATGATTGGTGTTAAAGACTTCATGGAAGATCGTATTGGTTGGAGAGTAGGTAGGGGCAATCTTTCAATTCATGAGAAGTGGCTGGATGGTGTTCCGCCTATTCTCCCACATGAGCATACTGAGATTTTCACTTTGTTTGTGAATGGTTCCCCTCAGACTGATCTTATTCGAGACCTTTTTGGAAATAATCTGCTCTCTATGATTATTGAGCAGAAAATTGTCCTTAATGAAGATGAAGATGTTATTATTTGGAAGCCTTCTCCCTCCGGTAAATTCTCTACTAATTCAGCTTGGCGAGAGTGCCGTCATGTGTATGCTTCTGATTTGGTTTTTAAGAATATTTGGCATAAGCATGTACCATCTAAAACGTCTATTATTCTTTGGAGGGCTTTACATCGTGGCTTGCCCACGGATGATTGCCTTAAAAGAAGGGGTATTCAGGTGGTTTCAAGGTGTTCCTGTTGTGACTCTCCTCAAAATGAATCTATTGATCATCTCTTTGTGCACGGAAATTTGGCTCAAGTTGCGTGGCGTCACTTTGGTCATTTAATTGGTGGTGTGCTGCGCATGGGATCTTTTAGACAGCTTCTTTGCTCCTGGTGGTCCGAAATTCCTAAGAAGTCTTCCCCTATTATTAAGTGGCTCTTTCATATTCTTCCGGGCATCATCTGTTGGCATATTTGGTGTCAAAGGAACAAATGGTTCTTTGAAGATACTAAACCTTCTTCCTCTCTCCTTATCTCTTCTATTAGAAATCAAGTGGTTGACATTGGTAGAGCTTTTTAATCTGAATTTTGAGGATACTATGGTAGATGTGCATATTAGAAATTCTTTCATGATTAGAGCAGCCCCCCCTCGTCCCATCCCGATTCGCATTGTCTCTTGGATCAAACCAGCCCATGGTGTGTATAAATTAAACTACGATGGTGCTTCTAGAGGAAACCCTGGTATTGCTTCGGTGGTGGCATTTTTCGAACTCTCATGGAGATTGCATCTTTGCTTATGGAAAGTTCTATGGTATAAAGTCCAATATGTGGTCGGAAGCTCGGGCTGCCCTTGATGGTCTTCTATATGCCTTGGAGTTTGGTATCGCTAATGTTTGGTTAGAGGTTGATTCGGAGGTTTTAGTAAAGATTATTACCAAAGTCTATCATATTCCTTGGAACATTCATTACCTCATTCAGCATATTCATCACATTATGAGTATTATTCATGTTCATGTTACTCATACGTTGAGACAAGGGAACAGAGTAGCGGATGGTTTGGCAAATGTCGCAGCTGATTGCAAAGCTAATTTCTCATGGTATAATGGTACTGATCTTCCTTCGAGTTGTCGTGGAGCCTATGTCCTTGACAAAGCCGGTATACCCTCTATTCGGAGCTGATGTGCTACGGTTTCTATGGCTAGATTTTTGTATAAGCTTCTTTGTTTGCATTGTAGGATCCCCTCCCTTTTTTGTAGAGTACCTTACAACTTGTGTAAGGACTCCCCCATAGCTTTCTTTTCCGGGTGGTTGAGGTTGTCATGTCCCCCACCTTGCTTGTACTATTTTTATTTAATTAATAAAATCTAGGGAGGTACCGTCCTCTTTTCGCAAAAAAAAAAAAAAAAGACATGATTCAGGTTTCTAATCTTATTGATGGTGGGTATAGGGGTCATATCTTCACCTGGTGGAATAAGAGATCAAAGCGTGCCACTATTCTTCAAAGGCTTGATCGTTCCCTGTATAATGATAAATGGTTGCGCTGTTTTGCCCAAACTTCTATTGATCATCTTAGTAGGACTTGTTCTGATCATGCTCCGTTGGCTATTAATATTCGTTTAGTTGATGAAGTTCGTAAGGGTGTTTTCAGATTTCTCAATGTTTGGACTCGTCATAACTCTTTCATTCCTTTGGTTCGTTCTTCGTGGGATGGTAGACTCTTTGGTAGGCCGTTAGTCAAGTTTGGTAAGAAGCTTACTCGTCTCAAACATGATATTCAACTTTGGAATCGTTCTACGTTTGGGAGAGTTGATCAGCTTGTGAAGCATGCTGAAGATGAAGTTTATGCCAAAGAGCTTCTTTTTTAACAAGACTCTAGTGATGATAATAGGGCTGCCCTTCATCTTGCCCAAGCTAACCTCTCCTATCGGCTTAAGATTGAAGAAGAGTTCTGGATGCAAAAAGCTAACTTAGCTTGGGTCAAAGATGGGGATAATAATACTCGTTTCTTTCATGCTTACGTGAAAAAAAGGAGACAGAAATTATACATTCACAAAATTCGGGATAGTGATGGGAATTGGATTATTGATCAGAATTTGATTCAGGAGGAGGCTGTTAGATTCTATTCCGATCAGCTTAATGAAAATCCTAATGTTAATGTTGATCCCCCTGATGAGTTGCTAAATGTGATTCCTCAGTTGATCTCCAATGAGGAAAATAGGATGCTTATTACTCCCCCTACTCTTAAAGAGATTCATGATATCGTCTTCAGTATGAGTGGGACTAGTTCTGCTGGTCCGGATGGTTTTACGGGAGATTTCTATCATAAATGCTGGGATATTATATGCACAGATCTTTATAATGCTGTCCTTGAGTTCTTCTCAGGGTTTCTTCTGCCTCGGAGCTGGACCGGTACGCTTATTGTTACTATTCCTAAGGTGGCAACCCCTACCTCTTTCTCGCAGCTGCGGCCTATTAGCTTGTATAATTTTTCTAATAAAATCATTACCAAGCTTTTGTGCTCTCGCCTTCAAGCTGTGCTTCCTCGTATCATATCTCCTCAGCAAAGTGGCTTTGTGAAAGGTCGTATTATTCATGAAAATGTTTTGCTTGCTCAGGAGCTATTTCAGTCGCTTAAGAAGAAGGTGTATGGATCTAACGTTGCTCTTAAGCTTGATATGGCTAAGGCGTATGATAGGCTTTCTTGGTTTGCCTTGATAAAGGTGATGAGGAGATTTGGCTTTACTGAAGAATGGTTGGACATGATCTTTAGATGCATAAATTTCTGTTGGTTCTCGGTCCTGATTAATGGTACTGCTAATGGTTACTTTGTTTCTACTCGTGGTCTTCGGCAAGGGGATCCTATATCTCCTAGTCTCTTTATTATTGCTGCTGAGGTTTTAAGCCGGGGTCTTAATAACCTGACCATCCTCATGTCGCTTTCCATACGGGTAACCTTAATGTTCCTGTCATCTCTCATTTGTCCTATGCTGATGACATTATTATCTTCTGTAATGGAAGCATTCCTTCTCTTGAGAGTCATATGGAGTTTTTGGAATCTTATCAACGCTTCTCTGGCCAGCTTGTTAGCATTTCTAAATCTTGTTTTCTTACGGGGCGGAATGTGGCTGAGCATGATAATGCTATTTCTCTTATTACGGGGTTCCAAAAGAAGAACTTGCCTATTGTTTATTTGGGGTGTCCTCTCTATATCGGTAGGAAAGTGCAATCTTTGTTTGATCCTGTCATGCAGAAGCTTCGGGATAAGCTCGATTCCTGGCAAGGTAAATTACTCTCGGCTGGTGCTAAGCTTGTTTTGATTAAGTCCTGCCTCCAAGCTATTCCCATTTACTATATCTCTTTACTTGACCCTCCGAAGGGTGTTGTTAATGCCATGAATCGCCTTATTGCTAATTTCTTTTGGAGTAGTTCTGATAGGGGAAATAAGTGTCATTGGGTCTCTCAGAATGAATTTTTCTGGCCTATTGAGGAAGCGGGCCTTGGCCTTCGAAAATTTGAGGAGATGGCTATTGCATTTTCTATGAAGCTTTGGTGGCTTTTTCGTACGTCCGATTCTCTTTGGGCCCAGTTTCTTGCGGCCAAATATTGTCGTGATACTCATCCTATGGATGTGATTTCTAGGTTGGGTTGCTCCCACATTTTGGAAGCGTATGGTTGCTGCTAAGGATTTGGTGGAGAGTCGTATCGCTTGGGGTGTGGGCTGTGGTGATATTTCTATTCAAGAAAAATGGCTTCCCCATGATCTTCCTCTTCTTGATAATCGGCATGATCAGATTTTTTCTCTTTTTGAGGATGGTGTGTTAAGGGAAGATTATATTTGTAATACTTTTGGGCAGCAATGTTTGATGGAGATTCAATCCTATGGTATTCGGCTTGGTGGGGATCGTGATCAGCGTTTTTGGTCCCCTTCCTCCTCGGGCAGATTTTCTATATCTTCGGCTTGGAGGGAATGTAGAATGTCCCGTACTCGGAGTAGGGTCTTTGCTTGGTGCTGGCATAAGTATATTCCTCTTAAAGTGTCCATTTTCATGTGGAAATGCCTTAAGGCTGCTCTCCCTACTGATGACAACATTTCTCGTAAAGGTATTTCTATTGTCTCTCGTTGTCATTGTTGTTCTAGCCCTTCTCTTGAATCCATACACCACATTCTTCTTCATGGTGATATTGCCTTTCGTGTGTGGAATTTCTTTGGAAATTTGATTGGTTTTCAAATCTCGGGCTCTACTATCATGGAAAGGATGATTGCTTGGCATGCCTGTAAAAATTCCAAGCTTAGTAGGGTTGTGTTATGGTTGGGAGATATCCTTCTGAGTTTCATTTGTTGGGAGCTTTGGAAGCACAGGAATAAATGCAGGTTTGATGATGGAATCCCTAGTTGGGAAAAGGTTCGTAATAATATTCAATTCCAAATTAGTGGAATCCCCATCTATTGCTCGTGTTAAGCTTGTCCATTGGTCCCCTCCTTCTGGGGGACAAGTGAAAGTTAATACAGATGGAGCGTCTCGTGGAAACCCAGGCATTGCCTCGGGTGGAGGTATTTTACGTCAGCATGATGGGTCTTTTATTTTTGCTTTTTCTCACTTTTATGGTAATGCTTCTAACATGGTTGCCGAGGCTAGGGCTGCTCTTGATGGGATTACTCAAGCTAGGCTTATGGGGTTTGACTCTATTTGGCTCGAGGTGGATTCCGAAGTTTTATCTCTCATCTTACTTCGCAAATGCAATATTCCTTGGGAGATCTGGTACTTCATTCAAGCCATTTTCAGATTCATGGAGGAAGCATCTATTCAGGTAACTCATGTCTACAGGGAAGGTAATAAAGTAGCAGATTTTCTTGCTAATATCTCGTCACGCGCTTACGGATTATCGTTACTTCGTTGGAGTCTTGTCCCAAGCCGTGCAGCCTTCTCTACTTTGATCGGATTGCATATCCTAATATTAGAGCAGAGGTTTTT
The DNA here is from genome assembly GCA_022495995.1 of Adenophora triphylla var. japonica. NCBI lineage: Eukaryota > Viridiplantae > Streptophyta > Magnoliopsida > Asterales > Campanulaceae > Adenophora > Adenophora triphylla. Next base: position 367,919 of record JAFEMH010000903.1, read on the forward strand.
TTCTTTTATTGATGTATTTTCTTTTGTTTTTAGATTCCCCCCCCCCCTTTATTGTTGAGATCTTGCAGGTTGTGTAAGAACTCCCCCTATGTGTTTTTTTTTCTGGTGGTTAAGGTTGTCATGTCCCCCACCATGTTTGTAATTTTAATTTTTGTTATTAATAAAATCTAGGGAGTACCGTCTCCTTTTGCCAAAAAAAAAAATAAAAAATTAGCAAGGCTCAAGGCAGCCCTGTTTTCTTCCGAAGGCTCACTTTGATAATTAACTTCACTAGCCAAAACAGCATCCTCCGTTAACTTCCGTTTGTTATTATTGTGATTGGGTTCCGGGTGGCCTTATAAGAAGCACACCAGAAGCCTATAAATAGAGGTCTCCTCTATTCATTTGAAAAAGGATTTTTTTTAGCACTGTTACTCTGCAGAAATACAAGCTCGAATTATAGTCCCAAAAAAACACACAAATCCACTCTCTCTCATACACTAATCCTACCTTAATCTATTTCTAATAGATATTGCCTAGGAAAACCTCCCTTGGAAGATAGAGAAAAACCAATATTGGTAATATCTCCTTCTCTTACCTTTGATACACTCCTATATACTCTTATTTTCATTGTTACTTGTTGTTTATCTTTATTTATGTCGTAAAGCTTTAATATTTAGCAATGTAGTTTTATATTTCCTATCCCCCTACAGAAATGACTCAATGGAGATCCTCTCCTTATATGAACAAGTTCCACATGTGGCTTGTTCTAGGGATAATCTACCAAATGAGGATGTGATCTCCCTTTATATTTATGTATAAAAATGAAATCTTTATCTACTATATGTCACCCCCTTCCCTTAATCTAATTTTTCCAAGGATTGTCCACCTTATGAGGTATTAAGGACATAGGAAAAGCCATGAAGATCATCCTTTTTACATTATGTCCTTAAATTAATGATACTCCTTGCATTGTTCATATTAAAAATGCAATCTTTACATTAATATTATTTCTACCCATGTCCCTAAAGTTGGAATCTTTCTCCAAGGATTGTCTAAAAGCCTCATAAGGCATAAAAGACATAGGATGAACATAAAGATCCAATCTTTATATCCCATTCCCCTAAGTCTCATGGTTCTTGAGCATTCCATAGTGAGGATTGGTGTAAAGACTCCATCTTTACATCAATCCCATTACAAAAATGCCATAATCTTTGTCCCTTTAGAAAATCAATGAGTTTTAGTCCCAAAATCTCCGATAATCACTTAAGACAAACACAAAATGTCCCTACGAATCACAATTGTCTCAAGATGTAGGATTGATGGACAAAGATTCATTCTTTTTCTAAAAAGTCTCATTCTTGGACTTAAAAACAAGTTCTTTGATCATATTTGACTAAAATCCCCAAGGAAAGTTAGATTAAAACATACCAAGTCTCTCACGCCTATATTGGTTGATTAATCTAATGGGAGGGTAGATAGGTCCCGTAATGATGATCATAAGTTCAAAGTGAGCATGGGATCAAAATCCCAAAAACACCAAAGTCCAAGGTATTCCAAACTAAAACCTTCTTAAAATGGTTCTTACGTTCAGATAATAAACTTGGCACATCTTTTCTCTTTTCTCAAATAACACAAGCACACAAACAAGCACAAATTTTTGGACCTTGGAAGACTTGCTTTTGCAAGGCTCCTTGGGTGAACGCCAAACGTTCTTCCCATGGAGTAACTTAACCTCCGGACCCTTTTCCTTTTTTTCAAAGTTTTGAGGATAAATCAAAATGGCGTGGCGACTCCGTTTTTCATAAATTTGGTGTCTTCAAACTGAGCTGAACTCGGCCCTTTTTCGTAAAAGAAAAATGGGGCACATTCACAGTTTGGCGACTCCGCTGGGGAAAGAAATTTTTTTCCAAACTTCTTCTCTCATAAGAAGCGTTGGAAACATTTACGAGGGTTAGCCTTCCGTCCCGGGTCCGATCTTTGTGCTTGTGCAAATATTTCCTTTTTCATGCATCCTTTGTGCTATTTTTAGATTGTACATACTCTGAATGATAAGCAGGTACAAATCTGAAGCTGAAAGTTGCCAAAATCTCTGGCAAAACATTTAGGATAGGCGACAATTTGGAACCTGGAAAACTGCTGGTTTCAGCCGGGCGGCCTGATCTGCCCTGGTTTGTGTCGTGCGGCTTCATCAGCAGTTCCACGAGGACAGTTTTCATCTGAGGTTAATCTGGAAGCTGTGGCGATTTGGGACTATTCTGTCCTGAGTCTGGCCTGGTTCCAGAAAATTTATGTGCTTACGTGATGCATTTTTCCCGTCCCAAAACATTCTTTTAAAACACATGATGAAAAATCTCTATTTTAACTCAAAAGAAAGAATTTTTAGGTGACCGCACACTACACGCACTATATATATATCATGTACACTTTTGCACGAACGTCCTTAACCCGGGATGGTTGTTCAGTTGCAGTCACTGACAGTGTTACGACGCTCCCGGGCGTGCATGGAATCATCCCAAACTCCCCATGGCATCTTGTGTCGACCACTGCACTAGTCCGTGTCACACTTTTAAAACCGTGAATTTTTGGTTGGTTTTTGTCTAGACCGTGTCAAACAACCTCATCGTATACCCCCGTAAAAGTCAAATCCGAGCCCATGCTGAGAGTAAAGATTCCTCGCGCAAGCGAAGCCATGCCAAAATTTCGTTAGACAAAATTGGCAAAATCTTGACCCCGGCATTGACCTTGACTTTGACTTGCACGGAGTATGTAAAAGTCAAACCCGAGCCCATGCTAGAGTCAAGATTCCTCGCGCAAGCGAAGCCATGCCGAAATTTCGTTAGGCAAAATTGGCAAATCTTGACCCAACATTGACTTTGACTTTGACTTGCACAAAGTATGCAACAACGCTCAATGTGACACCGTGTCATTTGACTTTTAACGTCCGACCTATGCCTATTATCTTCCTTGTACAACGCCGAAGTCAACGTCTCTCGCGCAAGTGAAGCTCTGCCGAAATTCCGTTAAGGCAAAAGACTTGACTTTGACGGCATTGACATTGACTATAATCCGCATCACTCGCGCGTCAAAATTCCTATGATCCGTTAGACCCTAGGACCGTTCTTCTCTTTCGGTCGGTGGGATCCGCTTGACCTAAAGGACCCTCGTCCGGGGCTGTCCACCCTGGGATGTCGAAATACAGGTGCAAACACAAGGGGCTTATAGACGTAGTGACGGAACCCACTGATCCGGGATCCAGAGTAGTTACGAAAAAGAAGGGGAACCTTTTCCAATCAAATAGGGCTAATTAAAAGACACTGTTTTAAGTAAACTTGAACAATTAATGAAATTACATATCTGAAATCTCTAATCGAGACCCTCACGGTCTGATCTCTAATCTTTGACGTTGACCTTTCACGATCAAATCTCCCATCGAGACCCTCACGGTCCAATCTCCAATCTTTAATCCCAACCTTTCAAGGTCAAATCTCCAATCGAGACTCTCCCGGTCCGATCTCCGATCTTTATTCCCGACCTTTCAGGTCAAATCTCCAATCGAGACCCTCCCGGTCCGATCTCCGATCTCCAATCCTGACCTTTCACGGTCAAATCTCTAATCGTGACCTTTACGGTCCGATCTCAAATTTTTAATCTGAACCTTTCACGGTCAAATCTCCAATCGAGACCCTCACGGTCCAAACTCTGATATTGACCTTTCATGGCCAAATCTTTAATCTCGACCCTTCATGGTCAAATCTCCAATCGAGATCCTCATGGTCCGATTTCCGATCTTCTTTTTTTTTTTTTTTTTTTTTTTATGCGAAAGGAGACGGTACTCCCTAGATATTATTAATTAAGCAAAAGAAATTACAAACGAAGGTGGGGGACATGACAACCACAACCACCTTAAAGGAAATTACATATGGCTTAAAGCCGAAATAAAAGAAACAAGATCTACGGGAAGGGGTCCAGCTGCTAAAGAGCTGCCCATTACAAAGGGGGGAAGGGGAACGAGAAAACCGACTTGCCGACCGCCTACGCGACCTGAGACTGAATCCAACTTGCATGACGTCCTCATAGAAAGTTAGATTCTGAGATAAGGGACCATCGCTCTGTCAAGCTTGAAGCAACTCTTGCAACGGATAGGGAGATTTGAAAAGGAATAAATATCCAAGTCTTGAGTAGAATCAGCCGCCTCATTTGCCAACCTATCAGCCACTTGATTTCCTTCCCGATAAATGTGAGAAACCCGAACATGCATTAAAGACATAAGACACTTGATATTAGCAACAATATACCAGATTGACCAAGGGATGTGGTAGATACCATTCAGAACTTTTGAAAGGATCTCAGAATCAACTTCAAGCCAAATAGTGTGATGGCCCAACTCCCAAGCATACGTAAGCCCATCTAAAGCAGCCCTTGCCTCGATGACCATATTAGAAGCTAAGCCATAGAACTTAGCAAAGGCAAAAATCAGATTATCATTGCTATCCCGCAGAATACCTCCTCCAGAAGCAATACTCGGATTACCTCTAGCAGCCCCATCGAAATTAATCTTGACTTCCCCATCCACCGGTCGCCGCCATAGCACCACCTTAGGCTAAATAGAAGCAGTACAAGGACGAAGCAATTCTAACGCGAAAATACCATGTAAAGAGCAAGCAAATGGCAATTTAAATGCCATAGCAATATAATTCATAGAATCAAAAACAGAAGCAATGATCCTATAAAAGCACATTGGCCGACCCTCAAACCGCCATTTATTTCTTTGACACCAGATCTCCCAAATAATAACACCCGGGAGGACCCCTAACAGCCACTTGATGCGGGCAGAGGTGGAAGATCGCTGAAACCATCAACTTATAAGAACTTGTTGCAGGGACCCCGTAGAAGAAAGCACACCAACAATAGGCTGGAAATAAGACCAAACTTTAGAGGTGATCTCCCCATGAAGAAAAAGGTGAGTTGTAGATTCACATTTAGGAGAAATACAACAACCACACCTAGAAGCCAATTGAACCCCTTTCGATTGAATAGAAACATTCGTAGGAAGCCCATTATTTAAAGAACGCCATAAGAGAATAGAAATTTTAGTGGGCAGAAACTTATTCCAACAGTGAGCGAAAACCATAGAACGAGCCATAGGACTACAGCATTCACGCCAGGCTGAAGTAATAGAGAACTTGCCAGAAGAAGAAGACAACCGAACCAATATATCCAGAGTAGTAGAAAGAATAACATGTTGATCAACAATTCTTCTAGCCAAATGAGCACCATAAACATGATGAATATGATCCACCCTAGGACTGGAATTAAGAAATAAAGAAGCGACCTCTGTATGAGCAACGGGAAGGACCAAAGGGCCACCATCCAGCCACCTCTCATGAATTGAGATTTGGCCCAAACCAACACGCCAAGCTATCCTATCTTCCACTATCTGTTTAACCGCCTTAAGCCGCCTCCAAACATGGGAAGAGTAGGAAGTGAGAGTAGCATCCATAGGGTGAGTGTTATGACAATACATCTCAAGCATAAATTGAGTCCATAAAGAATGAGTCCCTCTAATCCGCCACCATAACTTCATAGCAAAAGCAGTAGCAATGTCTTCAAATTTACGAAAACCAAGACCACCTTCCTCAATTAGGTAACTCATCCTATCCGAAGCAATCCAATGATATTTTTTTGACCCCTCTATAGAGCTCCAAAAAAATTTAACAATAAGCCTTTCCATTGCAGCAATCACACCCTTAGGGGGATCAATCAGAGCAAGATAATAAATAGGAATAGCTGTAAGGTAGGATTTAATCAAGGTAAGCTTAGCCCCATAAGAGAGAAGCTTACCTTTCCAAGAAGCCAAACGGGATTCCAGCTTTTGCATGATAGGAGCAAAAATACTAATCTTTTTTCTACCCACATAAAGAGGACAACCAAGATAAATAATTGGCAGCTCCTTTTTAATAAAACTCGTAGCAGCCTCAATAATGACATCTCTTGCAAAATCATTTTTTCCCGTAACAAAGCAAGATTTCTGAATATTCACCATTTGTCCAGAAAATCGTTGATACCAAGCTAAGCAACGCATATGCATCTCCAACGACTCTTTCGACCCATTACAAAAAATAATGACATCATCTGCATAAGCAAGATGTGAAATCATAGGCACATGTAAATGGGGCGTACGAAATCTACAATGAGGGTGCTGAATGTGAAGCAGATCAAGATTTCTACTAAGATGCTCCGCTGCAATAATAAAAAAAGTGGGAGATATTGGATCACCTTGTCGAAGACCTCTAGTTGAATGGAAATAACCACAGCTTTCTCCATTAATTAAAACAGAAAACCAGCTTGAAGAAATACACCGATATATCATATCAATCCAGGTTTCAGAAAAAACCAAAGCTATGTAAGACTGCAATAAGAGACCACCAAGAAAGCCTATCATAAGCTTTAGCCATATCTAACTTTAAAGCCACATTAGAACCCCCTCACCTTCTTAGGCAACGATTGCATAAGCTATTGAGCCAATAACACATTTTCATGGATCAGCCGCCCTTGGACAAAACCACTTTGATTAGGGGATATAATTCTAGGGAGGATTGGAGCAAGCCTTCGAGTAAGAAGCTTTGTAATTATTTTGTTGCAAAAATTACAAAGGCTAATTGGCCTTAACTCCGAAAAGGAAGTAGGCGAGTCAACCTTAGGAATTGTGACAATAAGAGTGCTTATCCAGCTACGGGGCATTTGGAAACCCATAAAGAAGTCAGCAATAGCTCTGTGCAGATCAGCCTTAATAATGTCCCAACAGCCCTTATAAAATTCCCCGGTGAACCCATCTGGCCCAGCTGCACTTTGACCATTCATATCAAACACAACATCACGAATCTCCTCAACTGAAGGGCAAGCTTCAAATCATTATCTTCATTGGAAACAAGCCTTGGGATGACCGCAAGGATCTCATTAATCGGATACTCCGCAGAACCTTGCAATTGATGGGAATAAAATTGGACAGCTTCATTTTGTATCTCCTCCTTAGAATATATCCACCGGCCTTGGCTATCCTTGATTTTATGAATAACTAACCGCTGCCTCTTTTTCTTGACATAAGAATGAAAATATTTTGTGTTACGATCCCCTTCCTTTAACCACTTAAGATTCGCCTTTTCTGCCAAAACTCTTCCTCCACCTTTAAAGTAGACAACAAGGAGGCATTAGCAAGGCTCAAGGCAGTCCTGTTTTCGTCCGAAGGCTCACTTTGATAATTAACTTCACTAGCCAAAACAACATCTTCCGCTAACTTGACTTGTTGATCCACACGGCCAAAATTTTCCCTGTTCCAAACAGAAATAACTTTACGCAACCGCACCAGCTTCTTGGCAAAGCAAACCATAGGCCGGCCATCCATACTTTGCATCCAGGAATTCCGAACCAAATCCCCAAACATATCACAGAGTTAAAATCTCCAACAACCATCCAAGGATTATCATTCATATCCAGCCCCAAGTCTAAACCTTGCCTAAACCTTGCTTACCCTCGAGTCTAAACCTTTCCTACTACCCCAAGTCTAAACCTTGCCTATCCCTTTTCCGTAGCGAGAAAGAAGTGGGTGAGAATACCGGGTCAGCGACTTTTCAGTGCATAAACCTCAGGCTCAGACAGTTAATCAAAATCATCAGTTTCGTCTACTCAGTGGTTTAATCGTCCCAAAAATACTTCCCCGCTTAATAAATGGATCTCTCTCATTCTTTTGGGGGTCATTGCTTGGACTATTTGGTATCATAGAAATAAGTGGAATTTTGAAGGTATTCGGATGCAAGGAGTTGATATCATTTCCTCTATTACCCAACAGATAACGAATATTGTGGCTGCGTTCAACCCTCCTGTCAAGTCCTCGATGTTTGACGCTTCCATTCTGCAAGTATTTAAAGTTTCTGTTGCTGCCCCGAAGCCTCGTGTGGCTATTATGGTTAAGTGGTTCAAACCAAAGCAAGGGTGTTATAAGATCAATACTGATGGTGCTTCTAGGGGAAATCCGGGCGAAGCTTCTAGTGGAGGCGTCATTAGAAATGCTAAGGGAGAGTTGATTTTTGCGTTCGGAAACTATTATGGTCATCGATCTAATATGTGGACGGAGGCTAAAGCCGCTCTCGGTGGGTTAACTTTTGCACATACTCTTGGTATTACGCGTGTTTGGTTGGAGATCGATTTAGAAGTCCTTATGAAAATAATCACTAAAGTCTATCACATTCCTTGGGAGATATTCTATATAATCCAACAGATTTTCATTATCATGGAGCATATGCATATTCATGTCAGTCATATATTTCGTGAAGGTTAGGTAGCTGATTCTTTGGCAAATATTGCTGTGGATTCTAAGGTAGATCAGTTTTGGGTCTCATCTTCTCAACTCCCTCTTCATTGCCGAGGTGCTCTTCTTCTGGATAGAACGGGCTTTCCCTCCTTTCGTTATAAATAATTTTATGGCTGGGGATTTTCTAAGTTTCTGGAGTTTTTTGGTTGTTTCGCTGGTGTTTTCCTACTTGATGGCTGCTGCTGCTGTTTCTATTTTGTTGCTGAAGGTTTTTGCTGCTTGCTAGTTTTGACGTGCGACTGATGCGGCCTTCTTGGGCGATCGCGCTAGATTTTGTGCGGTCGCACAAGTGCCTTGGCCTGGCTTGTGCGGCCGCCCTTGGTCTTGTGCGGTCGCCCTAGTGGTTGCTTGTGCGGCCGCTCCAATTATCTGGGGGCCCAATTCGTTTGGGTTTGGGCTTGACATTTTGGGGATATTCTGTATTGGGCTGTGTTGGACACCTCCCCGTAGTTATTTTTTCTTCTACTTCGGCTTCAAGCCAAATGTAATTTCCTTTTCGGTGGTTGAGGTTGTAATGTCCCCCACCTTTGTTTGTAATTTTTATTTAATAAATAAAATCTAGGGAGTACCGTCTCCTTTCGCCAAAAAAAAAAAAAATAGATATGACAGAAAACAGTGATGGTACAGGTAATCCAATGACTAGAGAGGAAGTGTTAGCCTCGCCTTGGAAAACAGTCGCAAGGCTCATGAAGAGCAGCAAGCCATGCTCATCGATGCTCTCCGCCTTCATGGGGTTCAGATAGCAGTTGAGGCAAATGGTTCTCTGGTCATGGTCGAAGATGAAATTCCAGAAATAGTGACTTCAACCCCTCCATCCTACAACCAATACCCTCCATCATATAACCAATACCCTCCATCCTACAACCAATACCCCATCATATAACCAATACCCTCCATCCTACAACCAATACCCTCCATCATACAACCATTACCCTCCTCCTTCGACATATGATCTACCACCATGGACTACTGCCCTTCAGTTCCTCCCAGTATTTCAGACCATTAGGGCTCCATCATCCTCAGCTCCTCAGAACGGATCGAGCTTCATTCATCATCAATGGCTAAATTCTACAGCCACGCCTGTTTCTCAGTTTCAGCAGTACCTGCCAGTTTATGCTCCAGCTTCACATAATCAGTTTGAGCCATGTGGCTATGTTCTGAAGCCCCTATACCCACCCGAATACGATCATGAGTTGCTAAAAGAAAATCCGGATGCCTCAAGTTTTTCGTTGCCTCCTACCGGACATAGTGAATTCACCCGTCAGTTTCACCGGCCTACTACTGTGTTCCCTCTACTGATAAAAGTCTTGTTGCGAGTTCCAGTAACTCGAGTGTTCCCGTTGACCCCCATGTGGCAATAATGATGGAGCAAGTGAAACGAATGCAAGAAAAGCTTAATCTCATGATGAGTACCAATACTCCCTCAACCCAAGATGTCGAACCATGCAAAGAAGTGATTCTGTCGTGCAAAATTCAAATGCCCGAAGTGAGAGAACCTGATAGGACAACTTGCCCCAGAACTCGCTTGACCAATGCCAGTCCTAAGCTTAAGAAAGGCCTGGAGACACAACCAGCCTCAAACATAACCCAATACTATCAGTACTGAGCAGCAACTTCACCCAACTCAGCATTGATTCCTCACATAGGAAAAATGCCACAGCCCCCCTTAAACAGATCCAATAATGGAACCCACTGAACAATGGAAATCCAAGTCTTAGGAACAACAGTGCCTCCCGAAAACACCGCTCCCTTCATTATGACAATGTGGAGACACCTTTAAGCAAGATGCTGGAAGAACTAGTGAAAGAAAAGCTGATAAAGCCACTGGAGAATTGGAAGCCCAGGAACCCTAACATTCGATTGGATGAGTCTAAGCATTGTCGTTTCCACCAGTACCACGGACACGACACTGATGATTGCCATTATTTGAGGCATGAGATCCGTAAGCTGATAGAAGATGGGACGCTTGAATTCCCACGTACATCTAACAATCTTTCCCCAAACAATGCCAACATGAATGTCATGGAGTGGGAAACAGGGCCAGCTAACTCAGACCCAACTCCTTTGCCAATAAGCAAAGTTTTTAATGATTTGGTAAGACAAGGTCTTCTCAAACCTCTTGAGAATTATCAGCCAAGGAACCCAGGTAACCTTGATAGGACCAAGTTGTGTGAATACCACAACCATCATGGTCACACGACCGACAAGTGTCGGACTTTGAAGAAAGAAGTCCAAGGGCTGATCGACGAAGGAAAGCTCAAGTGCCCTAGCAGTCCAACCTGTGAAGAGTAGCTAGGCTAGGGGCTACCTATCCTTAAACAAAATTAAAAGATAAAACAATCTCTCAGTCAACCTTTGTAGGTTCTAGTACTTTCCTCGTTCAATCAAGTCCTCCTCAGACATTGTAGTTAATCTTAAATCTTCTATAAAAGAGTCTTTTTCTTTTCTTGCTAGACATAAGACATTATTTACACCCCTACATTACATTTAATGAAATGGTTTTATTTTATATGATCACTTGCATTGCTCAACAAATAATCTCTCGAAATAATTAACGTTCTGATTAATTGGTGTGAGAAAGTCAACTAATGCTCTCCCCATACACTTTCCTTACCTCACAAAGGCCTACATCAAGCCATACACTTCCCAAATCATGTCCTCACCATCACCTTGACCAAGTCAACGACGGCGGCAACATAAAGGAACAACAAAAGGTCACTCAGCATCGAAAGATTGATCCCACGTCGACAACAACCTAGGAGCTTGTCATCGACCTCATGTGCATCAAGAAAGTTCAAGCAGGGGCTTGCCTTTGCCCTCATGTGCTTTAAAAAAAATCCCAAGCAAGAGCTTCAAAAAAATGAGGCTAAGGACCCAGCACCGCCAATCAAAAGCTTGACGGACAGGCAAAATCAAAGCTCAAAGAATGTAAATTGTCGATAAAATTGGAGCCGTTAAAGCAAAGGCAGAAGCATTTCTTAAACCCTTAGGCTATATGCAAATTCTTTCTCCTTCAATGAAAGACGAAGATAAAAAAGCAATGAAATTATTGAAGCAGCCGTCCAAAACGACTAGCCAAGGAATCATCTCAAGGCCCATGCCTCATCATCCAACCTTCTCATCCGAGCCTATTCACCAAAAGAACCACAAATATTCATACCCTTTTCAAAAGCCAAATACAGTTCGCCCATACTACGGCGACCTGAGCTCCTCACAATGAGGGGAATGTAGGCAACCAGAAATGGTCCGATCATAAACACATTCAAATTCCAGAAAATTCGGTCTCATCAATGGCCTCTTCTATACATAAACTTTCTTCGCATTGGTTGATTCTCCTCATGATTAATCAAAATATTTGTTCATATCGAGATTAGTGGTTGAATAACTCGAACATTAATAAAGGGTTTTAAGAAATCTTGTGATCATTGTAAATAAAACAAGTTTTCAGATGTCTTGACAAGTCTTCTTTTTCTACATTATAGGAAAAATAGTGCTAAACACTGATTTTCTGTCAGCAGGGGCTTCCATACACTTTTACAAACCTTTCTAAACTTATACTCTCTCAAAAGAGTCAAACCCAAAGCGAGTTCTTGTGCCTACGTCGAATGAGGCCATTAAAATAATACAAAATCGGGATTCATTCCCACCATTCAAAAAATATGCCCCTGCATGTATAAAGTTCTAAAATTCTTTTGATTTTACATTTTCTTGCGGTTGACTGATTGACTAAAGAAAATGAGAAAGTAAGCATGAAAGGATAGGTTTTCCCTCTTCTGCTACAATTTGCATTAGGGTTGCATTGAAACTCTTCAAGGTTGGGGCTTCATCAAGCCATTTCTTTAGATTGGGGCTTCTCTACACATTTTTGGGTCCGCATCGGGTTTCTCACTATGTCACAAGATGGATTCAGTCTTGGTCAGATCAACTTCAGAATCACTTTTGCAGTACCAATCATATTGGGACTTTTGCTAGGTCATCAGATTGGGGCTTCACCAAGTCACTTCTTCAAAATCTAGACTTCGCCTACTCAGTTCATCAAACCGGGGCTTTGCCAAGCAAAGGGAAGTTTTGTTTGTTGAAAGCCTGCCACGAGCAAATTCTTTTGTTTCAGGATCGGGATTTAATCATGACTTTAAGTCCAACATTGGAAGTCGAGTCCACAAGACCCCTTTGCACCCACTAGAATGAGAATCTTTTTTGGAATACATGATGGGTTTCACACTTCATAACGAAATGCTTCAACGGATTGGGGCTGCATTAAGTGCATTTTGAGATCTGTCATGGTCAACCAACCAGTTTAGTTTTATAATCGATACATTCGGGCCTTCCCCATGAATACTTTGGCAAGTCGGGGGGCTTCACAAGTCATTTGAAGAAAGTTTCACTCACGGATTCCTTGAGGTCGCTTCAAACACGACTCTCTCTTTGGATGACCAGTCAGTTCGGTGCTTCGCCGTTATCTTGGATCAGACCATCAGTCGAAGCTCTACCAAGTCATCCCTTCAAGCCGGGGCTTTGCCAATGAAGGGATCTTTCCTCGCTTTAACAGAACCTGGGGCTTCGCCAAGCTTTTCCCTCAGACCAAGGGCTTCGCTAAGTCACATCCATCCTCAGAAGAGAGGTTTGGTCACTTTGACAATTGCTTTAGTCTTTGGTTCTAAAAGCCTGTCAGCATCACCTTCAAGTGCCAGAGTTTGAGAAAGGAACTTTAATCAAGACCCTAGGTTTAAACCCAATCTCAGCCCAAGAGGAAATTTTGGTTCACATGATACCTTTTGGCAGCATTAACAACACCTTGGCAACAACAGCAGTTCAGTTCGCACCCAAGGGATACAACCCCACCTGCTCGAAACCTATCTCAAACAGTTCCCAAACATATACATCCAAACACATCCCTAACCTATTCTTACATACATAAAATCCCTCTCACATTGCCTTTCCGCAAAAGAGTCAGCCTGTGGCTCATGTGACATGCACAAAGAGAAATAACCTTAATTGATTGCAAATCAAAATAGGAAATACTTTTTTAGGCTCGCGCATGCCCCGAAAGGAAAAAAATAACAATAATGAAAATAAAAAAAAATCATCATTCTAAGTGATTTCACGAATTGTTTGTCACTCCTTAGCCTTGCTAACATATTCATAGTCATACCATCTCATGCCTCCATGCTTCTTTTTTTTTTTTGGCGAAAGGAGGATGGCACCTCCCTAGATTTTATTAAATAAAGAAAAAAAGGTACAAACATGGTGGGCGACATGACAACCTCAACCACCAGGAAAATGAAATCTAAGGGGAAGGTCATACACACGTCGTATGGTCATTTACAATAGAGGGAGGGGGACCTACAAAAAATCAAATACAATATATATAAAAATCTGGCCATAAAGCTAATTAAACCTAGCATGGGGAGTCCTAGCTTTGTCCAAAGCAAAACAGCCTTTACAAAGCCTAGGAATGTCACTAAGAGACGTAAAAATAAAATTTTTAGCTTCATTTGCAGCAACATTGGCAAACCATCTGCTACCCCATTACCTTCCCGAAGGATATGAGTGACTCGAACATCCATTTGCTCCATTAATCTATGAATATGGGAGATAACATACCAAATAGTCCATGGGATATGGTATTCCCGAATAAGAATACGCATCAAAACATGTGAATCTACCTCTAACCAAACACGATGAAATCCATGCGTTTGAGCTAAAACAAGCCCATCCCTCGCAGCCAAAGCCTCCGCCATCATGTTGGATTGGCAACCATAAAAATGAGAAAAACCAAGAACAAAATCTCCTTTGTGATCCCTAAAAATACATCCTCCTGAAGCAATTCCGGGGTTGCCACTAGAGACTCCATGCATCGTCATAAATGTCATACATATCTTTGTTTGTCTTTTCACTAACAAATGAAGGATTTCAAATCCGAAAGACCATTTTCCATCTCTATCGAGACCTATCCTCAACAAGGAAGATATTCACCTAAGCCCAAAGTCAGTGGTTTCAACAAAATTGCATGGCCGACTCGCAAGACCTCTGCCTTTTGGTGCCTCAAGTCCGTATCACCTCGACTTAAGACGACTCAAGTCCTTATCATCTTGGCCTATGACAATCTGTTGATAAACCAAACTCAAGAAATCAAATCCCCCCTTCGGTAAGAGATCATTCCAGGCAAAACATGTGAAGACAAACTCCAGTTCCTGCAATTCGATCAGAGATGCCAAGTTCTCAAATGGTAAGAGATGCCAAGTTCTCAGTCATCCTCATTTTTATTTTTATTTTGGCGAAAGGAGACGGTACTCCCTAGATTTTATTAATTAAAAAGAAAATTACAAAACAAGGTGGGGGACATGACAACCTCAACCACCTGGAAAGTAAATGGGGGGAGTCCTTACACAAGCCGTAAGGAACTCTACAAAAGGGGGAGGGGAAACTACCTACCAACGAAAGCAAGAAAAATACAATAGAAAACATCAAAAACTAAAATCTAATATAAGGGATAGCAGCCCTATCTAAAGTATAAGCACCTTTGCAACGGTGAGGGAGATCACTAAAAGAGTAATATTATGAATTAGATCTCGAGACCGCAGCGACATTAGCCAAACCATCAGCAACCTGATTACCTTCACGCAGAATATGAGTCACTCTAACACCAATATGCGAAATATGCCTTTTTATATGAAGAACCTCGTACCAAATACTCCAAGGAATATGAAAATCACGGATTAGCACATTTAAAAGAATTTCAGAATCAATTTCAAGCCAAAGAGAAGAAATACCAAAATGAGACGCATAAAGGAGGCTGTCTAAAACCGCCTTAGCTTCAGCAACCATGTTAGTACTATTACCATAGAACTTGGAATAAGCAAATAACAACTTACCATTCTTGTTTCTGAAAATACCACCTCCAGAACTGATACCCGGATTTCCTTTAGAAGCTCCATCTGTATTAAGCTTGAGCATTTCCGAACGAGGAGAAATCCAATGAACAAACTTTAAAAACCGAGGCTTAGGAACAGCCGTAGGAAGTTGAAAGCAATGAAAAATATGACTTTCTAAGTCGGAAGAAGGGAAAGAAAGGCTATAAGCCTTAATGATAGAACCAATCTGCACAAAAACCTCCCGGATGATCCTAGAAGAGGACATATGAATATCCTCAAACCTAGATTTGTTTCGACCCTTCCATAACTCCCAAAGAGTAAAACAAGGGAGAATGCGAGAAAGCCAAAGAATTCCTTTATTTTTTCCAAGGGTCGAGTTGAACCACCAGCTATCCAGGATAGTTTTAACATTGTTGTAAGAGATATGAACACCAAACAGCCTAGCAAACCAATCCCAAGTTTCAAAAGCCACTTGACTTTGAACGAAAAGGTGAGTAGAATCTTCTAAAGAATGCTGCGAACAACATACACAAGAAGACACAAGGGATATACCTCTAGATTGAATAGCCACATCAGTAGGAAGGCCATTATGTAACAACCGCCAAAGGAAAATGGAGACTTTCAACGGAATATATTTGTTCCAGCAATACTCAAAAAACAAATTCCGAGCATTAGCCATTCTACACACTTGCCAAGCCGAAGAGAGAGAAAACTGACCTTTCGAGGGAGTCCAATAAATACAGTCAGGCGTATCAGAGAGAGAGATATTCTGACGATGAATAGAGTTAAGAACATCCGGGCCATACGTATCGCAAATATAATTAGATCTCGGCTGACCGTCATGAAATAAGGAGGAGACTTCAATATGATTTCCAGGAAGATTAAGCCGAGGAACTTCCAACCAATTTTCATGAATAGAAACATCCCCCCTACCAATCCGCCAAGCAATATGATTTTCAACAATATCTTTAGCTTGAATCATACGGCTCCAAATATGAGAAGCGAAAGTTGGCTTTCCCGCATCCATGGGATGAGAGCCAAAGCAATACTTGTCAAGCATGAATTCGGACCAAAGAGAATGGGAGCATCTAAGACGCCACCAAAGTTTCATAGCAAAAGCAATAGAAATATCTTCAAAACTATGAAGGCCCAAGCCACCCTCATTACACGGCCTGAACATCAGATCCTTTCTCACCCAATGACATTTGGATTGGCCCTCTTCATTACACCAAAAGAAATTTGATATCATACGATACATAGCTTGGAAAACCCCCTTGGGAGGATCCATCAACGAAATATAATAAAGAGGAATAGCTTGCAAGCAAGATTGGATAAGAATGAGCTTAGCGCCAAAGGAGAGGATCTTTCCTTGCCAAGAAGCCAGCCTATCAGACATCTTTTGAAGAACATTGTCGAAAAGAGCGATATTTTTCCTCCCAACATAAAGAGGGCAACCAAGTTAGATAATAGGGAGATCTTTCTTTTCGAAGGAGGTAGCATTCTCAATAATAGAATCTCTAACCTCATCATTTTTACCAGTAATGAAGCAAGACTTCCTTGTATTCACAAGCTGACCCGAAAAATCTTGATACCAGTTAAGACATCTCATGTGGGCCTCTAGAGAGTCTTTAGAGCCATTACGTAAAAATAAGAATATCATCGCATAAGAAAGATGTGATATGATTGGAGTATGAATGTGAGCCTTGAAACGATATTGAGGAAAATCAGAGTGCAACCGGTTGAGACCGCGACTCAAAACTTCAGCGGCAATGATGAAAAGAGTGGGAGATATAGGGTCTCCTTGACGAAGACCACGAGAAGAGTGGAAAAAACCAGAACTTTCCCCACTGACAAGAACCGAGAACCAACAAGAAGATATACACCGAAAGATCAGATCTATCCACGTTTCAGAAAAGCCAAACCTTCTCATCACTTTAATCACAAAGAAACCAAGAGATACGATCATAGGCTTTAGCCATATCTAATTTAAGCCCAATATTGGAACCCCTCACCTTTTTCCGAATAGAATGCATAAGCTCTTGAGCCAACAGGACATTTTCATGAATCAAACGCCCTTTAACAAACCCACTCTGCTGAGGAGAAATAATTCTAGGAAGGATAGGAGCAAGGCGGGAATTAAGAAGCTTTGTAATGATTTTATTTGTGAAATTACATAAGCTAATGGGTCTCATCTCCGAGAAGGAAGTAGGAGCGCTGACTTTGGGAATGAGAACAATAAGAGTCGAAGTCCAGCTTCGAGGCATTGGGTAACCAGCAAAAAAGTCCTTGACCGCTCTATGTAAGTCTTCTTTGATGATATCCCAACAACCCTTGTAAAAAGCACCATTAAAACCATTGGGACCGGCAGCACTTTGACCATTCATTGACCAAATAATCTCTTTAATATCATCTAAAGACGGAACAGCCGTGAGCATCTCATTATCGTCATCATTGATCAGCCTAGGAATAACTTCAAGAATGTCATCACGAGGAATATCAAGGGGAGACTGAAGCTGATCCGAAAAGAAGGCAACAGCCGCATCCTTAATCTCATCTTTCTCATGAACCCAATTCCCGTTACCATCTCTAATTCTATGAATGTAAAGTTGCTGCCTTTTCTTCTTAACGTAAGAATGAAAGAACTTAGTATTATGGTCTCCCTCCTTTAACCATTTAATGTTAGCCTTTTGACGCCAAAGATCTTCCTCAACCTTCAACTTAGCAAGAAGGTTAGCTTGAGCCAAGCTAAGAGCAGCCCTGTTTTCATCCGAATTATCACTTTGGAACAGCAATTCTTTTTGACAAACCTCATCTTCAGCTACACGAACATGTTGGTCTACCCTACCAAACACTTCTTTATTCCAAGAGGAAATACATTTCCGAAGACGAGCAAGTTTCTTAGCAAACCTAACCATAGGGGCCCCATCCATATAATCCTTCCAAGAGTTCTCAACCATCGATAAAAAGAATGATGCTTCAAATGTATATTAAGAAAACGGAAAGAACCCTTAGTGGCTTCAACCGAGATTTTAATTTGAACCAAGAGAGGATTGTGGTCGAGCAAGTGCGATTAAGATGGGTAAATGTATAACATGAAAAATATCCATCCATTGAGAATTATAGAGAGCGCGATCAAGACGTTGAAGGATAGTAGGATTCCCCCTAGGTTTATTTACCCACGTGAATTTATTACCTAAATACCCAGCATCCAATAGACCAGAAAATTGCATCATATCGTAGAACTCGAAACAGCCTTTCTACAAATAGGATTACCTCCTATCTTTTCGTATTGCAACAGACACAGTTGAAATCACCAATAACCATCCACGGAGTAGTACAAGAACTAAAATCCATAAGGTTATCCCAAAGCTCTCTACGGTCAAATCTATTACAACTAGCATACACCACAGTCAAATGAATGCTAGAATCCCATTGGCCATGAGAAATCTGCATTGTAAGAGCTTGACTACTATCTTGAATCACGTTGAAATTGAGAAACCTTAGGCTCCGACATAGCAAAAAAAGAAACACCATGAAGGTGGAAGAGCTTTTTTGCACGTCTAAAAGACGCACCATTTCCAATGCCTCTAACATTCCAGAAAATCATAGCAACCATTGTAAAAGTAGAGAGAGAAGTAATTGACTTACAGAGAGAATTAGGAGGTAGGAGAAGAAGATCTTCTACGGTTCCTCTTAGATAACACCTTGGTAAAACCATCAGCATCAACATCATTATTGGAAATATTAGAGAAAGGGGTGGAGCCAGCCATTTCCGTGACAAAGGCAGCAGAAGGAGGACCACGGGGAGAGAGATTAAGGCCCTCAATATGAGCATTATTCTTAGAAAATTCTTCAGTCATAGGGAAGCAACCATTAGAATTGCTATCTTCAGCTGTAGAAGTGTTTTGTTGCGCCTTGTGCTGTTCTATATTCTGAATAATAGGTGCTATATCAACCTCAAAGCCACTGGCGTTATCAACATTAACAGGTTGTGAGGCCGAAACAGGACCAGCACCCATTGAAATCACTTCATTACAGGCCTTATTAAGAGCACGCTCAACGGCCAAAGGAAGCTTTTGGCCACGAACAGCCATTTTTGGAGCCACATTCAAAGGTTGCACCAGCTTTGCATTATCATCATTTACATCATTTTCTTTCTCATTTCCAACCGCCTTAGTACCACTGCTAGAAGGGTTCTCATTAGTATTTATATCAGCCGAAGCTTTAACCAATTCCATAGGCTGTTTTTCCGACTGCTGTTTGGAAGTATTAAGGTGAGGGTTTGCCTTCCTGCACATAGAAATGTCATGCCCAAGAATAAAACAATGCTTACAATATTTAGGAATATTATCATACTCAACCTTTTGATAAAAACTTGGGTAAACATCACCACAATCAATGAAAATCTCATTAGGAAGCTTTTTTGTTGCATCAACTTGAATCAATATTTTAGCAACGCTAGGCCTAGATAGTTCAGCCGTGGCCTTGCCCAATGAGAGGGGAGACCCAATCATCGAGGCAGCCGCATGCAAGAAAGATTTATTCATTAAGTGAATTGGGAGCCCCGAAAAGCCAACCCACACAGGAACAAAGGGGGATTCCTGTTCGGGGCGCCAAGCCGGAGACCACGCCAACGTACGCATAGGATAACGATCAACATACCACACCTCTTTCATAAATAAACGTTGATAATCTTCTTCCGTAGATAATTGGATAAGCATGTGTCGATTATCTAAATGGCCAATTTTATAGTTTCCTTTTAATTTAAATTTAACAAAAGCAATTCTAGCATTTTCCATTGATGGTCTACCATGCATAAATTTACCAATAAGAGTAAATTTAAAAGGTTTAGAAAAAGAATCAAGAACTTCCCTGTTTAGTTTGACAGCAGGAGTCCCCTTATGAAGACCTATTTGTATTGCCGCAAGGTTTGGTCCTTGTAAAAGAGCAGCAGTCCCATGATGCGATGAAGAGTCTTTTTGCGCAAACAAATCAGCAAAAGATTTGGAGATCTGGGCTTGCGGAATTTGGTTTTGAGATGGATTCACGTTTTTATTTTGTGAAGATTCCGATCTGAAGACTTGCTGTTGAGTAACGGGAATGCTATCAATAGGAGGTGCCGATATATTAGGTTTTGCATGAGAAGGCTGCGCCGCATCAATGGAGGTAGGGTTAGGGTTAGGGTTAGGGTTAGGATTCGAACAGAATTGATTCAAAGAAGGAGAGTAATATGGGTTGAAGTTGCTGGAATTCATTGAATTAAACCATGCCGCCGGAGAAGCCATGGCAGCAAACCAATGCCTCTAGGGCGGAACCCTAGAGACGAGAATAACGTGAATAACCGTAGAGAGGAAAAAGTTTTACTGCGTGTGTTTGTGTTTTTGATTTTGATTTATTTTTTTCTCAGTCATCCTCAACAAATGAGTAGACCTCAAATGTTCCAGCAAATCGGTCAGAGATACCAAGTTCTCAAATGAAAATTCGTCAGAGACACCAAGTCCTCAAATGCAAATTGGTCAGAGACACCAAGTTCTCAAATACAATTCGGTCGGAGACACCAAGTTCTCAAATGCAACTAGGTCAGAGGCATCTCACGCCCCCAAATGTTTCAACATCCCGGTCAGAGGCACCAAGTTCTCAAATGATGCATCAAACTCTCAACACTATCAACTTCCACACAGCCCCCGCGACTTGTTCTCCTGCAGGTAAGCACAGCAAAGGTAAGTTAGTTCTTCAACTTATCTCAGAAATATGCATATATTTACAAAATGTTGCACAAATTGCAAAGTAAAGCAGTCATAAAGACTTTTTCTAACATCATTTGCATATAACACATGTTTTCATCATATGGAACATATAATCGAGCACATGCTCTCCCAAAGCATTAAACATCTCAGTTTTTCACAAAATCTTTTCATACATATTTAATCTTTCAAAAAAACATGCACGAATCATTTTTATTGCCCAAAGTATCATTCTCGCATCCATAATCAGAAATTAATCGAGTTTTAGCACATGCAAGAACTCCGTCCCACTTTTTGGCATTATTTTGCCTGATTTATTTTCAAAAAAAAAGAGTCATACTCGTCTTCCTTCAAGCAAAATTGCACATGCGTGATTGGACATAGCTTTAGCTCCCTCAATCTCCTTAGAAGGAGATAGCGCCGTAAGCTTTAATATCCAACTTTAGCTCCCTCTATCTCTTTAGAAGGAGACATCGCCGTAAGCTTTAGTTTCCAACTTTAGCTCCCTCTTCCATCCACAAAGCAGCCAAGACTTTATCATGATTCGAATGCTGCACTCTACTTTCAATTAAGCACATAACATTCTATTGTTATTTTCACCATCCACTCTCAAACTTCTTTCTCGTTGGTCCTAAAATGCAGAAGTGAGCGTACCCCAAGGCTATCCTCTCAGGCTAAACACGGATGGCAGCTAAATCGACATAGAAGATAGATCCCGTTCTTATTCCATGACTTAAGGGCAGGCAGGCCAAAAGCGAGATCTCTCCCCCAACAAGATGGTATGGTGATTAGCAAGTCAAACTAAGTGCTTTAACTAACTAGTTCGAACCTATTTGTCAAGGCATTTTCGGGAATAGCGAGTTTTCGAAAATGCTCCACCTCTATTTGCATAGCACCTCCATGTACCTAAAAACTTTATCCCTGCCCTATTAGCGCCGTATTCCAACTTTAGCTCCCTCTATCTCCTTAGAAGGAGATAGCGCCGTAAGCTTTAATATCCAACTTTAGCTCCCTCTATCTCCTTAGAAGGAGATAGCATCGTAAGCTTTAGTTTCCAACTTTAGCTCCCTCTATCTCCTTAGAGGGAGAGAGCGCCATAAGCTTTAGTTTCCAACTTTAGGTCCCTCTATCTCCGTAGAAGGAGATTGCGCCGTAAGCTTTAGTTTCCAACTTTAGCTCCCTCTATCACATTAGAAGGAGATAGCTCCGTAAGCTTTAGTTTTCGACTTTAGCTCCCTCTATCTCCTTAGAAAGAGATAGCGCCGTAAGCTTTAGTTTTCAACTTTAGATCCCTCTATCTCCTTAGAAGGAGATAGCGCCGTAAGCTTTAGTTTCCAACTTTAGCTCCCTCTATCTCCTTAGAAGGAGATAGCGTCGTAAGCTTTAGTTTCCGACTTTAGCTCCCTCTAAGGAGATAGCGCCGAAGCATTAGTTTCCAAGGAGATAGCGCCGCAAGCTTTAGTTTTCCAGCTTTAGCTTCCTCTATCTCTTTAGAAAGAGATAGCGCCGCAAGCTATAGTTTTCCAGCTTTAGCTCCCTCTATCTCCTTCGAAAGAGATAGCGCCGTAAGCTTTAGTATCCAACTTTAGCTCCCTCTATCTCCTTAAAAGGAGATAGCTCCGTAAGCTTTAGCTTCCGCCACTTCCGTTAGAATGGAATAACATCAGGCGACAACCTCCAAATTGTCAAATTCCAGCTTTAGCTCCCTCTATCTCCTAGAAGGAGATAACACTGTAAGCTTTAGCTTCCGTTACTTCCGTTAGAATGGAATAACGTCAGGCGACAACCTCCAAATTGTCAAATTCCAGCTTTAGCTCCCTCTATGTCCTTAAAAGGAGATAGCACCGTAAGCTTTAGCTTTCGTTACTTTCGTTAAAATGGAATAACGCCAGGCAACAACCCCCAAATTGTCAAATTCCAGCTTTAGCTCCCTCTATCTCATTATAATGAGATAGTGTCGCAAGCTTTAGTTTCCGTTACTTCCGTTAGAATGGAATAACGTCAGGCGACAACCTCTAAATTCTCAAATTCCAGCTTTAGCTCCCTCTATCTCCTTCTCCTTAGAAGGAGATAGCACCGTAAGATTTAGCTTCCGTTACTTCCGTTAGAATGGAATAACGTCAGGTGACAACCTTCAAATTATCAAATTCTAGCTTTAGCTCCCTCTATCTCCTTAGAAGGAGATAGCACCGTAAGCTTTAGCTTCCGTTACTTCCGTTAGAATGGAATAACGTCAGGTGACAACCTTCAAATTGTCAAATTCTAGCTTTAGCTCCCTCTATCTCCTTAGAAGGAGATAGCACCGTAAGCTTTAGCTTCCGTTACTTCCGTTAGAATGGAATAACGTCAGGCGACAACCTCCAAATTGTCAAATTCCAGCTTTAGCTCCCTCTATGTCCTTAAAAGGAGATAGCACCGTAAGCTTTAGCTTTCGTTACTTTTGTTAAAATGGAATAACGCCAGGCAACAACCCCCAAATTGTCAAATTCCAGCTTTAGCTCCCTATGAGATAGTGTCACAAGCTTTAGTTTCCGTTACTTCCGTTAGAATGGAATAACGTCAGGCGACAACCTCTAAATTCTCAAATTCCAGCTTTAGCTCCCTCTATCTCCTTAGAAGGAGATAGCACCGTAAGATTTAGCTTCCGTTACTTCCGTTAGAATGGAATAACGTCAGGTGACAACCTTCAAATTATCAAATTCTAGCTTTAGCTCCCTTTATCTCCTTAGAAGGAGATAGCACCGTAAGCTTTTGCTTGCGTTACTTCCGTTAGAATGGAATAACGTCAGGTGACAACCTTCAAATTGTCAAATTCTAGCTTTAGCTCCCTCTATCTCCTTAGAAGGAGATAGCACCGTAAGCTTTAGCTTCCGTTACTTCCGTTAGAATGGAATAACTTCAGGTGACAACCTCCAAATTGTCAAATTTCAGCTTTAGATCCCTCTATCTCCTTAGAAGGAGATGGCGCCGTAAGATTTAGCTTCCGTTACTTTCGTTAGAATGGAATAACGTCAGGCGACAATCTCCAAACTGTCAAATTCCAGCTTTAGCTCCCTCTATCTCCTTAGAAGGAGATAGCGCCGTAAGCTTTAACTTCCGTACTTCCGTTAGAATGGAATAACATCAGGTGACAACCTCCAAATTGTCAAAATTTCAGCTTTAGCTCCCTCTATCTCCTTAGAAGGAGATGGCGCCGTAAGCTTTAGCTTTCCGTTACTTTCGTTAGAATGGAATAACATCAGGTGACTCCTCCATTAACCGTCAAAACTACAAGGTAACTAGACCTGTTTCTTAACTGTCTAGCGGTGATCCCGAACTATGATCGTGGCTTGATTCCTCCCGAGGATATGTAGGTAGGCTTTTCAAAGGTCCAGCCATCCAACCACATTGGTCACCCCCTTTCTTTACTATCTCCTCAGTGGTGTGCGAACCTATTAAAAGGTCCAGCCATTTGACCTCTTAGGTCACCTCCTCTCCTTCTTCAAACCAAGGGACCAGTTTCTCTTCACCATTCCCCTTCGGTCCTGAACAACGATCATGGCTTGTTTTTTTTTTTTTTTTTTGGCGAAAGGAGACGGTACTCCCTAGATTTTATTAAAAGCGAAAAATAAGATTACAAACATGGTGGGGGACATGACAACCTCAACCACCAGAAAAAAAGAGGGGGGAGTTCTTACACAACCAGTAAGATCCTCTACAATAAATGGGAGGGAGTGAAAAAATAAAATTACATCAATAATAAAAGACAAAAAGCGCAAGAAGAAGAACTAGGGCGGCCGCACAAGACAAGATAGCCGGTGACTCTTGTGCGACCGCACAAGACAAAAACAAGAAGAAGAACAATGCATCACAAAGACCAAACACCAGCAGAATGCCACCAATAGAGGGAGGGGTTCTACCTAACAAAGCAATCAATCTAAATAAAAACTCGGCCATAAGACTATGTAGACCGAAGATGAGGAATTCGCTTCCTTGTCCAAAGCAAAGATCCCTTTACATTGACGGGGAATATCATTAAACGAAGTGAAATTGAGGTTTCTCTCTTCATTAGCTGCAAGGTCAAGCTAAACCATCCGCCACCCCATTTCCTTCACGGAGAATATGAGAAATCCGGACCTCCATTTGCTCCATGAGACGGAAAATATGAGAAATGACATACCAAATAGCCCATGGAATATGGTATTCCCGAATAAGAATGCGCATCAGAATTTGAGAGTCAACTTCAAGCCAAATTCTAGTAAAACCCTCTCTAAAGCCAAAATTAGCCCATCTCTCGCAGCTAGCGCTTCAGCCATCATATTTGAATGAATCCCATAATAATTAGCAAAACCATAAATAAAATCTCCTTTGTAATCTCTGAAGATTCCGCCCCGCATGCAATTCCGGATTACCCCTAGAAACTCCACTCGGTATTAAGCTTAATCACATTGATTTGTGGGAAATCCCACTTCACCAATCGACATTTAGGAGGAGAATTTGTTTTGGGCAGCAACCGGAAAATATCAAACAGATGATTATCTCCAATGTCATACGGAAAGAAATAGAGAAAGAAGAAGCAATATCGAGGCTATGGTGCAAACCTTGTGAATGATAACATTGGAACACATATGTTTATCCTCAAACTTGCTCTTGTTCCTTGCACACCATAACTCCCAAGTGATTAAAGGAGGAAGAATGTGAGAAAGCCATTTAATAGCAGTAGAATTAGGAAAATAAGAGCCATGCCACCAACAAAGAAGCGCTTGATTTATATTGCCCCAATGCATCTGAATCCCACAAACGGAGCTGAAATAAGTCCACACTCGATTAGCCACTTCACCATGAATCAAGAGATGCCCAATGGATTCCTCCTTAGCCACCATACAGCAACAACATTTGGACACTAGATGAATACCTCTTGCACGGATCCTATCATCTGTAGGCAAACCATTATGCAAAGCACGCCAAAGGAAAACAGAAATTTTCTTTGGAATGTATTTACTCCAGCAAGAGGCAAAGACAGTAGATCGAACCCTACTAGAACGACATGCCCTCCATGCTGAATTAACCGAGAAATTCCCAGAGGAAGAAGGCATCCAAATAGGAACATCATTTTCTGAGATGGTAATGGAATGAGACTGAATAGTGGTTAAAAGCTGAGTTCCGAATCTCTCCCTAATGAAGTCGGCTCGGGGAAGACCATTTTCGAACAAAGTAGCAATCTCCACATGATCTATAGGAATAGGGCCCATATTACTATCCAACCAACGTTCTTGAATAGAGATATTGCCCCTTCCTACCCGCCAAGCTAATCTATCTTCAACCAGATTTTTAGCTTCTAGCATCCGTTTCCATGTGTGGGAAGCATAAGTGGTTGTAGAAGCATCCATAGGGTGAGTATTTCTGCAATACTTAGCAAGCATAAGAGAACTCCATAAAGAATCCGTGCTACGAAGGCGCCACCATAACTTCATGGCAAAAGCCATAGACACATCTTCAAATTTACGAAGACCAAGACCCCCTTCTTCAACAGGCCAACACATTTTCTTCCAAGAAAGCCAATGACATTTTTTTTCCCATCACTTCCGCTCCAAAAAAATCTCATGATAATCCTTTCCATGCCATGAATAACGCCTTTCGGAGGCTCAATTAAAGATATGTAATAGAGCGGAATTGCAGCAAGGCAAGATTGAATTAACGTAAGTTTAGCACCAAACGAAAGCAGCTTACCTTTCCAAGAAGCAAGACGGTTCTCCATTTTCTGAATTAGAGAAGAGAAATGGCTGGATTTCTTTCTCCCCGTGTAAAGGGGACAACCCAAATACTTAATAGGTAACTCTTGTTTAACAAAACCTGTAATGGCTGCAATATCATCATCCCGATCTCTATTCTTCCCCGTGATAAAACCAGATTTTTGAATATTTACTAGCTGGCCAGAGAACCTTTGATACCAATCAAGATAGTGCATATGAGCTTCTAAAGAGTTTTTGGATCCATTACAAAAAATAATCACATCATCTGCATACGCTAAGTGAGAAATCATTGGAGCACCCAAATGAATTCGAAATCAGTATTGAGGAAGATCGAATGTAAGTGGTTAAGCCCCGGCTCATCATTTCCGCAGCAATAATAAATAAATAAGGGGATAGAGGATCGCCTTGTCGTAAACCCCGCGTGGAATGAAAAAAACCACTACTTTCACCATTAATAAGAACTGAAAACCAACTATTAGAAATGCACCTATAGATCAGATCAATCCAGATTTCATTAAAGCCAAATTGCCGCATCACTTTAATAAGACCAAACCAAGAAAGACGATCATACGCCTTAGCCATATCAAGCTTTAAAGCCACATTCGTACCCCGAACCTTCTTGTTAATAGATTGCATAATTTCTTGGGCTAACAAAACATTTTCATGAATAGTACGCCCTTGAACAAACCCGCTTTGTTGGGGAGAAATAATCCGAGGAAGAATAGGAGCAAGGCGACAAGTGAGGATTTTGGTTACCACTTTATTGCAGAAATTACAAAGACTTATAGGCCGGAGGTCCGAGAAGGAAGTAGGAGAATCAACCTTCGGAATCATGACAATTAAGGTACTTGTCCAACTTCTAGGCATAGAAAACCCGGAGAAGAAATCACCAATTGCTCAAATCAGGTCGCCTTTAATTATATCCCAGCAACCCTTATAAAACTCACCCGTAAAGCCATCCGGACCCGCTGCACTTTGCCCATTCAAACCAAAAACAGCCTCTTTAACTTCATTCTCGGCAGGAACAGCCGTGAGGTGAACATTATCTTCATTATTAATTAGCCTTGGAATAAGAAAAAGAAACTCATCTTGAGGGATGTCACAATTACCTTGTAGCTGCTCCGAATAAAAACCAACCGCTTCTTCTTTAATCTCCTCCTTGTTAGTGATCCAATTTCCATTCCTCGATTTGATTTTGTGAATAAACAGCTTTTGCCTCTTCTTTTTAACCATAGCATGAAAAAACTTCGTGTTACGATCCCCTTCCTTAAGCCAATGAAGATTAGCTTTTTGAGCCCAAAGATCTTCCTCCATTTTCAGTTTTTGTAAGAGATGAGCTTGTGCAATGCTAAGAGCTGCTCTAGATTCCTCACTACCTTCTTGTTGATGCTTAGATTCACACAAGAGAACTTCATCTTCAGCATTTTTAACTTGTTGCTCCATCCTCCCAAAAGTGTGTTTGTTCCATCCCATTAAAGTTTTCCGAAGTTTACCAAGCTTTTTTGCAAAACAAACCATCGGCCTACCGTCCATAGAAGGCTCCCAAGCATCTTGAACTACTTTTTGAAATCCCTGATGCTTTAACCACACATTGAGAAAACGGAATGAACCCTTAATAATATCAGCCTCTATCCGCAGATTAATAATCAAAGGGGCATGATCCGAGCAAACTCTAGAGGCATGAATAACTTGAGTTGAATGAAATAGGTGCAGCCACTTCTCATTGTATAAAGCTCTATCAATCCGTTGATAAATTGCCCTCCTTCCCATCCGTTTATTATACCAAGTAGCCATGTTACCATTATACCCCGCATCCAAGAGATTAGCATACTGAATCATATCAGAGAATTCGGAGGTAGCCAACTCATTAATTGGCCTGCCCCCTATTTTCTCTGATTGATTAAGAACAACATTAAAGTCACCAACCACCATCCATGGCACTTCAACTTCACTAATTTGCATAAGTTCCTCCCACAAAGAAATCCGAGAATATCTACTACAACTTGCATGCACAAAAGAAATCCACACAGTATCACCCCACATAGGGTGAGACACTTGCAAAGTTAAAGCTTGAGAAGAGTCATTAATAACCATACATTGCAGCCCATGTTTCCATAAAACCCAAACTCGATTACTCACATTAGCCAAAGCACCCTCACAGCCAATCTTTCGAACAAAGGAGTCCATATTTGAAGAATGGACTTTAGGTTCATAAATAGCAAACAACGATGCAAGATGAATCCGAAACAACCGTTTTATTCTTCTAACAGTAGCACCATTAGCGATGCCACGAGCATTCCAACTTATAATTGACACCATTAAAAAACAGAAGATTTAAAAAGTAAACGGGAGATAGATAAAAAAGGATAGTACTCACATAGAAGGAGACTTCTCCCTACTTTTTTTCTTTCTGTGACTAACCTTTGTAAATCCATCATCATCATCCGCCTCTTTTTCCTCAGCAAGGGAATTACGTTCCTTGAAATCCAAGTGGTAATCAAAAACTTTCTCAAGAGAGGTCACAGGAGGTGCTCTTGGGGATAAGTTAAGAGAGCTGAATGTACTCATTTTTACATGAGATGAGGGCTTAACCCGTAGAGCAGAATCATCCTTAAGAGGAGTTGATAGCTTCTGAGGGTCTTGAAAATCCGGAATCACAATTGTCTCCTTATGCGAGTCAATGGCAGATTTAGTTTTTAATGCTTTGAGAGTCTTTGTTAAATAATAAGGTAAATATAGTAAATATTATGCAATACTTACAGCGGAATAGGATGTTGACATGCAGGAATCAACCGAGGATGCCAACATGCTGAAAATGCTCATAACAATTTATCCCCAAAAATATTTGCCTTTCACGGAATTCGAAGGGGTAAATATTTTTCAAAAAACGACTGGCGCCTGCCATGATTTGACAACCGCATTTAACATGGAGGAGTTATGAACGGTTGGGGAGTTTAATTTGGAAAAGAGGTTTTAGAAAAAAGGGTTTCTTTGTTTTAATAACTGCCTTATCATTTTTTAAAAGAAAAAGCTTCCACACCCTTCCAGCTACTTCACTTCACGACGGCATCCTCTCGAAGGTAATTTCTTCGTTCTTTCTCTTTCTCTGTTTCCATACTTTCCTATTCTCATACGCTGTCACCATGGAAGACTAGGTGGAGTTCCTCAAAGGTGAAAGGCGTGCCTGTTTCCAAAGAACCCATAGATGTCGATTTTGGTGATTTCGAGTGCGAAAATCTGCTCTTCAAGCCTAATGAAGAGATATGTGTGTTTAATGACACCCAAATCGAGTAGTTGAAATGCCAATGCTGCTTTCCAGAAGGTGCTATCTTCCCCCCCTTCCTCGTCAATCTTAGGTCTGACCTAGTTTCCCCAAAATGGGTTTGCTTCCTAGAGTATCCTTTTCTCCTAGGGTTTAGCTTCCCTTTTCCCTCTCTAGTTATCAAATTTTTTCAAAGGACAAAGCTTGCCTACGCCCAGTTAATGCCAATGGCGTGGAGGATTTTTACTTAAACCTAGGGCTTAGGGAGATAGCCTATTCGTATGACTTCCAACCATTTGGGTCAAAACAGTATCTCTTTAAGAAAAGGTTAGGCAGAACTCCCCTAATGACGAAGACATCTTCGAACAACAGAGGATGGAAGGGTAGATTTTTCTTTGTTGAGAGAGAATCAATTGAAGGAGGAGACGAAATACCTAGAAAATGGAATAGGGGAGGTATTTTGACTTTTGACTTGAGATTTTTTCTTTTCTGAGTTAAACTGAAATCGTAATTTTCTCTATTCTCTTGCAGATATTGACTAGGGGAAGCTTTTTCCACCATAGGGATATCTCAAGCAAGCACCAAGAGAATGGTATGAAACTCTCTCCAAATTCCTACTTAGTGAGAAGTTCGAAAGACGTAAAATTGATACAACCTTATTCATTACTAAGCATAATGGTCATTCATTGTTAGTTCAAATTTATGTAAATGATATATTATTTGGCTCTACTAACGAAAACTTATGCAACAGATTTGAGAAACTTATTCAAAGCAAGTTCGAGATAAGCATGATGGGAGAATTAACCTTCTTTGTTGGACTTCAAGTCAAACAAACTCAAGAAGAAATCTTCATCAACCAAGCCAAATACACCAATGATTTTAATGTACATATTAACAAAGATGAGTCCGGTAAGAAAGTAGATATGACACTAGGGAAACCCTAGGAAGAGCTCGCCTAGAGAGAGAAAGCTAGAGATTTCTTGTAATTTTCGGTTTGTTGTTAGCTTGGGCAAGATGAAGGGCAGCCCTATTCTCATCACTAACGATCATGGCTTGATTCCCCCGGGATACGTAGGTAGCCTACCTTAGGTTCAGCCAATCCGTCATACATGACATCCTTTCCCCAACGGATCCAGTACTATGATTTGGCTTGATTCCTCTTCGAGATACGTAGGTAGCCTTCCAAAGGTTCAGCCACTCGACCTCCTTGGTCACCTAATGTAACGACCCTAATCCTAGGTTCTATTTTGAGTCATGCTTAATCATATATTTGGAGTGCATTTCATTCATTTATATTTTTGCATTTGGTTGGCTGCATATATAATAACTTGCTGCGGAAATGATGAGTCGTGGGTTAAATCATCTTCACACGGTTTTTCCCCAATATAGGTATCGTATTCATATTAATACTCCTATGGTTTCTCATTTAGCATATGCGGATGATGTGATTATTTTTTGCAATGGGTCTAAAAACTCTCTTGAGAGTCATATGAAGTATTTGGATTGGTATCAACAATTTTCGGACCAGCTGGTTAACATTCAAAAATCTGGTTTCATTACGGGCAAAAATAGAGACCGAGATGATTTAGTGGCTGCCATCACGGGGTTTGCAAAACATGACCTCCCTTTAACTTATCTTGGCTGCCCTTTGTATACGGGACGGAAAAGCATCAACATTTTTTCTCCTTTGGTTCGAAAGATGGAAAATAGACTATCCCTTTATATTACTTGGCTCTTATTGATCCGCCTAGGGGTGTTATTCATGCTATGGAAAAGATCATTGTGCGTTTCTTTTGGAGTAATATTGATGGGAACAAGAAATGTCATTGGATTTCTTGGGATAAAATGAGCTGGCCTATTGATGAAGGTGGTTTGGGCATCCGAAAATTTGAAGATATTGCCTTGGCTTTTGCTATGAAGCTTTGGTGGCGTTTGAGAACCGTTGATTCTTTGTGGCGTAAGGTTATGCTTGAAAAATATTGTTGGGAAATCCACCCCATGGATGCAACCCTTGCATCCTTTTCTTCTCATGTTTGGAAACGGATGATTGCTGCTAAGCCAACTTGGGTGGAAGAGCGAATTGCATGGCGTGTGGGGAGAGGTCAACTTTCTTTGCATGAAAATTGGCTTGAGGGATCCATGGGTCATATTCCTTTTGAGCATGCAGAAATTTCTTCCTTGTTTGAGAATGGGACACCCCGAGATGATTACATCCGAAATGTTTATGGGCCTCATCTTCTTTCTCTAATTCATTCTCATTCTATTAATATTTCTGATGATCCGAACACCCCTATCTGGTGGCCTTCCACTTCTGGAAAATTCACAGTGAACTCGGCATGGAAAGAGTGCAGATCAAGCAAGGTTCGATCTCCTATTTTTGCTTCTTGCTGGAATAAGTATATTCCGAAGAAAATTTCTGTTTTTCTTTGGAGAGTTTTGCATGAGGGATTACCTACGGATGATATGGTTCAGCGGAGAGGTGTTAGTTTGGCATCAAAATGTGATTGTTGTATTGCCCCTTGCCAAGAATCTATCTCTCATATTCTTCTTGGTGGTGAAACCGCTATGGCTGTTTGGGCCTATTTCAGCTCTTTATGTGGCGTTCGGATGTTCTTTGGTAGTTTTTGCCAAGCTCTTATGGGTTGGTGGATTGGTGCTGCTAAGCCTTAGTCTAATGCTTCCAATTGGTTAAATTGTATTCTTCCAGCCATTATTTCTTGGGAACTCTGGGTAGCTCGAAATAATTGTAGATTTGATGGAGTTGGCATGAATTCTGGTTGCATTATTCATAAAGTCAGAGAGCAGGTGCACCTTATTGCTGCTTCCTTTTCTCTCTCTTTCCCTTGGTCTTATGATGAAGAGCATCTTATTTCTATTTTCCGGCTGGCCATTAAGTCTTATGTTGCCCCAAAAATCAGATTGGTTTCTTGGGACTCTCCTAATGATGGTTATATCAAGATTAATACGGATGGGGTTTCTAGGGGAAATCCGGGCTCTGCTGTGGGTGGAGGTATTTTTCGGGATTCTAACGGAGATTTTATTTATGCTTTTGCTAACTTCTATGGAGTTGAATCTAACATGATGGCTGAAGCATTGGCTGCTCGGGATGCTCTTCAAAGAGCTTTTCATAGAGGTTATCATCACATTTGGCTTGAGGTTGATTCTCAACCCCTTATGCGCATTATCATCCGGGAGTATCATATTCCTTGGTCTATATGGTATATTATAGCCCATATTCATCGTCTTATGTCTCTTATGAATGTTCGGGTTACTCACATTCTTCGTGAAGGAAATGGTGTTGCTGATGGCTTGGCTAACAAGGCTGCTGATGATAAACAGAATCTTGAGTTTCTTCTTTTCCACGACCTTCCTCGCCGTTGCAAAGGTTTCTTTGCCTTAGATAAGGATAGGACCCCATATTTTAGACACTATTAGTTGTTATGGCTAGATTCCTTTTTTATTTATTTTCTATGTACTCTAGTCTTCCCTCCCTTTATTGTAGAGGACCTTACGTCTTGTGTAAGGACTCCCCCCTTAGGTTTTTTTCTTGGTGGTTGAGGTTGTCATGTCCCCCACCATGTTTGTACTATTTTTTCCTTATTAATAAAATCTAGGGAGGTGCCGCCCTCCTTTCGCCAAAAAAAAGGGGGGCTAGGACACGTTGAGCACCGAGAGGGCGCCTAGTGGGGATTGTTTTGAGAAAGGTATTTTGTAAGGTTACATTATGTAAATGTATAACCTTGAGGTAGTATTCCTAGACTTGATGTATGTTATGAAGTTTGAACTTTTAAAAGGTTTGTAAATATTTTATATTTTGGGAACCTATGTTCCTTGGTTTGTAAAGGGTTATAAATGGTTTGAAAGTTCTGTGAGTTGGTGTTTGAAGTAGAAGTAAATGGTTGTACCTTTAGTTAAAATGTTTATAAAAGTTCTTTACGTTAAACAGGTTTTGAAATTGTCAAATTTTGGAAAGGACATTTCGAAAGTTTTTTTTTTAAATAAAGGCGTCTTCAGAGCGTGTCCCGATGTGGGGTCAAGTAGGACCACATTTCGGGGCGTGTCACCCAATCCACACTTCACCAGATTGGATTCTCACTTTTATCGACAACCCCACTTGCTTCGCAAGTACCGTTGCCGAGGGGCTTCTGTAAGTACCCAAATTTGGCTTATGCCTTCCAATTAAAGTTTCCTACCAGTTCTCCAAACTTTCATAAAGTTTAGGGGCAATTCGGGAACTTTTCAATACTTTCCCAGCAAGGAAGGACCTATTAGGAATAAGAATTTTGGATAGGACCTCGCTGGAAAGAAGCTTCCAACCTCCCACCTTGCATGTTTCCAGAAACAAGCTGACGCGACAGGAGAAGACGCTGGGCGGCTTATTTTGCCGCAGGATCACGCTGGGTAACCTTATAAGAAGCACACCAGAAGCCTGTAAATAGAGGCCACCTCTATTCATTTGAAAAGGATTTTTTGAGCACTGTTACTCTACAGAAATACAACCTCGAATTACAGTCCCAAAAAACACACAAATCCACTCTCTCTCATACACTAATCCTACCTTAATCTATTCCTAATAGATATTGCCTAGGAAAACCTCCCTTGGAAGATAGAGAAAAACCAATATTGGTAATCTCTCCTTCCCTTACCTTTGATACACTCCTATATACTCTTATTTCCATTGTTACTTGTTGTTTATCTTAATTTATGTCGTAAAGCTTTAATCTTTAGCAATGTAGTCTTATATTTCCCATTCCCCTACACAAATGACTCAATGGAGATCCTCTCCCTCGAATGAACAAGATTCCACAAGTGGCTTGTTCTAGGGATGATCTACCAAATGAGGATGTGATCTCCCTTTACATTTATGTATAAAAATGAAATCTTTATCTACTATATGTCAAAATATCTAGTTTAGTCTAGTGGTATGTGGTTGTTAGTTATAAACAAGGCCTTGGTTCAATGGTTTATTCTAGCCTTTCACATGTATTGGTCCCAAGTTCAAATCCCATTCATTACGTAATATTTAAAATAAATTCTTTAGCTTGGTGGTCGAAGACTTATTTAAAAAGCCCGTCTAGCTCAGTTGGTAGAGCGCAAGGCTCTTAACCTTGTGGTCGTGGGTTCGAGCCCCACGATGGGCGCTTACAAGCTTTTTTTTTTCCTTATTAATAAAATCTAGGGAGGTGCCGCCCTCCTTTCGCCAAACAAAAAAAAAATTATCTACTATATGTCATCCCCTTCCCTTGATCTAGTTTTTCCAAGGTTTGTCCACCTTATGAGGTATTAAGGACATTGGAAAAGCCATGAAGATCATCCTTTTTACATTATGTCCTTAGATTAATGATACTCCTTGCATTGTTCATATTAAAAATGCAATCTTTACATTAATATTATTTCTCCCCATGTCTATAAAGTTGGAATCTTTCTCCAAGGATTGTCTAAAAGCCTCATAAGGCATAAAAGACATAGGATGAACATAAAGATCCAATCTTTATATCCCATTCCCCTAAGTCCCATGGTTCTTGAGCATTCCATAGTGAGGATTGGTGTAAAGACTCCATCTTTACATCAACCCCATTACAAAAATGCCATAATCTTTGTCCCTTTAGAAAATCAATGAGTCTTAGTCCCAAAATCTCCGATAATCACTTGAGACAAACACAAAATGTTCCTACGAATCACAATTGTCTCAAGATGTAGGATTGATGGACAAAGATTCATTCTTTTTCTAAAAAGTCTCATTCTTGGACTTAAAAACAAGTTCTTTGATCATATTTGACTAAAATCCCCAAGGAAAGTTAGATTAAAACATACCAAGACTCTCACGCCTATATTGGTTGATTAATCTAATGGGAGGGTAGATAGGTCTCGTAATGATGATCATAAGTTCAAAGTGAGCATGGGATCAAAATCCCAAAAACACCAAAGTCCAAGGTATTCTGAACTAAAACTTTCTTAAAATGGTTCTTACGTTCGGATAATAAACTTGGCACATCTTTTCACTTTTCTCAAATCACACAAGAACACAAACAAGCACAAATTTTTGGACCTTGGAAGACTTGCTTTTGCAAGGCTCCTTGGGTGAACGCCAAACGTTCTTCCGAAGGAGTAACTTAACCTCTGGATCCTTTTCCTTTTTTTTCAATGTTTTGAGGATAAATCAAAATAGCGTGGCGATTCCGTTTTTCATAAATTTGGTGTCTTCAAACTGAGGTGAACTCGGCCCTTTTTCGTAAAAGAAAAATGGGGCACATTCACAGTAGGGCACTCATATATACACAAATGCATCATCAAAATTCAACAAAGGCCTGAGAAATCTAGCATACTTTGACATTGAACCTAGTTCTTGATAAAGGGAGGGAAATATCCAATTTTGATGAATGGATGGATTTAAACCATGGAATTGATGCAATACAATCATGGGATGAGTTTGAGAAGGAGATTCTTACCAAACCTTCACGAATAGCATGCGAGATGTGCCTATGGCAATTGAAGGTGAGGTCGTCGTGAGGATAGTCCTTTCGACACAAATAACTATCCAATGTCGGGTTCCTTCGTTCTTGGGCCATTGATTATCTAATTGAGGAAAGATTAAAGTTGATTAGGAAGGAAAAATAACAAGAAATTGAAGAAATTTCAGAGAAAAAAAAACACCCTAGGCTCGAACTTGAGAGAGAGTTTGAAAATAGAAGTGTTTGAAATGACCAAGCGGCTGCTGAATTTATGCCTCGACAGACTTTGTCCCGCGCGATATAAGGTATCCCACGCGAGACAACCCTAGTGGACAAGGACAAAATTACCCCTGGAAATAAGCATCTACGCAACGTCAAAATTCATAATTTTGACACATTTACCCTTTGAAGTGAAGCCCTAGCAAGGAAACACGAAAAATTGATACCGCAAGTCACAAAACGAGCCGAACGTGGCGTACGCTTGATTGCCCGATACGAAGTCATGCCACCCAAAACGATTGATCCAAAGATCAATTCATCCCGCATGATTTGGAACATAAATAGGTGAATTATCTCTTGGTTGGTCGAAGACAGTAAACCACGTCATCAAAAAGCCCGATTCAGCGCCCTGACAGGTGAATCGTCATCAAAAAGCTGGGTTCAGTGCCCTGACAGGTGAATCGTCATCAAAAGCCCGATTTAGCGCCCTTACAGGTGAGTCGTCATCAAAAAGCCCGATTCGGCTCCCTTACAGGCGAATCGTCACAAAACCAACAGGATGCGAAGGACCAGACAGGTAAACCTTTGTTTTTCTAACATCTTTTCCCGCAGGTTCGGAGCCAAAACAGGCAAATCTTCAGACAGACATGTATATTCAAAATTGGGTCATGATTTGATTCCTCAGTATGAGTTTACCTTTTCAAAAAAAAAATATCTTCGATTTTCAAAATACCTAAAGCAGCCTTTTAGTGTTTTGGAGTCGAACAACGTTTTGGTCTGATTCTCCGATAGAGATACGTAGGCAGTCGTGCGACACGACCATCCCAATATTCAGAATGATGTCTTTTATATCGACGACATGACTTCTTCCATAAGACTTGTCGCCGAGGGGCTCTATAGACACCCCATTCTGAACCTATCTGTAAGTACTCCAATCCGGATCGCTCCACATCCGAGCACACGGTAAACACCGCGGACTCACGCAAACATGATCCCGAAGACCCGTAACCTCCAAAAGGTCCAAAACCACCAACCAAACCAAGGTAGGACCCTTCCGGGATAAAATAGAATAGAAGGACTTTTCAGGAATTACAAAAAATAGCCAACTTGCAAGCATGTCCGCACAGACGCATTTGCAGGGTGAAAGTAATCATGAAAAAATCCCCTTAAAGTCCACAATATTCCCTTAAATCCGGGAAAACCAAAAAATTGGATTTGCAAAAGTGTCCGCGCGGACATATTTGCAATTTTTCTAGGCCTATAAATAGAGGGCTTCCCCTCTCATTTTCGATACACCTCCCTTCTCTCCTCCCTTCCCCCAGCAAGGTGGTACAACTCTAAGGCATCCCGAGCCCCTCCGGCCCTTCCCGAGGCCTCCCGAGCTTCCCCGAGGCGCTCCGAAGCCCTCCCGAGCCATCCCGAGATGCTCCCAAGCCATCCCAAGGCGCTCCTGAAGCATCACGAAGCCCTTTCGGTCCATCTCGAGCCATCCCGAGCCATTTCGAGGCATCCTAAAGCATCCCGAAGCCCTACCGGTCCATCCCGAGCAATCCCGAGGCACGCCGAACCTCTGCCCGAATACACCTAGCAATCCCAAGGCACGCCGAAGCCCTGCTAGTCCACACCTAGCAATCCCGAGGCACGCCGAACCTCTGCCCGAATACATCTAGCAATCTTGAGGCACGCCGAACCTCTGCCCGAATACACCTAGCAATCCCGAGGCATGTCGAACCTCTGCCCGAATACACCTAGCAATCCCGAGGCACACCGAAGCCCTGTCGGTCCACACCTAGCAATCCCGAGGAACGTCGAACCTCTGCCCGAATACACCTAGCAATACCGAGGCATGCCGAACCTCTGCCCGAATACACCTAGCAATCCCGAGGCACGCGGAACCTCTACCCGAATACACCTAGCAATCCCGAGGCACGCCGAAGCTCTATCCGCAGACATCGGTCCATCCCGAATCATACTGAAGCTCTATCCGCAGACACTTGTCCATCCCGAGGCAATCCCGGTCCATCCTGGTCTGTCCCGAAACACTATTCACACTCAACCAAACACATTCCCTATCGAAAGATAACCAACATTGGTAAGGCCTCCTTCCAAATCTCTTTCAATTAATTTCAATACTTAAATACATAGCATACAATGTAGACATCATCTTCAAAATGCATTTTTAAAAAGCACACACACAACTTTTAAAGAAAGAGGGGTATCGAAAGACTCATGTATACGAGGCGACTCGGGTGAGCTCTACAATTCTCTTCCCGAGGCGTAACCTGACCTCCGAACTCAAAAATCTCATCGCATAACAAAGAAAAAACAAAGCAAAAACCGCCTTTTCTAAATGTTTTGGGCGCAATCAAAACGGCGTGGTGACTCTCCGAGAAAAACGCAGCACGGGCTCGACAGCGTGAGATGTCCGGTCCGCGCGCCGGATCCGGGTAATTTCAGTTGGCGACTCTGCTGGGGATATTTTGTTTTAAAAACTTTTAAACAAAAAAATAAGATTTTTAAAGCAATGATGAGGGTCAAACTTTCATTTTACCCCTTTTTAACTGTTATGTGTGTGTGCATGTGTTTACTTTTTTATTCAAAAAAAATACAAAAAAAAAAAAATGCATCATAATACATCTATGTACATACATTTAAAAATTCTGCAAAACTTTCTGTTTTCCTCAGAAAAAGAATTTTACTGACCACACACTACGCGCACTCTTATCCTGTACACTGCACACTACAACCCTAAAGCCGAGATTGTCTCAAATGCAGTTCGATTGGTGTTCCTATGCCTTTCGAGCGTGCATGGGATCATTCCAAACTTCCCATCCTAGCCAGTATCAACCATGCACGCTTGCGTCACACTCTGTCCAGACTCGGTTGGTTTTTGACCCAATCCGTGTAATAAAGCCTGGATACATATCCCATGCCGACTATTATATGAGTCAAAGCCCAGAAATCAAGATCCCTTGCGCAAGCAAAGCGATGAAAGGTCATGCTAAAATCTTGACCTGATCTTGATTTCCAAAGCTACACGCAGATAATGATCCGTACCGCCCATGCCCACATGACACCATGTCATCAAGCCTATAATACGCCATCCATGGCAATATGACCTAGTCAAAACCTAACGTCATAGATCTCTTGCGCAAGCAAGGTAAAGAGAGGTCATGCCAAACTCTTGACCCGATCTTGACTCAAGTATTGGCTACATTCACTAATCATATGGCCGACGCATTAAAACGAACATGACAGGCTGGGTCCTTAGGTTCGGTTTTTCTTTTGACCGGTGGAAACCGCTTGCCCTATAGGACCCTCGTCCGGGGTTGTCCACCCTGGGAGGTCGAAATACAGGTGCAAAACGAGGGGCTTATAGCCGCATTGATGGTCTCCATTGACCCAGGATCTAGATTAGTTGTGAAAAATAAGAGCAATCTGCAATCTTTTCCAACCCATCTAGGATTTTGAGAAAACATGTTTTAAGTAAATTAAAACAACAAAAAATCATAAAAAATAAAAAAAGGAAACTGCATGTCGCATGAGCTTTCCCCCTTATCCAAAAAAGGCCTTCCCATGTCTAAACCTTACCCGTCACCCCCTCCAGCGAACCGAGAGTGGTTGAGAGTACCCAGGTGCCGTCAGTTCAGTATCGAAGTTACAAGGTCCCATAGACCTTTTAACCCTCTAGGCAAGTGGGGACCAAGATGGATAGGACCCTACATCATAAAGAAGATATTCTCTGGGGGAGCCCTTCAGCTGGTGGACTTAGACGGGGATCAACTACCAAAGCCGGTCAACATGGACAAACTTAAGAAGTACTTCGTATGACTTGGCCTCTTAAAAAAAACGCTCGCTAGGTTGAAACTCCCAAAAGCGACGGCCTAGGCAAAAATTAGAGCTCGCACAAGAAAAGAAGCCCGCTAGATTGAAAACCTGAAAAGGGAGTCTAGGCAAAAGCCAGGGTGTGCACTAAAAAAAAAGCCTTGTCTCGCGCGAGACTATCCCTCTGTCAGAAAACGAATTTTTTTCCAATTTCTCTCAAAAATGAACTACGTCGACCTTAGCCTCTTATTTAATTGATGCAAAAGAGGAACGTAGGCAGCCTTCGGGTTCGGTCTAACCAAATAATAAAATCAAATCTTGTCCTTTTATTAATTGAATGCATTTGCTGATAACAAAAGGAATATTCTAACGACAACGACAAATTTGCTAAGCTAAGAATCTTGAAAAAAATATACTAAGAATTAAACTATTTGATCTATCAAAGCAATCTCTTGGTACTCTTTAGGATCTAGCCTTTTATTGACTTTGTAGACCGGTCGAAATGATCACTACCATCGTCTCGATCTCTTTTGCGATTTGGGCCCTTCAAGAAAGAACATCCATCAAGGCTAGTGAAAATAGATTTTGAAAGCCTCTTGAAGACATTGGGCCTATCCAAGGCTTGCATTTTTTCAGGGAGACCGTTACCTCTTCTTTCATACCAATCCCCATCAAGGAAATCTTGGGTTGGATCAGTTTTTACATTAGCAGGATCCGATTGAGCCTCGCTCCTTCTCAAAACACTGCTCTCCACAAAAGAGTTTCCTAACTATGGATGCCGCATTTCATCATTTCTTTCCGCATTTGGGTTGCCACTATGGAGGAACCAATCCAAGTACTTATCTGATAAGAAGACACTTGCATCAAAGCTTCGAAGGTTCGTCCAACGTTCTCGACTAGTCCCTTCACCCCAAGCTTGAGCTAGCACCCTTGCAAACTCTGGACCAATATAGGATACATCACGAGAGGCTTCTAAAGAAATAAAAGTGTTCTGTTGTTGACCGAATTGACGGAGCACCCGCTTGGGAAAATAGAAAGAAGAATCTCGCAAACCCAAAAGCACAATTCTATCAAAACCCCTGGTATTGGCAACGTACTTGTTCAATCTCCAAAACGGTGGACACCATATAATATTCGTGGTAGTAGCCTTTGCAATCAAAAGCTTCCTCTTGTGAAACATAAAAGGGGAATACTCAAATGGAGGGGCTACCAATTTGAGATGTTCTTTAAGCCAAATAGTCAATAAGAGAGGACTCCCTTGAGACATGGCACCGGTCCTATGCAGCTCATCAAGACCATGAAGTGTCTCACCTAATACTAAAGGAAGGATGTTCCTAGAACGTCTCCTAGCTTGCAAGACAATTTCCACCAATTGGGAGTCAACCAAGCCACCCCTACATGTGAAAAATACATCTCCAAAAAGAGAAAGGGCCAAGAAGTTTCGTTTATAAACATGGAAAGCCTCATCATCCGAATCTCCATCAAAGCATCCAGGAAAAGAAGAACAATCCACCCACCGACGGTGAACCAAGTCATAACATATATTAAGGGGAATTCCCAATAATTCGTTCAAAGCCTCCGAATGATTTCTATCATACTTAGGAACGCAATCTCACAGGTTAAAGGCATGTCCAAGATAGTGGCAAATTCCTCTATGGTGGGTACCATCTCATTAAGAGAGAAATTAAAGAGATGAAGAGAAGGATCCCAAAATCTAGCAGCTCCTTGCAAAAGATTCCAATCCGGTTGGAGATTCTTCAAAGTAAAGAGGATTCTAAATCCAAATTCTTCAACAAACCTATTGCGAGCACGATTTTGAAACGATCTCACAAAACTCCTTGATGCTTGCTTAAAAGCTTGGATTGAGTCGAGAGGCAAAGAAAATTCATCAACAATCATGGACGTTGGAGCAATTTCCTTGGAAGCCATGGATCAAAGGGTTAAAGAAGAATTTTGGTCCTAATAGAATATCCCCAGAGTTTTAGATGCCTGAATGTAGTGTTGGAA
Source organism: Adenophora triphylla var. japonica (assembly GCA_022495995.1). Classification (NCBI taxonomy): domain Eukaryota; kingdom Viridiplantae; phylum Streptophyta; class Magnoliopsida; order Asterales; family Campanulaceae; genus Adenophora; species Adenophora triphylla. The sequence continues at coordinate 410,385 of JAFEMH010000903.1, forward strand.
CTGACTACATGTGTTTATAAAAAGGAAAACATGACAAAAATCATGTTTCGAAAAGGAAAAGAACTCCTACCTGGGAAGCGTGTATCGCGCGAGACACCTTATCCCGCGCGGGACAACCCTTCTGTAAATTCTGCAGATCTTCTGCACAAAAGATCAATCTAGCCCCGACTTGCTGAAACAAGTCTCGAAACCTGCAAATATATTCCTCATACACAGTACATATGCCAAGACCTTCTCAAATACATACCCAAAACTTGACCAGATTTGGCCATTACATTACTCGTGGATATCACCACGGAAGTCGAGAAAGCTAAAACTAACTAATTAGAACTAGGTTAGTAAATAAGGAAAAATTGTTGTTGTGTAGCTTACATGCTAACAGGTACCAAGAAAAAGAAGATGTTTTGGGCCAACCTGACCAATATTTACAGATTCCAGACAATCTCAAAGATACGGGGGAGTAAGGGAGACCTATGGTATCATATCTCCTGAGCTACCGGCACCGCCATCATCACCATCACCGGGGCTACCGTCCCTTATCAATCTCTTGACTCCGCTAGTAGGGGTCACTGCCGAGGTAATCGTCGACGCCGCCGAAGCCGCCTTATGAAATAGCTTCTTGGAGAGGTCTGACACCAAGGCCATCAATACAGCCATACTGCTCACCCCACGGTTGTAATATGCCACGGACTTGGTAATCTGTTAACAAAAGGAAATACTCAGAAAAGATCGGACATATACACTTATATGGACGATGCAAGAAACAATATAAGCAGAAAAATATATCAGTCTTACAGAAGAGACGTTCGGAGGTAGGGGATAACCCTCAGGAATATGATCCGTGATCGGGAAGGAGCCCATCATCTGCATGCCTCCCATCATGTATGAGTAGCTCGGAGGACCATAATCCGGCATAAAGGGCAGAGGACCCGCATACTGAGAAGAAGAGCCTGGGGCCGACGAACCAGAAGCAGAAGCATATGCACGTGGCTGCCTACCACCTACCACAAGGGGACCCATCAAACGGGGCAAGAATTCCTCATACGAAGCCCCTAGGACCACACAGTCCTCTGTTGCATATCCATTCACATAATTGACGTATACCTCAGCAGAAATAGAAGAAGTAGAGTACATCTCTCTGGGCGGATCTTCTGGTACTCTCCTGACAAGTGAACCCCTGCCATGCTAAGGGAAGACTCTCTCACCCAAATACATAGTATCACCCTCGAGTGACACCAAGATCCTCTGAGTATCTGTGACGGCCCACGCGCCATACACCTCATTCTCAAAGAGAGTCCACGGATATAAACCCTGATGCTCAAAGCTAAAACCGTCCAACAAGGCCTATGCCTCCTCCACGGTTAAGGTCCAATCCTCTCCCTCCTCATCATTAACAGTACGGTTGGAGTGGCTCCATCTCTTGATATCCGGAAACTGAGCCCCACGCTCATTTAGCTCAAACTTGTGCAAAGAAAAGACAGCATACCCCCATAACTGTACAAGAAAACAGAACATGATTCAGTACAAAGCATGGATGAAATATGCAGTATATGAATAAGCGACAAGATGAAGTCAGAAAATGTACCTCCCAAGCATAAGAATACCCCTGCATGGTATCTCTGGTGTGCCTACATGCCTCATCCATAGCATGGTAACAGAAGGTCAGGCCAGCTGAGCCCCAATCATACGTACTCACAATGTCAAGATCCTCCAACATCCCTAAAAGAGCAATACGGACAGTGGAAGAATGGCTGGAAAAGATCATTTTCGACAGAATGTACCAGAGGGAACCCCTCCTTAAGACTTGGTCCACGACCGCGTTGGCCTTATCTGCATAAGCCTCAATCTGGCCGCTAAGGGGAGCAAGCTCAAAAGCAAATCCTTTGATCTTGTTAGGGACAAAACCAATGAGTTACCTCCACTTGGTTGGGCTCACCGGCTTGTAACCCCCAATTGCAGGAAGAGGATCGCCAGCACACTCTAACCCGGTGATAGCCAAGAAATCGATCGGAGTCATGGTAACTTCCCCAAAGTGTAAATGAACAGTGTGGGTGGTATCGATACCGCAAGTCACGGAACGAGCCGAACGTGACATGCGAATAATTGCCCGATACGACGTCATGTCAACCAAAATAATTGATCCAAAGATCAATTCATCCCGCATAATTTGGAATCCAAATAAGTGAATTATCTCTTGGTTGGTCGAAAACAGTAAACCACTCCATCAAAAAGCCCGATTCAGCACCCTGGCAGATGAATCGTCATTAAAAAGTTTGATTCAGCGCCCTTACAGGTGAATCGTCATCAAAAAGCTCGATTTAGCGCCCTTACAGGTGAATCGTCATCAAAAAGCCCGGTCCCATGCCATACAGACCGTCATCTCATCAAACCCCAATTCGGAGCTCTTATAGGTGAATCTTCGGACAGGCAGGTATATACAGAATTGGGTCATGACTTGATTTCTCAGTGTATGAGTTTACCTTTTCATAAAAAATCTTCGATTTTCAAAATACCTATAACAGCCTTTTAGTGTTTGGAGTCTAACTATGTTTTGGTCTGATTCTTCGATAGAGATACGTAGGCAGCCGTGAGGCACAACCATCTCGATGTTCAGAATGATGTATTTTCTATCGACGACAAGACTTCTTTCATAAGACTTGTCGCCGAGGGGCTCTGTAGACACCCCATTCTGAACCTATCGTAGCAGAGTTATACCACTCTAAGTCCGGCCTTCAATTTTAGAGTAGATATCCACCATTTCGTCATGTTTCGTTAATTTTTGACTAAAGGGTGTTAGTTTGGACTAAACTACATACGAGATAACAAGGGGAGGACAAATTTGTCCTTTGTGAAGCCTTGTCCCGCACGGGACATGGAGTGTCTCGCGCGATACTACCCCTCTGCAGGAGGGGCAGATTGACTTACTATATCGATTTTGACCTCTTTTCTTGATCAATACTTATCCAATCTGGGTCTATACTGATTGTAGAGATCTGGAACCTTCTTTGAAAGATATCCTAAATCTCTTGAGTCTCCTAAACTTGGTGACCAAGTAAATAAATCCCTATAAATACTGGATGATTTTCAGTATTTCGGAAGAGGAGGTTGAGGTCCCAATCCGAGACACAACTCACACACAATTTGCTAGTTTCTCTCCTTGAAAGACTCCTGCAAATCACTCTAAAACAACACACAAATTCGTCCATCAACCTTGTTGATCGACGAATATCAAGATTTAAGCCTAGAATCAAAGCGAAACTCTGTCCAAATCACTTTTCGACCTAAAGGTAATCTTCCTTTCTTCTTTATCTATTCTAATTGATCTTTAGAGTGGTATAAGCATATCAAATCTGGGATCGGCCTAGAGCCTCTTCAAATCATGAAGATGGTTTTGAAGCAATCGATCCCATATCCATTTAATCTAATTAAATGGATGTTTTTCTTCATTTCTTTCTTAAAAAGAACTAATTATTTAAAACCCCTTAAGCAAGATCGATCTTCGGATTGGGTGGATGTGGTGCTCCCTGACCTTCCAAATCTATCACTTAAGCCCCGAACCCAAATTTCTTAAATTGATTTTTCTATATTTCCTCATAATAATATAGGTGGCGACTCAATAAACAAATCAATAGAATAAAAGAGGTGAAATTCCTCATTGCTAGAAAGGGTAGGAATTTCTTTTTCAAATAGAGTTAGTCTCTATCTTTCCTAATATAATGGTTGGGTGATTATTTTATTTTGGTCATTCTTCACTATTTTTTCCCATTTTATTCTGTTATTTGTTTCATTCAATTAAACTCATTTTTAAGGCATTTCTTTTTTTTTTTTTTCCGTTTTCCATGTCATTCGATAAAACTTATTTATAACATAATAATTAGTCATTCTAAAAGGTTGAACATATCTTTTAAGGCATATCTTTCAAGGTTGATAAGAAAAACTTGAATTCAAATAGGTTAAAGGGTTGGTATTTCTGTTACAAATAGAGTCAATTTTTATCTTTCAAATGTAATGGTTAATTACTGTGAATTTTGGTCATTCGTCTCTATTGATTTCCTTTTCAACTTTTTATTAGTATATAGATTTTGTAGACATAAATGAAAATGTTCAAATTTGGTTAAAAGGTTGGTATGGCTAAGGTGTATGATAGACTTTCTTGGTTTGCCTTGATTAAGGTGATGAGGAGATTTGGCTTTGCTAAAGAATGGCTGGACATGATCTTTAGATCCCTCATGTGGCTTTTCATACGGGCAACCTTAATGTTCCTGTCATCTCTCATTTGTCCTATGCTGATGACATTATTATCTTCTGCAACGGAAGTATTCCTTCTCTTGAGCGTCATATGGAGTTTTTGGCATCTTATCAACGCTTCTCTGGGCAGCTTGTTAGCATTTCTAAATCTTGTTTTCTGACGGGGCGGAATGTTGCTGAGCATGATAATGATATCTCTCTTATTACGGGGTTTCAAAAGAAAAACTTGCCTATTGTTTATTTAGGGTGTCCTCTTTATATTGGTAGGAAAGTGCAATCTTTGTTTGATCCTGTCATGCAGAAGCTTCGGGATAAGCTAGACTTGTGGCAAGGTAAATTACTTTCGGCTGGTGCTAAGCTTGTCTTGATTAAGTCCTGCCTCCAAGCTATTCCCATTTATTATATCTCTTTACTTGATCCTCTGAAGTGTGTTGTTAATGCCATGAACCGTCTTATTGCTAATTTCTTTTGGAGTAGCTCTGACGGGGGAAATAAGTGTCATTGGGTGTCTCAAAATGAATTTTTCTGGCCTATTGAGGAAGGGGGATTAGGCCTCCGCAAATTTGAGGAGATGGCGACTGCCTTTTCTATGAAGCTTTGGTGGAGGTTTCGTACGTCCAACTCTCTTTGGGCCCAGTTTCTTGCGGCCAAATATTGTCGTGGTACTCATCCTATGGATGCCATCTCTAGGTTGGGTTGCTCCCACATTTGGAAGCGTATGGTTGCTGCTAAAGATTTGGTGGAGTGCCGTATTGCTTGGGGTGTGGGTTGCGGTGATATTTCTATTCAAGAAAAGTGGCTTCCTCATGATATTCCTCTCCTTGATAATCGTCATGATCAGATTTTTTCATTATTTGAGGGTGGTGTTTTAAGGGAAGATTATATCTGTGATACTTTTGGGCAGCAATGTTTGTTGGAGCTTCAATCCTATGGTATTCGGCTTGATGGAGATCGCGATCAGCCATTTTGGTCTCCTTCCTCTTCGGGCAGATTTTCTATATCTTCGACTTGGAGGGAGTGTAGAATGCCCCATACTCGGAGTAGGGTCTTTGCTTGGTGCTGGCATAAGCACATTCCTCTTAAGGTGTCCATCTTCATGTGGAAATGCCTGAAGGCTGCTCTCCCTACTGATGACAACATATCTCGTAAAGGTATCTCTACTGTTTCTCGTTGTCATTGTTGTGCTAACCCTTCTCTTGAATCCTTGCAGCACATTCTTCTTCATGGTGATATTGCCTTTCATGTGTGGAATTTCTTTGGAAATTTAATTGGATTCCAAGTCTCGGGTTCTTCTATCATGCAAAGGATGATTGCTTGGCATGATTGTAAAAACTCTAAGCTTAGTCGGGCTGTGTTATGGTTGGGAGATATTCTTTCGACTTTCATTTGTTGGGAGCTTTGGAAGCATAGAAATAAATGCAGGTTTGATGATGGGACTCCTAGTTGGGAAAAGGTTCGTAATAATATTCAATTCCAAGTCAGTGAAATTCTTCGTGCTCACAGATTATCCTTTCATGTCCATCCTTCGGAGGTAAACATCGCTCTTTATTTTAATATTATTATGGCTTCCCCGTCTATTGCTCGTGTCAAGCTTGTTTCTTGGTCCCCTCCTCCTGTGGGACAAGTGAAAATTAATACGGATGGAGCTTCTCGTGGAAATTCGGGCATTGCTTCGGGTGGTGGTATTTTGCGCCAACATGATGGGTCTTTTATTTTTGCGTTTTGTCATTTTTATGGTAATACTACTAACATGGTTGCTGAAGCCAGGGCTGCTCTTGATGGTATTACTCAAGCTAGGTTAATGGGTTTTAATCCTCTTTGGCTTGAGGTGGATTCTGAAGTTTTGTCTCACATCTTACTTCGCAAATGCAATATTCCTTGGGAGATTTGGTATTTCATTCAAGCCATTTTCAGATTCATGGAGGAAGTGCCTATTTAGGTAACTCATGTCTACAGGAAAGGTAATAAAGTGGCAGATTTTCTTGCAAATATCTCGGCAGATGAGAAAGCGGATTTTCAGTTTCCTTCGTTGGAGTCTTGCCCCAAGCTGTGCCAGAGCCTTCTCTACTTTGATCGGATTTCGTATCCTAATATTAGGCACTAGTTTCTTTTTATTTATTGATGTATTTTTCTTTTGTTCTTAGACCCCCCCCCCCTTTTGTTGAGGATCTTACAAGTTGTGTAAGAACTCCCCCTAGGTTTTTTTCTCTGGTGGTTAAGGTTGTCATGTCCCCCCACCATGTTTGTAATTTTATTTTTCGTTATTAATAAAATCTAGGGAGTACCGTCTCCTTTTGCCAAAAAAAAAAAAGTTAAAAGGTTGGTGGTCTCAACTATCATCAAAATGCCATAAGTAGTAACTAATGCACTTCACTTTCCCCGTAAAGGTTTTTTTTTTTTTGAGTAAATATTCTTATCAATTCATTATTTTTTTCTGAGTTCTTTCTATTGTGCACGTATCCAAGCAACCATTCCAACCTCTTTAATGAGACAGTTTGATGGCAAAGTTGAGGAGCATAGTGTTTATGTTCTGTCAAACATGTTTGTTGTTGACAATTGTAGCAAGTACAAGATAACAAACCATTCCTATAGACTCATTTTCATGGCTGCCATGGAAGTAATCTCACTTGGCGAAAAAAATTTTCTAAACAATATTTATTCTAGTTGATGCCATTTCCTGAAATTTTTACTCTTGATTGTACTGGGAACTCTTTTCTGATTGGTAAGTTATTTGAGTAGATTACAATATGACTATACTAATTTATCATATTCAAATATTTTTTTGATTCGATTGCAGATGTTATAGGAAGGGTTGTATTAAAGGGACTCTAAGGTATCAATATGGGAGCAAATTTGTTGAAATAGAGTTGGAAGATAGCAGGTTATTTTTTCAGTCTTTATTTTCTCTGTTTTGTTTTCTGACTGTTTTTATGAACTTTGATTTTCTTTGTTCTGTCCATTCTATTTTAGTTATTTATTATTGTCTTAGTTAAGAATGAAAATAGATTAATGATTGTTGGGTTTTTTTTCTTTTAAGATCTGCTGTTTTTATAGTGCACTTGTATTTTAATGAGTCAGTGAGTTCATACCTGTTAAACTTAATCATATACCTTATAAGTTTTCTCCTTCTCAGCCTTCTCTTTTTGAACTATGTCTTCTGTATCTCCATTACGAAATCAACATTAAACTAAAAATCCTACACACATATATCGCAGAACCAATTTCCATTGCAAAATACCACTCTATTGTTTTAACTTCACTAATGTGATAAAATATTTTATACAAAGTGTTTTATGACACATTCTCATTAAAGGTTTTTACCTGTTACCAAAAAACATTTTTTGGATGACTTAGTTTTGTGCAAATATAATTGTAATAGCTTTGTGCTATAATAATTAAGTTGGATATGTTTATTCCGAAAGATTACCCTATAAAACAACATGAAGCTGCCTGCAAGTATTGTATTAGTGTTGTTTAGAATAGTGATATATGAAATACCCATAAAGATTCTTCTATGCGAAGTGAGGATCTGAACCCTTGCCATTCGATATTCTTGGATCTCAAGTACATGTCAGGAGGTATAAAACACAAATTCCACGCTATAAATATAATTTGTAAAGAGTTAGCATTTGTAGTTTCTGATGCCAAATGAATTATAATTGACACCATCCGACATGATAATTTCCTTAAAAAAAGATTGTAGAAAGGAAATGAGATTCTAAACCACATGACGGGGTCTAAATCTCCTTCATACCGAGTATCCTCATTATAGATACCGGGCTCATATTCATACCCCTATGATCTCTCACTTGGCTTTTGCGGATGATGTTGTTATTTTCTGCAATGGCTCTAAGGATTCTCTTAATGGTCATATGAGATGCTTGAATTGGTATCAATCTTTCTCGGGTTAGCTTGTTAGTTCGGCAAAGTCATGTTTTGTTACTGGAGTTCACAATGAGACGCGGGATGCTACTATTTCTGAGGCGACGGGATTTCAAAAGAAGGATCTTCCTATTATATATTTGGGCTGCCCGCTATATGTTGGTCGGAAAAAACTTTCCCTGTTTGATCCAGTTTTGCGAAAGATGGAAGCTCGTTTAGCTACGTGGCAAGGTAAGTTACTTTCTTTTGGGGCTAAGTTGACGCTCATCAAATCTTGTCTTCAGGCTATCCCTCTTTATTACATTTCCCTTCTTGATCCTCCCAAGGGTGTGATTAATTCTATGTACCGTCTCATTTCCAATTTCTTTTGGTGTAATGTGGATGGTATTCATAAGTGCCATTGGGTTAGGAGATCCAGCATGTTTCTTCCTGTTTCAAAAGGAGGTCTTGGGCTTCAGAAGTTTGAAGATATGGCTATGGCTCTTGCTATGAAGTTGTGGTGGCGTTTTAGGTGCTCTACATCTCTTTGGACAGATTTTATGGCTTCTAAGTATTGTCATGCTACTCATCCTATGGATGCTACTAAAACATCTTATGCTTCCCATATTTGGGGTAGAATGATTAATGCTAAGCCGCTGGTAGAAAATAATATCTGTTGGCGCGTTGGGAGAGGTGATATCTCGGTTCATGACCATTGGTTGGCTGATTCTTCGTTGTTGAATGGGGATCATGTTGAAGTTTCTTCCCTTTTTGTGCATGGTCAGCCTCGGTTGGACTACATTCAGAATTTGTTCGGCAACCAGCTTTTAAGCTTCATCCGGGATAATAATATTTGTCTTACGAACAGTCTGGATATTTTATATTGGCTCCCTAATGCTTCGGGTATTTTCTCTGTCTCTTCGGCTTGGAATGTGTGTAGAGAAAAAGGTATTTCTAATCCTTTCTTTGAATATTGTTGGCACAAGCACATCCCCCTTAAAGTTTCAGTTTTTATGTGGCGTGTCCTCCATCATGGCCTTCCCACTGATTGTGCTATTCAAAAGAGGGGTATTCAATTTGTTTCTTCTTGTAATTGCTGCTCTCTTCCTTCTATTGAAGATTTGGATCATCTGTTTGTGTACGGAGATATTGCCAAGGCTGTTTGGAGTTTTTTCTCTAATAATATGGGTCTAAGGATGTACTCTTTTAATATTCGTTCTATTTTGGCTAGTTGGTGGTTTAACAACTCAAATCGGGACTCTCAAGGTATTTCTTGGCTTAGACGGATTCTTCCTTGTTTCATTTTGTGGGAAATTTGGAAGAGTAGAAACAAAGCTAGGTTTGATAGTGTTAAAATGTCCCCGTCTCAGATAATTTCTTCTGTTTCCAATTCAATCAAGGATGTGGTTAAAGCTTTTGACATTAATTTTCCGGGTTCTTGGAATACGGCTAGAATTTTTGATTTTTTTGGTATGACCGCCTCTTCTATGGTTAAAAAGAAGGTGAGGAAGGTTCTCTCTCTAAGATTTTCTCTCTCTAAGATTTTCTCTCCTAATCCCGTCCTAGGGTTTCTTCCCTAGGGGCAGCAGCCCCGCCTGCACATGGCTGCTTCCATGGATTCTACGCCTTTCTTTGATGTTATGATGATGGAAAACAACTTCCCCCTCAACCCTAAGCATGCGGCGCCGCTAGTACCACCACAAAACCCCATTTTGGTAAGCGCTGCACCCAACCCTAATGCTACCAAGCAGCCGCTGCCTGCTGCAAATTTTGATTCGTCTGCTCCGCATTTGGCAAACCCTAATGCGTCTTCATCCTCTTTTCGTTGCGGCCGCACAAAGATCACAAGCCCTAGCCGCATCTAACCCTAACCAGATTGCATCTAAGCAACACTCAAAGTCTTTTGCAGACCTGTTTTCGAAGACTGATAATTGCAACCAGGCGTCTCCATCTATCCCTGTTGGTACACATAAAGGTATACCTTCAATTAAATTATCAAATGAGTTAATCTCAGATTTTGCTAGACCCTTTGCATTCACCCTTGTTGGGAAATTTAAACATGGAAGGCCATCTATGGAGGAAACTCGGATGGCCTTTGCTAAGTTTCAGCTAAAGGGACAATACAAGCTTGGGCACTTGGATGCTCGACATTTATTAATTCAGTTATCTATGGAGATTGATTATCAAAGAATGTTCATGAAAGATGTTTGGTATGTGACCAAATACCCCATGTGTACTCTTTCTTGGTCACCATCATGGAGGCCGGAGCAAGAATCTTCGATTGTCCCCATTTGGGTTGGAATACCTGGGCTGCCGGTTCACCTTTTCAATAGGCATTTTATCTTTGCTTTGGCTAAGTTGATTGGTACCCCTCGCTTTAGATAAAGCTACTTCGGATCTTTCAAGACCTAGCGTTGCGAAAGTTTTGATCAAAGTAGATGTGCTGAAAAAACTTCCTGGGGAAGTCTTTGTTGAATGTGGGGATGCTTGGCCAAGTTTTACCCAAAAAATTGTTTACGAGAATGTGCCAAAATATTGCAAGCATTGTCTTTTGTTTGGCCATGAATTTGTTCAATGCAAGAAGGCAAATCCTAGCTTAAATACTCAGAAAAAATCTGTTACTGTTGTGCCTACCGTGGAAATTACGGAAGAAAGAGTTGATGATAAAAAGGCTGAAACTTTACCTTCCACTGCTGATAATAAGGTGGTGGAGGTTAAGGGGTTGGAAGCTCAAGTTAATGTCGGCCAAGCTGCAGAAAAAATGAAGGATGGGGCTGTCCCATATCATGCTCGAAGAGGTGTGCCTCTTTCCAATACTGTTAATAAAATTCTGCAGAAAGTGTCAAAAGATGTTGTCAAAGGGAACGATGGTTCTCAAAATATTGTGGAGGAAGTGCGGATGCAAAAGGATGTTAGCCCTCAAGTTGCTGTGGTTGTTGCTACCAAGGATGATGGTTCGGCTAGTGTGGCTGCTCAAGAAGACTTGGCTGCTGGTTTAGTTACTGCTGCAAATAATGTGGCTGCGGTTGTTGGTGTTGTTGGTGACAATGCTAAAACTAATGATAACATGGCTGTTCATGTTGGTGGTGTTGGTAATATCAATGCTCCAACAAATGATATGGAGGCTATTATGCGCAACATTGCTCGTTATAGGGAATCCCATCCTCCCCAACCTTATGTGGAAGTAGAACCAAAATCTCCAGAGCGTTTTTCGGCTTCAAGGGCCCCATATTCCTTTGTCACTGATATGGCTGGCTACACTCCTTTTACTCCGTCTCACAAAAAGAATACAAATGCTGATGGTTTTACAATGGTTTCTTCTCGGAAATGGCGTGGAAGATCGGCTTCTCCTCCTGATAATTTTGTTTGAAGGGTTTTATTCTTCCCCTCTTGATAGCTTAGGGCTTAGTTCCCCCCTTCCTCTTGTTTTGGGGCGGTCCAGATGGACTTGCACCCCTCCCCTTAGCTTTCTTGATTTTATTGTTGGCTTTAAGCCCCACATTGTAGATTTCTTTTCGTTTCCGTTATTTTATTTATAAAATCTAGGGAGCTACGTCTCCTTTCGTTTTAAAAAAAAAAAAAAGAAGGTGAGATTGGTTTCGTGGTCTCCTCCTTTATTTGAGCCTTTTAAGCTCAATACAGATGGTGCATCCAAAGGTAATCCAGGTTTTATTTCATGAGGAGGTGTTATTCGGAATGCTAAAGGTGATCTCATTTTTGCTTTCTCTCATTTCTATGGGTATGGTTCGAATATGATTGCTGAGGCTAAGGCTGTTAGAGATGGTCTATTTTTTGCAAGGAGCTTTGGTATTAGTTCTTTATGGCTTGAGATTGACTCTGAAGTTCTTCTCAAAATTTTAATTGAGGAGTATCATATTCCTTGGTCCATTTGGTATGTTGTGCTAGAGATTAAACGTCTTTTACATTTAATGTCGGTTCGGATCACTCATATTCTTCGGGAAGGAAATAAGGTTGCTGATGGGCTTGCTAATTCTGCTGCAATTACCCGGTCTAACTCCTGTTATTACTCTTTTGATACTCTCCCTAGTATTTGCAAGGGACCTTTGGTGCTAGATCGATCTTCTACTTCATATATTAGGCTCTTATGGCTAGATTCCTTTTTTATTTATTTTCTATGTACTCTAGTCTTCCCTCCCTTTATTGTAGAGGACCTTACGCCTTGTGTAAGGACTCCCCCCTAGGTTTTTTTCTTGGTGGTTGAGGTTGTCATGTCCCCCACCATGTTTGTACTATTTTTTCCTTATTTATAAAATCTAGGGAGGTGCCGCCCTCCTTTCGCCAAAAAAAAAAAAAAACATGACTGTTGTTACCTCCGTCCTATCCCGCCTTGAGATCTAAGAAGTTCAAATAGCAAAAACTTTTTTTTTGTGTTATGAAATTCTATTTTTTAGGAACATCTCTTTTAGGGAACACCTCTTTATAGGATTATTTGATTGTTGTGGGTAAGCACACTCAACTGCAGGGATTATGGACTTAGGATCAATCATTTTTTTCTCCTTTGTAGTTTCCTAGATCAAGAATAATTAAATCATTCGTAATATACAAATAGCAAAAACCATATACTCCCTCCGTCCCAAAATGATTTTTTTTAATAAAATAATCAAATTTACTATTCATCAAGAATTTTTTTTTTTTTACAATTTTTTTTTGGACATTTATTTTGGGATGGAACTTGGAGTACATGTGATACACGTTACATTATAGAAATAATATTTTTTTAAAGCAAATGACACCACAGTCTTACTTCTTGGTACAATATCTCGATTTCAGTCTATAATAATCAATTGCACCAATAGCCTTTCCTCGAAGGCCCTAGAAACCTGTCCATAAATAACTAAATAATGAGGTTACAAAACGTATGTTCTAACTGAGTCATTTTTGCCACTTAAAATACAATGCACAATAATGGAGTATAAGTAAAGCTAAAGTGCAAAGTATCTATTAAACTTAGTTCCTGCAGCCCAAAATGATGAAATCCATCAGATCAAACAAATTTGTCCTCAAACCACTTAAATGGAAGCCTAGTAATAAAAATTCACAAATTTATGAATCTATAAAAATCATTTAAGAATCAGTTTCATAAGCTTTCTAGCCTCAACAATATCTGAGAATCTAACCATATATAATTCTAAGAAAGTTAACATGATGTTGTAGTGAACATCTTGATGCAATACTTGCTGCAATGCATGAGGAGTTAACCAAGTGAACTTTTGCCCCCCCCCCCCACCTACCTATGCCTGAAAATGCAATTTCCCAAACTTTAACCTTTTTCTTCAAACGAAGTACAACAACCACCATAACAACAAGCTCGACCCAAACAATACCTGGTAATATATTCTTCTCATAGATACGAAAGTTTTTCTCAGTTTGTGAGTTTGAGTATTATAGGTGTTGGGTTTTAGGGTTACATGCGCAGCGGAAGATTTAACATAAACACAAAACCCTAGCCATGAATCCGTCTAATATGAAGAGATTAAAACTACGAATATAGATTTACTAACCTTTATTGCGAGTTTGTCTTTCGTACACGAATCGTAATTCACATTGAGTCGTAGACGAAACTTTGATCTTCTTCCTTGTTCTTCCTTGCTCTGAATCAACAATGGTAGGCCTTCAAGCTTTAGGTGATAAAACAATCACCCTCTATTTATAATCCACACGAGAACGAACCAAGATCTGATCTTGTTGGATTGCTAGAAATTCCCCAATTGTTGAAACTCTTTTCAACAATCTATGGCTAATCAGAAATTGAATCTAGGGTATTTTGGTCTTTGATTCGTAATCAGAATCAAGAGATATGTGTTTCTCAAGCCCTAAAATTCGTGTCACTTGGCTGAGGTAAAAGGGGCTATTTATACTTTATAAATATCCCTAACACTTAGGGAGAAAATCCCTAATCCAAAGCCAAAACGGAATCTGGCAGACCTTGGGAGCGGACGCTCCCCTTCTTTGGGAGCGGACGCTCCCCAATTTCCAAAAACTATTCCCGGGTTTTGATCAATTGGGAGCAGACACTCCCCCTTGTCCAGAAACTGATTTTTCCATTTTGAGAGCCATTTTTCAATTCGTTCTTTTTGTGTGACCCCATAGGAATTATATTTATGTTACTAGTGAGTCGAAACATCGATCCTCACAAGACATAAGTGGTTTCTAGCAAGCCATTATGTCCACCTAATTAATATAACATCAAAGATTGATTTCTTGATAGATCATTGTAACAACCCCTTTTGTCACACGATGTCATATTGAACATAAGACATGGTCCACGTCAACTTAAATTGTTCAATGCTTTCTCGACTCCGAATATGTTGCTAACCCAAGTGCATTTGATCTCTATCAAATCTCTTGAGTGTGGCCACACATTTCATCAACACAATTCATCGAGGGACCCAAGAAGACATCTCTCTTTACGAGGGACAAATCCCATCTTGACTTATCATTCTTCCCTATAAGGTGACCGCTTAGGTCGGTTGTGAGGTGGTGGTGTCCTAATGTGACCACTGAGGTCGGTTTTGAGGACGTAGTGGTGTCCTAAGGTAATCGTTGAGTCGGTTGTGAGGACGTGGTGGTGTCCTAGGGTGATCACTGAGGTCGGTTGTGAGGACGTGGTGGTGTCCTAAGGTGACCGCTGAGGTCTGTTGTGAGGACGTGGTGGTGTCCTAAGGTGACCGCTAAGGTCGGGTGGCTGGACCCTTTGATAGGATTCCTACGTATCCCGAATGGGAATCAAGTCTGATCGTAGTTCGTGTGTGAGGGCAATTTTGAGGGGCCTCGACTTTTGGGGAACTATTTGTAGGCGTTTGACCTGAATTGAGACTATTCCTTGAGGTGTCTCGGCCTGAGTTGAGACTGTTCCTTGGGGTGTCTCGGCCCGAGTTGAGACTGTTCCTTGGGACGTCTCACCCTGTGTGACTATTCAAAGTGTCTAAACCTAAGTGAGAGCAATTCGGAGGTGTCTCGACCTGAGTTTGAGGCTTGGTTCAGGAGTATGAACTTAAGTTGAGGCTTTTTTGGGAGGCGTGCTTGCCTTGTGATTAGTTTTGGGAGGTGTGTTTGCCTTGTGATTGATTTTTGGGGGCGTGCTTGCCTTGTGATTGATTTTTGGGAGGCGTGTTTGCCTTGTGATTGATTTTGGGAAGGCGTGCTTGCCTTGTGATTGATTTTTGGGAGGCGTGCTTGCCTTGTATTTGATTTTTAGGAGGCGTGCTTGCCTTGGGATTTGTGTTTAGAAGGCATTTACCCCTTGGGATTTGTGTTTGAAGGCGTTTGCGCCTTGGGATTTGTGTTTGAAGGCATGTGCGCCTTGGAGTTCGGACTTACGATGGCGGCCGGACACACTTGCAAATCTGGTTTTCTTAACCAGAATCAGATTTCAAAAATGCCATTTCCTTTTAACTTTCAATTTCCAGCCAGGGGAGAAGAAAGAAGAGGAGAAGAAAATTCAATTTTTGAGCCAAAATTTCTCAAGAAAACCCTTCCAAGTCGCTAGATTACTATCATGGCGGAAAGATTGAGGCGAGGTCGTCGTCAAAGGGGCCGATAGGCCATAGAGAGGAGGTTGGATCTCCAAAGAAATTTTTCTTCCTTCGCACCTTCAACAATCAACCCGGATGAGTTGTATCCGAATGTGAGGGTGCACACCTCGTGGGGGAAAGCGGTAATGAAGGTAAGAAATCAAGTTTTTTGTTTTGATTCTTGCTTTGAAATGGTGTATGCTAGAACTAGGCTTTCAGTTTTGCAATTTGGGGCTTTTGTTGTTGCCATGATCAATTTGTGAAATTGATGTTAATTTATTGAAATTGGGTGCGTAGAGATTGCGGGTATGTGATTTTTGTTCGAAAATGTGGAGTTTAACTCTTATTTGTGAAAATAAAGTGCCTCTCCTTGAAATGCATGATTTGGTGACTTGTACCTTGATGCTGTTTTTGTATGTACATGGTTTTTTGTAAGAAAAATTGTCGTGTAGGAATGGACTTTGTGTGGGGAAATTGTGTGAAATGTACCGTGTTTATGTGACGGACTTTTGTTTGAAAATGTGTCGTGTAGGGACGGATCCCTTTGTGTTGGAAAAATGCTTTGTAGGGACGGATCCCTTTTGTTGAAAAATGTGGGGACGGACCCTTTTGTTGGAAAAAAATGTGTTGTGGGACGGATCCCTTTTGTTGGAAAAATGTGTGTAGGGACGGATCCCTTTTGTTGGAAAAATGTGTGTAGGGATGGATCCCTTTTGTTGGAAAATGTGTGTAGGGACGGATCCCTTTTGTTGGGAAAATGTGTGTAGGGACGGATCCCTTTTATTGGAAAATGTGTGTAGGGACGAATCCCTTTTGTTGGAATTCTTGTTTTCTTCTCCAACCCTTTGATCCATGGCTTCCAAGGAGATCGTTCCAATGTCAATGATTGTTGATGATTTTTCTTTGCCACCCGAAGCAGTTCAAGCTTTTGAGCAAGCATCAAGGAGTTTTGTGAGATCTTTTCATAATCGATCTCGCAATAAGTTTATTGCAGAATTTGATTCAGAATCCTTTTTACTTTGAAGAATCTCCAACCAGATTGGAATCTTCTGCAGGGTGCTGCTAAATTTTGGGACCCTTCCATTCATCTCTTTAATTTCTCTCTTAATGAGATGGTACCCACCGTTGAGAAATTTGCCATTATCCTGGATATGCCCTTGACTGGTGAGATTGCTGTTCCTAAGTTCGATAGGAACCATTCAGAAGCGTTGAATGAACTATTAGGGTTTTTTTTTTGGCGAAAGGAGACGGTACTCCCTAGATTTTATTGATATAAGCAAAAATTACAAAACATGGTGGGGGACATGACAACCTCAACCACCGGAAAGGAAATACAGGGCTTAAAGCCAACAGAGAAATAAAGAAAACTAAGGGGAGGGGTGCAAATCTAAATGGACAGCCCCAATACAAGAGGAGGGGGAAAGCAACTAATCTGAAAATAAATGAAATCGACATCTACGGGGAGTGAGCCAGCATCTAACGAGCTGCCCATTACAAGGGGAAGGGGGGGACAAAAGCTACTACAAACGTACATAAGGAACACCAGCTCTATCCAATTTATAAGCACCATAACATCCTTTTGGAAGATCAGAAGTTGTGTAAAACCAAACATTCCTCTTTCGATTGGCAGCCACATTAGCGAAAAAATCTGCAATCTTATTACCTTCTCGAAAAGTATGAGAGACACGCACCTGGATGGAATTCATAATTTGCTTCATTCTTTGGACGAGATAATGAATTTCCCATGGGATATGATAATCTTTTATTAAGATTTTCATTAAAACCTCTGAATCCACTTCAAGCCACAATCGAGTGATACCAAACTTTTGAGCAAAAATCAGCCCATCTAGAGCCGCATAAGCTTCCGCCCACATGTTCGTACGAACCCCATAATAATTTCCAAAACCATATAAAATGTTTTTTTTTTTTTTTGGCGAAAGGAGACGGTACTCCCTAGATTTTATTAATAACGAAAAATAAAATTACAAACATGGTGGGGGACATGACAACCTCAACCACCAGAAAAAAGTAGGGGGGAGTTCTTACACAACCTGTAAGATCCTCTACAATAAATGGGAGGGAGCAATATGAAAACTGATGGGGCATTCCGAGAATTGAACTCGGGACCTCTCGCACCCTAAGCGAGAAAACCATATAAAATGTTACCTTGTTCATCTCGAAAAATGCCACCACCTGAGGACTCTCCCGGGTTACCACGAGAAGCACCATCTGTGTTCAGCTTAATCTCACCATGATAGGGCTTAGTCCAAATAACCACATTGATACTTGCTATAAGTTGGTTCACCGCAGATGGGTAGATTGTTCTTCTTTTCCTGAATGCTTTAGCGGAGATTCGGATGACGAGGCCTTCCATATTTGCAAACGAAACTTTTTGGCCCTTTCTCTTTTTAGAGATGTATTGTTCACATGCAGGTGTGGCTTGGTTGACTCCCAATTGGTGGAAATTGTTCTGCAGGCTAGGAAACGTTCTAGGAACATCATTCCGTTAATACTTGGTGAGGGGAGGACTAATATTTCCTTTGTGAGCCTTGTCCCCCGTGGGACATGACGTGTCTCCCGCGAGACTAGCCTTCTGCAGGATATGCAGAATCACTTTCCTTGTCGATTTCAACCTCTTTTCTTGATAACTCTTCTCCAATCCGGATATCTACTGATCTTAGAGTTCTTGAAGCTTCCTTGGGAGGAATCCCAATCCACTTTGGTCTCCTAAAACCCCTATAAATACTTGTTGACCTTCAGTATTTCAAGGATACTTGAATCCCTGATTCAGATGACAGTTCAGAGAACGGTCAGACAGACAATTTACTGGTTTCTCTCCTTGAAAGATTCCTGTAAATCACCCCCTAAAACACCTAAAGTTTGTTTATCAACCTTGTTGATCGACGAACATCGAGACTCAAGTCTAGGATTGAGGCGAAACTCTGTCCGAATCACCTCGCGACCCCAAGGTAATATTCCTTCATCTTTTTACTTATTCTGATTGATTGTTAGAGTGGTGTAGCACATCGAATATAGGATCGGCCTAGAGCCTCTCCAAATCATGGAAACAATCTTGAAGCAATCAATCCGACATTCCGTTTAATATAATTAAATGGATGCTTTTATTTGTTTTCTTTGTTAAAAATGATTCTTATTTGAAAACCCCGCTTTAGCAAGACCGATCTTCGGATTGGGTGGATGCGGTACTCCTTGACCTTTCAAATCCATCACTTAAGCCCCGAACCCAAATCTTTTAAAAATAGTTTTTCTATATTTCCATAATAATATAGGTGGCGACTCAAAATAAAAATAAAAAGGAGAAAGGCAATTTCGCTATTGCCACAGAACCATGTAAAAGCATGTTAAGTTTTAAAATCTAGGCATATATATTTCTTGCACCAACCGATTATGTAAATATAACATAAGTTATCTTTGCTTTTTTTTAGCACCTTCTTAAAGAATATTGCACCATTACATTTCTTTCTTATCAAACTGCCAAGTTTGATAATGTGGTAGATCACAGATACTATAATGTCTCCAGAAGTCAGGTATTTAGTTGTGTAACATTTACTACTATATTAATCATAAGTTTCTAAAAAAACTTTGCATAGTACAATTATTAGTTAGAATGCTAACTTGTTAATTTATAGGAGCATAACAACCATTCACATAATTTCCTTGGGTTGGAGAGAGTAAAAAATAGTCCCTGTTATATCATTTTTTTTCTCAGTTTCCTATGCCAAAGGTAATAGGTATTAGCAATAAGAATACTTATCATAAAACAGTCTACATAATCTGGCACTCTCAGTTTGAAGAGTTGTTCCAAGTCACCAAATGTAGAAGGAATTGAACCTGTAATTTTTGTGTTTGAAAGTTCTCTGTGGCATGATCAAAAGGAAAAATTACTAAAACTATCTTAGTCAATAATTGTAGGTTTATAAATTTAGGAAAATGAAATTTTAACATTGGAAAAATAAAATTTCCCAATTCACTGCAAGAAACAAAGGACATCTCATTGTAAGCAATAACTACTCAGTAATAAGATATTATTAATAAAACTGAAGGTAAAATTCTTCTACCAACTGATTTTATTCAAAACCCAGTCCCAAAAATTGCAATTATTAGTCTCATTACACATGGTCAGTAAAAACAGTTTTATGATACCTTCTTATTAAAGTAAAAAACCTGCTACCAATTAACTTCATTGTCCCAAATCTGCAATAACTAAGCTTTTACCTGACTCTACATATTCCTGCTGTAGGAAATAGTTTGTTTACTAGATATACATATATAGTGAATCATTCTTGGCAAAACAAGGTGTAGTTTGGTGAAAGTAAATTGCTTGCTGAATGAGCCCATTAACAGGTATGAATAGGGGATTTTGTAGCCGATTAAAATGATGAATAAAAAATGTAGCTAATTTGATTGAATAAAACGTAAATATATATCTAATTGAAAAAGGGTACAAAATTAAAATTAATATGATTTTAAAAATATAATTTGAAAATATAATAAAAATAAAAGTAAAATTAAATTAAAGTTAAAAACCAACATAATCAATGCCACAGTCATATCAAAAACAGTCACAGTAAAATAGTTATATGACCCTTACGTCTTGTGTAAGGACTCCCCCCTTAGGTTTGTTTTATGGTGGTTGAGGTTGTCATGTCCCCCACCTTGCTTTGTAATTTTCTTTTTAATTAATAAAATCTAGGGAGTACCGTCTCCTTTCGCCAAAAAAAAAATAGTACACCTATTAGGAATAAAAATATTGAACCAAGTAATCTAAATTAGATCTACATATTTATGTGAGAAACTATAATCAAGAAGGAAATAGTGAGTTTAGGTTATTGAAGTACCAGATCTGTGGCGTTCAACTCATTTTGTTGTGTTTGGGGACCTTTTCTGACCATCGCCGTCTCTTTCCATTGTTACGAGTGATTACTCTCATATGGTGCCACAAAAATACCGGAAATCGCAAAAAGAAGATAGCTTCTATGATTGAAAATCGGTTTGTGTGCTTAGTCTAGGGTTTTTTCAATTCGCCTTCATAGATGTAGGTATAATTGCTTTTTTCCTTCTCGATGTTTCTAGGGTTTTAGATACATTGGCGAAAAAGATGAAGTTATGATGGAGAGAGAATAAATAGGTGAGTATTTTCTATTTATAATTAGGTTTTAGTTTTTTTTTTTGTTTGGGCCAGAATATTTGACTCTTTTTACTATATTCTTTTGGTTTCACACTTGGGCCAAATTAATAGGCCCACATTGATACTCATTATCTAAATATTTATCTGAATATATAATGTAATAGTTGATTAATTAGTAGTTGTGTTTTTAAATGAATATGTAATTTAATATTTCATTGCTTATCTAATTATCTAAGTAATTATTTTATTAGATTAGATTTGGTTGATATTTTTTTCAGGTTATTGTTTTTAATTCAATTAATTATCCAGATAAACTTGATGCAGAAAATGTTACTTATGATCTATATTTATCAAGACAATTTGGAAAATTACAGAGTTCTCCCTTTGTGTTTCAACCGCTGTCTGATATATCAAATGGTATGATGTTTTTATTAATGTTATGTTCATTAATTATATTTTGCTATAGATTATGGCATTAATAGAGGAAACAGTCCCTCCGTGTTCAGGTTGTATGGTCAGAACTATCACTTTATTGGATGTTTGATGCCACCAATTGGAAACGCTCCTAATTTTGTACAACTTTATATATATGACATCGAACATGAAGTGGAGAACCGAATGCGTTGTTTTAGCTAAGTTAAAATAATATCTTCTCAATTAAATTGTCACATTTACAAGAATTAAATTATTTTTATTTATTTTAATTCTTATTTAGACAATACGCAGGGACCAATAATTTGCATGAAGAAATTATCAGTGACTTGAAAAAAATTCTTGATGAGCATAATGTTCTTGTGAAGTCTTTTAGAATGGTTCGGGATTCAGTGCAACAAAATCAAATTGGCGATGTTATGCTCAGGCTCATAGGAAGGCAAAAATCTGATGGTAGATGTTACAATCTCCCAGCAAAGGATGTAGCAGCACTTTTGTTAGTTGGTGATTTTGATAACCTAATTGGTGATAGGGATATTTTTATTGAGAAACAAACATGATTGTTCCAGAGAATTACTGAATTGCATCCCTCATACTTAGGGTTGCAATATCCGTTGCTTTTTTTATTTGGCCAAGATGGCTATAGAGAAGATGTTCTGCTTCAAAACTATGATGCAGAGCCATCAAATAGATCTCGCTATAAGTTGAGTATGAGAGAATTTTTCGCGTACAAAATTCATGAAAGGGAATCAGAATCGGCAAATATTCTATTTTCTAAGCGGCTTTTTCAGCAATTTTTAGTTGATTCATGGACAATGGTTGAAACTGCCCGCTTGACTTATATAAGAACTCATCAGAAACAATTAAGGTGTATCAATGTATAAAGGATTGGCTGATGCCTTCCTCAAGGGTGAGAGGAATCCCGCATCTCGTGGTATGAGAATTTGTTTGCCATCATCTTATATTGGAAGTGCTTGATATATGATTCAGAACTATCAAGATGCAATGTCTATTTGCAGATGGTTTGATTATCCTAATTTGTTGATTACTTTTACATGTAATTCCAAGTGGCCTGAAGTTGTTCGATTTCTACGCAGCAAATCACTGCAACCAGGATATAGACCTGATATCATGTGCAGGATTTTTAAAGCTAAATTGGATATCCTTATGAATGATCTGCGAGAAAAGAAAATTTTGGAACTGTACGAGCAGGTAATTTCATATAATTTCTTTTATGTATGTTTACCTTATAATTACTCTTTTATGAATTCATTACATTATGAATTCTATTCATGTTCATGTTACGCACATACTTCGACAAGGCAATAGAGTGGCTGATGGTTTAGCTAATGAGGCGGCGGATTGTAAGGCGGATATGGCGTGGTATCATCACTCGAGCTCTCTCCTTCAAGCTATGGAGCTTATGTTCTTGATAGTGCAGGAGTTCCTTCTTTTCGTACTTGATTTTATGGCTAGATTTTTGTTTTATTTATTATCTTATGTTTCTAGTCATCCCCTTTCCCTCTTGTGTAGTAGGTCTTACAGTTTGTGTATGGCCTCCTCCCATAGGTTGTTTCTCGGTGGTTTGAGGCCGTCATGTCCCACACCGCTTTTGTATTTTTGTTTCTAATAAATAAAATCTAGGGAGGTACCGTCCTCTTTTCGCCAAAAAAAAAAAAAAATACTCTTTTATGAATAATGTTTTTTAAATTTAATCATTCTCGTTTTCCAGTTATTTACACAATTGAGTGATAGAAGCATGGTTTACCACATGTTCACATTATCCTATGGTTAGAAAATGATGCAAGTCACCCGACTGTAGAAAGGATTGATAAAATCATTTCAGTAGAAATTCCTGACGAGTCTGTTGATCCGCATTACTATAATGATGTGAAGGAATTGATGATCCATGGACCTTGTGGCAAAGCTCGACCTAATTCTCCATGCATGTATGAAGGTCGTTGTACAAAGTATTTTCCAAAGAAATTTAACGAGACAACATCAGTTGATGAGCAGGGATATCCAAGTTACAAACGTCCTTATAATGAGCGTACAATAGATGTAAAGGGAACAACTCTCGACAACAGACATGTGGTCCCTCACAATCGTGAGTTATTGATGCAACATGGTGCTCACATCAATGTTGAATGGTGCAATCAATCTAGGTCGATCAAGTATCTTTGTAAGTATGTAAGTAAGGGTCATGATAGGGTGACTGCAAAATTTTGTGAAACTGTTGCTGATATTCTAGAAGGGATGGTATTGATGAGATAAAAACATATCTAGATTGTAGATATATATCACCTTGTGAGGCTATTTGGAGGTGGCTGGGTAATGAAATTCATTACAGAAATCCACTTGTTGAACGAATGGCTTTCCATCTACCAGATGAACAAAGTATAGTGTTCGAGGATGATGATGAAATTGAAAAAGTTCTTGATCGTCCGACATTTAGATATTCTATGTTTTTAGCATGGATGGACGCAAATAAAGGTAAATATAAAGAGGAAGCTAAGAAATTGACATATGTTGAGTTTCCCACTAAATTTGTTTGGAAAAAGTAAATAGGAGAGTGGGAACCAAGAAAAAAGTGTTTTAAAATAGGTCGGATTTTTTATGTTGCACCTGGATAAGGAGAGTTATATTACCTAAGAACATTATTGAATACTAGTGTAACACCCGTGCGTAAAATGCACGGTCATAACACTTTGAAAAAAACAGAGTCATAAATAAAAGTGTAAATATAAATATAAGATATTATTAAATTGACTATTCTCTTAGACTTTGTGTCAAAAATATTTTAAAGAAAGATTAGACTACATTCTTGTAATAAATTACGCATACTTAAATGAGAAAATATTTTTTTTTTGGCGCTTAAATGAGAAAATAAACAACTATACTACTTGGATAAATAAACCAATAATTTACACATACTTAATGTAATAATATTACAAATTTTGGAAAAATTCCTTGTAAACAACATTAGTTGTTTGGCTTGTTGGCTTCCCATCTTCATCATATATTAAAATCTTCAAACCAGCATGATTAGTTACTCTTGAAAATGCAACATAAAGCTGACCATGACGAAACACCGACCTTTTGAGGAAAAGGCCAACATGCGACAATGATTGACCCTGACTTTTATTAATTGTCATTGCGTAAGAAATAATCAACGAAAACTGTCTTCTTTGAAACTTGAAAGGCAACGATAGATCCGATGGAGTCAAGGACATTCAGGGGACAAAAAATTTTTCTCCGACATTGTTTCCATTTAAAAATTTTGCCTCAACAACATGATTCCCAAGCCTTGTAATGATTAGCCTTGTTCCGTTGCATAAACCTGCCCTATGGTCAATATTACGAAGCAACATCAATGGGACACCAACCTTCAGTGAAAGCTGATGATTAGGCAAACCAGAGCTCCATATAGTATTCAAAAACTTGGTTGAATGAATTTCATCAAAGAAGCTCGAATTGTTTTCCGAACGGCAAATAGAATCAGAACTCAAGTAATATCTGCCCTCGGATTGATTGAAAGAAACCATGTACTCATTAATGCTCTCAACAAGATCAAGTGTTGGAGAAACAATAGCTCTCCCATTTAGAAAAGAGACATCATCAAAATGATTATGAAAAGCTGGATATGTACTTTGAACTATAGACTCAATAATATCATCAGATGAATCCATGATCAAGTCACTTGGAATTTTTATATTAGCAACACCATCATTATCGCCTCCAATAGAACCATCGCCGATACTCAAGATCCATTATGAAAATGCCTTAATCTGAAGTCTATCTTGTTCCTTATCAATAGCATGAAGTCTCATATTCTTTGTAAGCTTTAGAACTTTGCAATGCGTCCAAAGATATGAAGAATTGATTGTAGCCATGACAATATCTTGCCTACTACCTTTGGGTTGCTGATGGCTTGGCTAACAAGGCTGCAGATGATAAACAGAATCTTGAGTTTCTTCTTTTCCATGACTTTCCTCGCCATTGCAAAGGTTTCTTTACCTTGGATAAGGATAGGACCCCATACTTTCGACACTCATAGTTTTTATGGCTAGATGTTTATATAGGCTTTTTTCTTTTTTTTGTAGCCTCCCCTCCCTCTACTGTAGAAGTCTTTTTCATTTCGGGTCTAGGATCTTGCTGATGGCTGATATCTTCTACAAAGGATGGGTTTTGGATGATGCTGTTTGGGTTGCTGCTGATGCTATTTTGTTGCTGATGTTTGATGCGTATGGATGGCTTGGGCGTGCGACTGCTGTGGACTTCTTGGGCTATCACCCTAAGGTTTGTGCGGTCGCAAGAGTGCCACGGTCTGTCTTGTGCGGCCGCCCTTGTCTTGTGCGGTTGCCCTATCCAATGACTGTTGGGCCTTTTCGGATGCTTGGGCTTGGCATTTTGGGCCTATCCTGTTTTGGACTGTGTTGGACCCCTCCCCATAGCTATTTTTTCTTCTACTTCGGCTTCAAGCCAAATGTAATTTCCTTTTCGGTGGTTGAGGTTGTAATGTCCCCCACCTACGTTTGTAATTTCTTTTTGTTAATTTATAAAATCTAGGGAGTGCCGTCTCCTTTCGCCAAAAAAAAAACTACCTTTGGGAATAACTGGAAGGATTTGACGAAAGTCTCCACCCATAACAATAGTTTTCCCCCAAAAGGATGATTGAAACTATCCGGATTTTCAATCCTCATGATATATCTTAAGGTTTTGTCAAGAGCTTCAAAACAATGCTTATGAACCATTGGTTCTTCGTCCCATATTATAAGTTTAGTCCTCAACATTAGTTGTGCAAGAGGACTTCCCTACTTAATATTGCACGTTGTTTCTTCATTGAGACTCAAAGGAATGGCAAATCTAGAATGACCAGTTCTACCACCCGGTAATAAAAGAGATGCTATTCCACTGGATGCTACATTTAATACTATGTCACCTCTAGATCGCAAAGCAGCAGAAAATATCCTCCATAAAAAGGTCTTACCTATTCCCCAGATCCATATAAGAAATAAACTCCACCTTGACCATGTCATCTTGAATAATCGTGTCATAAGCAATTCTCTGCTCATGATTAAACATAAACAATAATCTCTTACACTCATCAGCTAATGCACTTTTGTCATAGTCTAACTCATCCAATATAAGTCGGTTGTTGAACATCGATAGATCAAAATCTTTGGGATAAGGCATAGTAGGAAAATCACAAAGCCCCTTACCCCTGCTTCGCAATATCTTTTCAATTTCTAAGAGCGTACAATTCTTGATTTCTTCTTCAGAAAGTTGTAATCCTATTATATATATAGAATTTGTTAAAAATAATTAACAATTAGGAGGGGGATATGAACATGTTTGTGAAAAATAATGAGACAACTGTGCATTACCTTCATGTCCCAAAAGCAGTCGGCACATATAAAGAATGTCTTCAGACAAATACTCGAAGTAACTTTTGAAAACAAACTCTGGTCTTGATAGAGAACCTGACATCAACAACGTCACAAAGACTTCTCAATTGCATCCCGGATCCCCAATCACTAGCTTCCTTGATTCCGTCAATATACTCTTTGCCATCGTCAAGCAGGCCTATGGCATAACATGCATCTCTGAAAGACTCATATTGAACATCATTAACACGCCTTATATCCTGAAAAGAAGTTGGTCCTCGAACAATATTCAATAATGTTCTTAGGTAATATAAGTCTCCTTGTCCAGGTGCAGCATAAAAAATGCGACCTATTTTGAAACCCTTTTTTCTATGTTTCCACTCTCCTATTTGCTTTTTCCAAACAAATTTAGTGGGAAACTCAGCATATGTCAATTTCTTAGCTTCCTCTTTATATTTACCTCTATTTGCGTCCATCCATGCTAAAAACATAGTATATCTAGATGATGGACGATCAAGAACATTTTCAATTTCATCATCATCCTCGAAGACTATACTTTGTTCACCTGGAAGATGGAAAGCCAATCGTTCAACAGGTGAATTTCTGTAATGAATTTCATTTCCCAGCAACCTCCAGAATCATCAGTAGCAGTTTCACAAAATTTTGCAATCACCCTATCTTGACCCTTACATACATACTTACAAAGATACTTGATCGATTTAGATTAATTGTACCATTCAACATTGATGTGAGCACCATGTTGCATCAACAACTCACGATTGTGAGGGACAACATATCTGTTGTCTAGAGTTCTTCCCTTTACATCTATTGTACGACCATTATCAGGACGTTTGTAACTTGGATACCCCTGCTCATCAAGTGATGTTGTCTCGTTAAATTTCTTTGGAAAATACTTTGTACAACGACCTTCAGACATGCATGGAGTATCAAGACAAGCTTTTCCACAAGGTCTATGGATCATCAATTCCTTAACAGCATTATAGTAATGCGGATCAACAGACTCGTCAGGAATTTCTGCTGAAATGATTTTATCAATCCTTTCTACAGTCGGGTGACTTGCACTTCCAATATTAGGTGATGGCAAACAAATTCTCTTACCACGAGAAGCGGGATTCCTCTCACCCTTGAGCAAGGCATCAGCCAAACCTTTATACATATCATTTTTTTTTTGGCAAAAGGAGACGGTACTCCCTAGATTTTATTAATAACGAAAAATAAAAATACAAACATGGTGGGGGACATAAAACCTTAACCACCAGAAAGAACACCTAGGGGGAGTTCTTACACAACCTGTAAGATCCTCTACAATAAAGGGGGGGGGGTATCTAAAAACAAAAAGGAAAATACATCAATAAAATAAAGAGAAAACTACTGCCTAATATTAGGATATGCAATCCGATCAAAATAGAGAAGGCTCTGGCACGGCTTGGGGCAAAACTCCAATGAAGTAAACTGAAAGTCCGTTTGCGCAGCAGCCGAAATATTAGCAAGAAAATCTGCCACTTTATTACCTTCCCTGTAGACATGAGTTACCTGAATAGATACTTCCTCCATGAATCTGAAAATGGCTTGAATGTAATACCAAATCTCCCAAGGAATATTGCATTTGCGAAGTAAAATGAGAGACAAAACTTCAGAATCAACCTCGAGCCAAAGAGAATCAAAACCCATAAGCCTAGCTTGAGTAATTCCATCAAGAGCAGCCCTAGCTTCAGCAACCATGTTAGAAGCATTACCATAAAAATGAGAAAATGCAAAAATAAAAGACCCATCATGATGACGTAAAATACCTCCACCCGAGGCAATGCCCGGGTTACCACGAGAAGCTCCATCTGTATTAACTTTCACTTGTCCCTCAGAAGGAGGGGACCAATAAACTAGCTTGACACGAGCAATAGACAGGGTGGCCAGAATAATATTAAAAAATATAGCAATATTATTTTTTTGGCAAAAGGAGACGGTACTCCCTAGATTTTATTAATAACGAAAAATAAAAATACAAACATGGTGGGGGACATAAAACCTTAACCACCAGAAAGAACACCTAGGGGGAGTTCTTACACAACCTGTAAGATCCTCTACAATATAGGGGGGGGGGAAATCTAAAAACAAAAGGAAAATACATCAATAAAATAAAGAGAAAACTACTGCCTAATATTAGGATATGCAATCCGATCAAAATAGAGAAGGCTCTGGCACGGCTTGGGGCAAAACTCCAATGAAGTAAACTGAAAGTCCGTTTGCGCAGCAGCCGAAATATTAGCAAGAAAATCTGCCACTTTATTACCTTCCCTGTAGACATGAGTTACCTGAATAGATACTTCCTCCATGAATCTGAAAATGGCTTGAATGTAATACCAAATCTCCCAAGGAATATTGCATTTGCGTAGTAATATGAGAGACAAAACTTCAGAATCGACCTCGAGCCAAAGAGAATCAAAACCCATAAGCCTAGCTTGAGTAATTCCATCAAGAGCAGCCCTAGCTTCAAGGAACCATGTTAGAAGCATTACCATAAAAATGAGAAAAAGCAAAAATAAAAGACCCATCATGATGACGTAAAATACCTCCACCCGAGGCAATGCCCGGGTTACCACGAGAAGCTCCATCTGTATTAACTTTCACTTGTCCCTCAGAAGGAGGGGACCAATAAACTAGCTTGACACGAGCAATAGACGGGGTGGCCAGAATAATATTAAAAAATATAGAAATATTAACCTCCGAAGGAATAATATGAAAAGAAAGACTATGAGCACGAAGGATATCACTAATATGGAATTGAATATTATTACGGACCTTTTCCCAACTAGGAATCCCATCATCAAACCTGCATTTATTCCTGTGCTTCCAAAGCTCCCAACAAATGAAACTCGGAAGGATATCTCCCAACCATAACACAACCCTACTAAGCTTGGAATTTTTACAGGCATGCCAAGCAATCATCCTTTGCATGATAGTAGAACCCGAGATTTGAAAACCTGATGTATATCTCCTAAGTATGGCAGCGGATAATGGATAACTTTTATGGATTGTGTTTTTGGTAAAAGAAAAATGATGAACAAGACGAAAAGATAGATAAGGTCACCAACCAATTCTATAAAGACAAAGTCACCAAGAATGGCATAAAGATCCTTTTGGCAGTCACCCTCCCAAGATGGGATTAAAGACAAACCGAGTTTTCAGAGAACAACAAATGTTTCTCAATTATTGAATTCAAACATAACATGCCCCCAACTATTACATACTTAGCCCTTATATAGGCTGGACAAAAGACTCAAAATAAATGAGTACATGTTTATCTAAACTTAATCTGAACCAACATGAACTTGGCCAAAATTCACATTCCATGGATGTGACTGTTCAGATTTCTAACACATGGCTGACTTCAAATGGGCATAACTCCTTGAATACTCCGAATTAGGATGACTTTTAGCACTTGTTGGAAAGATAAGAAATAGATCTCTCAGATCCTTTTTGAATCACTTAAAAATATTAAGTATGGCAGCAGTTATGGCCCAACGAATTTGCAACATCAATTCTGTCCGAAAATTGGCTGCTCCAAATGGCCCAAAAATATAATTTCCCCATCTTGAAAGGTTTCTAAGGCCTTGTCAACCATAATGTTTATCTCTCCCGTATCATCCTCCTTCTTCAGAAAGAATTGGCCTCAATTCTGCAAGTGTATCATCATCAACATATGGTGACAAATCTCCCACATTAAAAGTTGCACTAACAGAATAGTCACCGGGAAGATCAATCTTATAGGCACTCTCACTAACTCGTTCAATAACTCGAAATGGACCATCAGCCCGAGGCATCAACTTGTTCTTCCTTTTGTTGGGAAAACGCTCCTTTCGTAAGTGAAGCCAAACCAAATCTCCAACCTGAAATTCTGGTTGCTTGCGGTGCTTGTTAGCTCTCCTTTTGTATTGCTCATTTACCTTCATGATTCTTGCCCTTACTTGTTCATGTAGCTTCTTCATAGCTGCAACTCTTTCCTTGGCATCTTGCTGCACCATTTCAGCCTTCTTGATGGGAATCAAGTCAAGAGGAAGACAAGGATTCACACCATATACTACCTCAAAAGGTGAATGCTTTGTCGCATAAGTGGGTGATCTATTGTAAGCAAATTCTGCATGAGCTAGCTTCACATCCCAATCCTTTTGAGTCTTGCTCACCAAACCTCGTAACAAAGTACCAAGAGTTCTATTAGTAACTTCCGTTTGCCCATCAGTTTGTGGGTGATGAGAGGTACTAAAAAGCAGCTTTGTTCCAATCAAACGCCAAAGGGTTCTCCAAAAATGACTAAGAAACTTGCTGTCACGATCGCTGACAATGGACTTTGGAACACCATGTAGACGAACAATCTCCTTAAAGTATAGGTCAGCAATATGACTAGCATCATCCGTTTTATGGCATGGAACAAAATGAGCCATTTTTGAGAAACGATCAACAACCACCATGATTGCATCTTTCTGATGTATATCTCCTAAGTATGGCAGCGGATAATGGATAACTTTTATGGATTGTGTTTTTGGTAAAAGGAAAATGATGAACAAGACGAAAAGATAGATAAGATCACCAACCAATTCTATAAAGACAAAGTCACCAAGAATGGCATAAAGATCCTTTTGGCAGTCACCCTCCCAAGATGGGATTAAAGACAAACCGAGTTTTTAGAGAACAACAAATGTTTCTCAATTATTGAATTCAAACATAACATCCCCAACTATTACATACTTAGCCCTTATATAGGCTGGACAAAAGACTCAAAATAAATGAGTACATGTTTAGCTAAACTTAATCTGAACCAACATGAACTTGGCCAAAATTCACATTCCATGGATGTGACTGTTTAGATTTCTAACACATGGCTGACTTCAAATGGGCATAACTCCTTGAATACTCCGAATTAGGATGACTTTCAGCACTTGTTGGAAAGATAAGAAATAGATCTCTCAGCTCCTTTTTGAATCACTTAAAAATATTAAGTATGGCAGTAGTTATGGCCCAACGAATCTGCAACATCAATTCTGTCCGAAAATTGGCTGCTCCAAATGGCCCAAAAATATAATTTCCCCATCTTGAAAGGTTTTTAAGGCCTTGTCCACCATAATGTTTATCTCTCCCGTATCATTCTCCCCTTCTTCAGAAAGAATTGGCCTCAATTCTGCAAGTGTATCATCATCAACATATGGTGACAAATCTCCCACATTAAAAGTTGCACTAACAGAATAGTCACCGGGAAGATCAATCTTATAGGCACTCTCACCAACTCGTTCAATAACTCGAAATGGACCATCAGCCCGAGGCATCAACTTGTTCTTCCTTTTGTTGGGAAAACGCTCCTTTCGTAAGTGAAGCCAAACCAAATCTCCAACCTGAAATTCTGGTTGCTTGCGGTGCTTGTTAGCTCTCCTTTTGTATTGCTCATTTACCTTCATGATTCTTGCCCTTACTTGTTCATGTAGCTTCTTCATAGCTGCAACTCTTTCCTTGGCATCTTGCTGCACCATTTCAGCCTTCTTGATGGGAATCAAGTCAAGAGGAAGACAAGGATTCACACCATATACTACCTCAAATGGTGAATGCTTTGTCGCATAAGTGGGTGATCTATTGTAAGCAAATTCTGCATGAGCTAGCTTCACATCCCAATCCTTTTGAGTCTTGCTCACCAAACCTCGTAACAAAGTACCAAGAGTTCTATTAGTAACTTCCGTTTGCCCATCAGTTTGTGGGTGATGAGAGGTACTAAAAAGCAGCTTTGTTCCAATCAAACGCCAAAGGGTTCTCCAAAAATGACTAAGAAACTTGTTGTCACGATCCCGACAATGGACTTTGGAACACCATGTAGACGAACAATCTCCTTAAAGTATAGGTCAGCAATATGACTAGCATCATCCGTTTTATGGCATGGAACAAAATGAGCCATTTTTGAGAAACGATCAACAACCACCATGATTGCATCTTTCCCCCTTTGAGTTCTAGGTAATGCCACAATAAAATCCATAGAGACATCTTCCCAAGGCTGCTCCGGAACTGGGAGAGGTGTATACAAGCCTCTATGAAAAGTACTCTTGGCCTTTTGACAAATAGAACATCTGCCCAAAATTGATTGCACTTCCCCCAACATCTTTGGCCAATAAAAGTGTTCTTGGAGTATTTCTAGCGTCTTATTGATCCCAAAATGTCCAGCACTGCCTCCTCCATGTGCTTCCCTCACAAGTAGTTCCCGAATTGAGCATTTAGGAACACATAACTTGTTACCCTTGAATAAAAATCCGTCTTGTAGCAAGTAATTCCCATGTATACCCTTTTCACATTCTAGAACAATAGGACCAAAATCTGCATCCTCCTTGTAATATTCACGTAACATCTCAAAACCAAGAAGTTTTGCTCCCAATATTGTAAGCATAGAGTGCCTCCTTGAAAGTGCATCAGCCACTACATTGCTCTTTCCATCCTTATATTTCGAAGAGAAATTAAAGGATTGTAAGAACTCCACCCATTTAGCATGTCTAGGATTCAACTTATGCTGCCCATGAATATACTTTAACGCCTCATGATCGGAATGCAAAATAAAGTGATTAGGCCTCAAGTAATGAGTCCAATGATCCAAGGCACGTACCATAGCATAGAACTCCTTGTCATAAGTGGAGTAATTGAGTCTAGAACCACCCAACTTTTCACTAAAATAAGCAATAGGACGCTTTCCTTGAAGGAGAACAGCCCCTATACCTACTCCACTTGCAAACAGATTTTGTTTTTGTGGTGGGGGTTTAGTTGGAGAAGCTTTTGATGGGGGCAAAGGTAATAAGGTATACTTCTTTTGATTTACCTCAACCACATACTCATTCTTTCTCCCATGATGCACCACGCTCCTATCAAATTGCCATGGTCGTCCCAACAGAATATGGCAAACATCCATAGGTACCACATCACAAAGTACCTCATCTTTATAATTTCCCATGGAAAAAGAAACTAGGGCCTGTTTGGTTACCTTTACTTCACTTCCATTCCGAGCCAATGCAACTTGTAAGGTTGGGGATGAATCTGCAATGGTAGTTGCAATTTCTCCACAAGCGTAGTAGAAGCAACATTAGTGCAACTCCCTCCATCTATGACCAGATTGCAAACCTTCCCTTGAACAAGGCACCTTGCATGAAAAATCTGCTCTCCTTGTTCTTCCTCAAGCGGTGAAGGTTGGGAGTGCAAAGTTCTCCGTAGCACCAAGGTCTCACCTTTTAGGTTTTCTGTATTAATCGACTCATGCTCCTCTTTGTTCTCTTCTTCCCCTCGGCTTGTAACGTAGCCTCAATCTCCTCGATCTCATGTAATGCCAAAATCCGACTATTTGGACAATCTGATTGGTAATGACCATACCCCTTACACTTGAAACATTTCACCTTGTCCATGTTCTTTATAGTGTTCTTCACTTCAGCCTTTGAAGAAGTTGTTGGCTTTGTCTCCGTTGTAACCTTTTGAGCTGCAGACGAACTACTCGAACCACCTTTTGATGCAGAATAATCCTTTGACCACAGAGGTTTCTTGGCTTCCTTCTTCCCCCTTAATTGCTTCTCACACTTAATAGCCACCTTACATAACTCATCAAGTGTAAAACAAGGCTGCAATTCCACCATAGTTGCTATTTCTTCATTTAGGCCACCAAGAAAACGTGCCATGCTTTGTTCTGTAGGCTCTTGCACATCACACAAAATACACAATTTATCATACTCCATGATGTAATCTTGCACTGATAAATCACCCTGCTTCAGATTATTAAGTTTGGAAAAATTGTCTTGCAAATAAGAGCTCGGAAGGAATCTTCTATTAAGGTACTTCTGTGACTCACTTAAATAGGACTTGCTCGGATCATGCTCCTTTGGTTGTTTCTATTAGGGCTGAAGCGGAGTTATGTCGAGGCTCTTTTCGTTTCATCAATGCATGGACTAAGCACTCTTCCTTTTTGGAAGTGGTTAAAAAATCTTGGGCGGATTGGATGGATGGGAGGCCTATGGTGTGTTTTGGGAAGAAGCTGGCCCGCCTTAGAAAATCCTTGTCTCTTTGGAATAAAAATGTGTTTGGCCGGATTGAGCAGCAAGTATCTCTTGCTGAAGATGAGGTTTTGGTCAAAGAAAACATGGTAGAGTTGGATCCATCGGAGGAAAATAGGGCTGCTCTTAGTCTTGCTCAGGCGCATTTGCAGCATACGCTTGTTCTGGAGGAGTCTTTTTGGAGGCAAAAAGCTAACATTCGTTGGATTAAAGAAGGGGACCGTAATACAAAATTTTTCCATGCTTACGTCAAGAAAAAGAGGCAAAGGCTGTTTATACACCGGATTCGTGATAGGGAAGGAAATCTTCTTTATTCTAAAGGGGACATTCAACAGGAAGCCGTTGAGTTCTATCACAACCAGCTTCGGGCGGAGTCTAATATGGTAGACCCGAATGCGCATGACGATCTCTTAAATCTTATTCCAACTCTTATATCCTCGGAAGAAAATGCTTCTCTTATTGCCACGCCTTCTATTGATGAAGTTTTTGAGATTGTGAAAAGTATGAATGCTCAGAGTGCAAATGGGTCCGGATGGTTTCACAGGTATGTTTTACATGATTTGTTGGGATATTATCAAGGATGACCTTCTTAGAGCTATAAAGGAATTCTTTGCTGGTTTTGAGATGCCTAGATCTTGGACAAGTACTTTGATTGTTACCTTGCCGAAGGTTGATTCCCCTATCACCTTCTCGGATTTAAGGCCCATAAGCCTTTGTAATTTCTTTAACAAGATAATTACTAAGATTTTTACTTGTCGGTTGGGGCGGATCCTTCCTCGCATTATTTCGCTGAATCAAAGTGGGTTTGTTAAAGGTAGAGTCATTCATGAGAACATATTGCTGGCCCAAGAGTTGATGCATTCGATTAAGAAGAAAGTTCGTGGGTCTAATATTGCCATCAAGCCGGATATGGCAAAGGCGTATGATAGGATCTCCCGGTTGTCGTTAATTAAAGTGTTGAAGAAATTTGGTTTTGCCATTGAATGGGTTGATATGATTTATCGTTGCATTTCGAATGTTGGTTCTCTATATTGATTAATGGGGAAAGTCATGCGGTTTTTCATTCTTCAAGAGGCCTTCGTCAAGGGGACCCCCTATCTCCTAGTCTCTTTATTATTGCAGCTGAAGTCCTTAGTAGAGGGCTGAATTATCTCCATGAAAGCCAGCCTCGTCTTAGGTACCGGTCGCATCCCCATACCCCGGTTGTTTCCCATCTTTCTTATGCGGATGATATCATCATTTTCTGCAATGGGGCGCAACATTCTCTTCGAAACACATGCTTTGTCCGGAAAAATACCAAGCTTTCTCGGGCCGAGTTGGTTAGCATTGGTAAATCTTGTTTTGTTACGGGGAAATATGATGAGGATAAAGATTTAGCCATTTCGATGCTACGGGGTTTCAAAAAAAGGACTCTCGCCTCTTACTTATTTGGGCTGCCCTCTTTATGTGGGTCGAAAAACTCAGTCTCTTTTTGGCCCTTTGTTGAGGAAGATGGAATCTCGTTTGGCTTCTTGGCAAGGAAAGTTGCTCTCATATGGTGCTAAGGTAATTCTTATAAAATCTTGTCTCCAATCCATCCCCTTATACTACATGTCTGTTTTAGAGCCTCCCAAAGGTGTTATTACAGCCATGCAGCGAATGATTATGAACTTTTTCGGAGGCGGAGTTGATGGCCATCACAAATGCCATTGGATAGGTTGGGCCCGAATCAGCCAACCCCAAGACGAAGGGGGGCTTGGTATTCGCAAGTTTGAGGATATCAGCATTTCTTTTGCAATGAAGCTTTGGTGGAGGTTCCGAGGGTCTGTTTCTCTATGGTCCTCTTTTATGCTCAATAAATATTGTTATGAGACTCATCCGATGGATGCTGTCATTACAAGCTTTGCTTCGCATGTTTGGAAGAGAATGATTAGCATCAAGGATTTCATGGAAGAGAGAATGGGTTGGAGAGTTGGGCAAGGTTATTTATCTATTCATGAGAAGTGGCTGGATGGTTCTCTCCCAAATCTCCCATTTGAGCATATCGAAATTTACACGTTTTTGAGAACTCCGTCCCTAAGTATGATTACATCAATGATCAATTTGGGGGCAGCTTGCTAGAGTTATAAGGGAGCAGCAAATTGTGCTCAATGGGAAGGAGGATGTTCTTATTTGGAAGCCTTCATCCTCGGGAAATTCTCCATTAATTCTCGCTTGGCGTGAATGTCGTCAAGGTCATGCTTCCAGCTTTGTGTTCAAAAGCATTTGGCATAAACATTTACCGATGAAAATGTCTATTCTTCTTTGGAGGGCCTTACATCGTGGGCTTCCTACGGATGAAGCGCTTCGTAAACGGGGTATTCAGTGGTCTCTAGATGTTCTTGTTGTATTCGGCCTCATATGGAATTCATTGATCATCTTTTTGTTTTTGGGGATTTGGCTCGGACAATGTGGAATCATTTTAGCCTTCTTCTTGGTGGTGTGCTTGAATGGGAAACCTAAGGCAGCTGTTATGTTCGTGGTGGTATGAGATTCCTAAAGCCTCAACCTCATTTGGTAAGTGGTTGTTTTCTATTCTCCCGGGGGTAATTTGCTGGAATATATGGTGCTACGTAAACAAATGGTTTTTGAAGGGATTAAAATCCCTTATCATGTTCTAATCTCCTCCATTGTTCAACAAGTTTCGGATATTGCTAAGGCGCATAATCTGCGTTTTGAGAGCAACGTGGCCGATCTCGCATGCAAAAATGTATTTTCTATTAGGACAGCTCTTCCTCGGCATCCTAAGGTTCGGATGGTTGCTTGGGCTAAACTCTAGTCTAGGAGTTTACAAGTTAAATTCGGATGGTGTGTCTAGAGGAAATCCGGAATTGCTTCAAAGCGGAGGCATTTTTAGAAACTCTCAAGGTAAACTCATTTTCGCGTATGGTAAATTCTATGGTGTGCAAACAAACATTTGGGCTGAAGCTAGGGCTGCTTTGGATGGCCTTTTGTATGCGGTTGATTTTGGGATTAATAATGTTTGGTTGGAGGTTGATTCGGAGGTTTTAATGAAAATCATTACGAAGGTATTCCATATCCCTTGGGAAATTCACTACTTGATTCAGCGAATTCATTACATTATGAATTCTATTCATGTTCATGTTACGCACATCCTTCGACAAGGCAATAGAGTGGCTGATGGTTTAGCTAATGAGGCGGCGGATTGTAAGGCGGATATGGCGTGGTATCATCACTCGCAGCTCTCTCCTTGCTGCTATGGAGCTTATGTTCTTGATAGTGCAGAGTTCCTTCTTTTTGTACTTGATTTTATGGCTAGATTTTTGTTTTATTTATTATCTTATGTTTCTAGTCATCCCCTTTCCCTCTTGTGTAGTAGGTCTTACAGTTTGTGTATGGCCTCCTCCCATAGGTTGTTTCTCGGTGGTTTGAGGCCGTCATGTCCCACAACGCTTTTGTATTTTTGTTTCTAATCAATAAAATCTAGGGAGGTACCGTCCTCTTTTCGCCAAAAAAAAAAAAAAATATTAAGGTACTTCTTAAACTTCTCCCAAGAGGAAATTCTGATCTTACCTTCACGCCTTCGCTGATTCTTCAAATTCTCATACCACAATGAAGCATATTTAGTAAGCTTCAAGGTAGCAATCTTGAATTTCTTGCGATCATCGTACTCCTTGTACTCAAATACACGTTCAGCACTTCTAATCCATTCCAAGTACTTTTCCGGATCTGTACCACCTTCAAATTCTGGAATATCAAGCTTAAGCCCACGATCATCATTGTTGTTGCG
Organism: Adenophora triphylla var. japonica; assembly: GCA_022495995.1. NCBI lineage: Eukaryota > Viridiplantae > Streptophyta > Magnoliopsida > Asterales > Campanulaceae > Adenophora > Adenophora triphylla. The sequence continues at coordinate 448,841 of JAFEMH010000903.1, forward strand.
CCTATATTGCCTCCTAGGATGTGCCTCACGCTCCTCTTCAGAAGATGAACCATCATTCCCAAGGTTCTGATTTTGGATTGGGGGATTTTGTTCAAAGAGATTAAGAACACGCTGCAATTGTTCTTGCAAATCTTGAATTTGCCTATCACGACGCATGTTTTGTGCTTGCTCAAAAGTCATGCCGAATGGAATTTCTCCTGTAGTTGTATCGTCTCCAGCCATGATCGTTCACAAGATTAGAACTCGTGAAACCCTGCTCTGATACCACCTGATGTATATCTCCTAAGTATGGCAGCGGATAATGGATAACTTTTATGGATTGTGTTTTTGGTAAAAGGAAAATGATGAACAAGACGAAAAGATAGATAAGATCACCAACCAATTCTATAAAGACAAAGTCACCAAGAATGGCATAAAGATCCTTTTGGCAGTCACCCTCCCAAGATGGGATTAAAGACAAACCGAGTTTTTAGAGAACAACAAATGTTTCTCAATTATTGAATTCAAACATAACATCCCCAACTATTACATACTTAGCCCTTATATAGGCTGGACAAAAGACTCAAAATAAATGAGTACATGTTTAGCTAAACTTAATCTGAACCAACATGAACTTGGCCAAAATTCACATTCCATGGATGTGACTGTTTAGATTTCTAACACATGGCTGACTTCAAATGGGCATAACTCCTTGAATACTCCGAATTAGGATGACTTTCAGCACTTGTTGGAAAGATAAGAAATAGATCTCTCAGCTCCTTTTTGAATCACTTAAAAATATTAAGTATGGCAGTAGTTATGGCCCAACGAATCTGCAACATCAATTCTGTCCGAAAATTGGCTGCTCCAAATGGCCCAAAAATATAATTTCCCCATCTTGAAAGGTTTCTAAGGCCTTGTCCACCATAATGTTTATCTCTCCCGTATCACTTTCCCCCTTTGAGTTCTAGGTAATGCCACAATAAAATCCATAGAGACATCTTCCCAAGGCTGCTCCGGAACTGGGAGAGGTGTATACAAGCCTCTATGAAAAGTACTCTTGGCCTTTTGACAAATAGAACATCTGCCCAAAATTGATTGCACTTCCCCCAACATCTTTGGCCAATAAAAGTGTTCTTGGAGTATTTCTAGCGTCTTATTGATCCCAAAATGTCCAGCAATGCCTCCTCCATGTGCTTCCCTCACAAGTAGTTCCCGAATTGAGCATTTAGGAACACATAACTTGTTACCCTTGAATAAAAATCCGTCTTGTAGCAAGTAATTCCCATGTATACCCTTTTCACATTCTAGAACAATAGGACCAAAATCTGCATCCTCCTTGTAATATTCACGTAACATCTCAAAACCAAGAAGTTTTGCTCCCAATATTGTAAGCATAGAGTGCCTCCTTGAAAGTGCATCAGCCACTACATTGCTCTTTCCATCCTTATATTTCGAAGAGAAATTAAAGGATTGTAAGAACTCCACCCATTTAGCATGTCTAGGATTCAACTTATGCTGCCCATGAATATACTTTAACGCCTCATGATCTGAATGCAAAATAAAGTGATTAGGCCTCAAGTAATGAGTCCAATGATCCAAGGCACGTACCATAGCATAGAACTCCTTGTCATAAGTGGAGTAATTGAGTCTAGAACCACCCAAATTTTCACTAAAATAAGCAATAGGACGCTTTCCTTGAAGGAGAACAGCCCCTATACCTACTCCACTTGCAAACAGATTTTGTTTTTGTGGTGGGGGTTTAGTTGGAGAAGATTTTGATGGGGGCAAAGGTAATAAGGTATACTTCTTTCGATTTACCTCAACCACATACTCATTCTTTCTCCCATGATGTACCACGCTCCTATCAAATTGCCATGGTCGTCCCAACAGAATATGGCAAACATCCATAGGTACCACATCACAAAGTACCTCATCTTTATAATTTCCCATGGAAAAGAAACTAGGGCCTGTTTGGTTACCTTTACTTCACTTCCATTCTTGAGCCAATGCAACTTGTAAGGTTGGGGATGAATCTGCAATGGTAGTTGCAATTTCTCCACAAGCGTAGTAGAAGCAACATTAGTGCAACTCCCTCCATCTATGACCAGATTGCAAACCTTCCCTTGAACAAGGCACCTTGCATGAAAAATCTGCTCTCTTTGTTCTTCCTCAAGCGGTGAAGGTTGGGAGTGCAAAGTTCTCCGTAGCACCAAGGTCTCACCTTTTAGGTTTTCTCGTATTAATCGACTCATGCTCCTCTTTGTTCTCTTCTTCCCCCTCGGCTTGTAACGTAGCCTCAATCTCCTCGATCTCATGTCATGCCAAAATCCGACTATTTGCACACTCTGATTGGTCATGACCATACCCCTTACACTTGAAACATTTCACCTTGTCCATGTTCTTTATAGTGTTCTTCACTTCCGCCTTTGAAGAAGTTGTTGGCTTTGTCTCTGTTGTAACCTTTTGAAGTGCCTAACGGACAGAACTACTCGAACCACCTTTTGATGCGTAATAATCCTTTGACCCACGAGGTTTCTTGGCTGCCTTCTTCCCCCTTAATTGCTTCTCACACTTAATAGCCACCTTACATAACTCATCAAGTGTAAAACAAGGCTGCAATTCCACCATAGTTGCTATTTCTTCATTTAGGCCACCAAGAAAACGTGCCATGCTTTGTTACGTAGAGCTCTTGCACATCACACAAAATACACAATTTATCATACTCCATGATGTAATCTTGCACCGATAAATCACCCTCGCTTCAGATTATTAAGTTTGGAAAAATTGTCTTGCAAATAAGAGCTCGGAAGGAATCTTCTATTAAGGTACTTCTTAAACTTCTCCCAAGAGGAAATTCTGATCTTACCTTCACGCCTTCGCTGATTCTTCAAATTCTCATACCACAATGAAGCATATTTAGTAAGCTTCAAGGTAGCAATCTTGAATTTCTTGCGATCATCGTACTCCTTGTACTCAAATACACGTTCAAAGACTTCTAATCCATTCCAAGTACTTTTCCGGATCTGTACCACCTTCAAATTCTGGAATATCAAGCTTAAGCCCACGATCATCATTGTTGTTGCGCCTATATTGCCTCCTAGGATGTGCCTCACGCTCCTCTTCAGAAGATGAACCATCATTCCCAAGGTTCTGATTTTGAATTGGGGGATTTTGTTCAAAGAGATTAAGAACACGCTGCAATTGTTCTTGCAAATCTTGAATTTGCCTATCACGATGCATGTTTTGTGCTTGCTCAAAAGTCATGCCGAATGGAATTTCTCCTGTAGTTGTATCGTCTCCAGCCATGATCGTTCACAAGATTAGAACTCGTGAAACACAGCTCGATACCACCTGATGTATATCTCCTAAGTATGGCAGCGGATAATGGATAACTTTTATGGATTGTGTTTTTGGTAAAAGAAAAATGATGAACAAGACGAAAAGATAGATAAGGTCACCAACCAATTCTATAAAGACAGAGTCACCAAGAATGGCATAAAGATCCTTTTGGCAGTCACCCTCCCAAGATGGGATTAAAGACAAACCGAGTTTTCAGAGAACAACAAATGTTTCTCAATTATTGAATTCAAACATAACATGCCCCCAACTATTACATACTTAGCCCTTATATAGGCTGGACAAAAGACTCAAAATAAATGAGTACATGTTTATCTAAACTTAATCTGAACCAACATGAACTTGGCCAAAATTCACATTCCATGGATGTGACTGTTCAGATTTCTAACACATGGCTGACTTCAAATGGGCATAACTCCTTGAATACTCCGAATTATGATGACTTTTAGCACTTGTTGGAAAGATAAGAAATAGATCTCTCAGATCCTTTTTGAATCACTTAAAAATATTAAGTATGGCAGCAGTTATGGCCCAACGAATTTGCAACATCAATTCTGTCCGAAAATTGGCTGCTCCAAATGGCCCAAAAATATAATTTCCCCATCTTGAAAGGTTTCTAAGGCCTTGTCAACCATAATGTTTATCTCTCCCGTATCAAAACCAATCAAATTTCCAAAGAAATTCCACACACGAAAGGCAATATCACCATGAAGAAGAATGTGATGAATGGATTCAAGAGAAGGGCTAGAACAACAATGACAACGAGAGACAATAGAAATACCTTTACGAGGAATGTTGTCATCAGTAGGGAGAGCAGCCTTAAGGCATTTCCACATGAAAATGGACACCTTAAGAGGAATATACTTATGCCAGCACCAAGCAAAGACCCTACTCCGAGTACGGGACATTCTTTTTTTTTTTTTTTTAAACGAAAGGAGACGTAGCTCCCTAGATTTTATAAATAAAATAAAAGAACAAAGCACGGTGGGGGACAATAAAACCTAACCACCGGAAAAGGAAAGAAATCTACAATGTGGGGCTTAAAGCCAACAATAAAAACAAGAAAGCTAAGGGGAGGGGTGCAAGTCCATATGGACCGCCCCAAAACAAAAGGAAGGGGGGAACTAAACCCTAAGCTATCAAAGGGGAAAGGGGAAAACCAAAACCCATCAAACAAAATTATCAGGAGGAGAAGCCGACCTTCCACGCCATTTTATAGAAGAGACCATTGTAAAACCATCGGCATTTGTATTCTTTTTGTGAGACGGAGTAAAAGGAGTATAGCCAGCCATATCAGTAACAAAAGAATATGGGGCCCTTGAAGCCGAAAAACGCTCTGGAGAGACTGGTTCCACTGCCACGAAAGGTTGGGGAGGATGAGACTCCCGATATCTAGCAATGTTGCGCATTATAGCCTCCTCATCGTTCGGAGGAGCATTGACATTACCAAGAGCAACCATAGCCGAACCAACACCCATATGGGCATCCTTATCCGAGCCCACACCCATAAAATCCTCGGAAATATGGACATGCGCAGCTGCATTGTTTAGAGCAGCAACAACATTATTTTTTCCAAAGATTTTCTTGAACAACCACTACATTGCCAACTCCAGTAGGAGCCAACACCCTTCAGGTCATCATGATCACCACTAATTTGGCCGAGCCATCACCCTTCAGTCCTCAAGGATTGCATTGTTCTCCTTAATTATTTGAGAACCATCATTTCCCTTCACCACATCTTTAGAGACCTGCTCCAGAATTTTATTAACAACATTGGAAAGAGGCACACCTCTTCGAGCAATATATGGACCAGACCCTTCCTTTAAATTATCACCATTAGGATCATTCACCGAAACCTTAGGATCTTCCTTTCCATCATCGCCTTCAACACATCCCGACTATCATTCTTGGGCACATTATTGTTTATTGCTTTATTTGTTAGATCAATAACTTCGTTTGAGAATCTTTGCTACAGCCCAATGTGATCATCTTTTGCCTTACCATCATCTTTCTTTTTCCAGGTTACATGCGGGTGTTCGGTTTCTCCTCCTTTAGATGACTTAAAAACCTTGGTATCGGCACCTTCCTTTCCATCATCGCCCTTCAACACATTGCTTTTCTTATACTCCGAGTTTAAGCTTCGCAATGGAAATCATCATGACCCGTAAGAGAGCAAAGTGATTACGGAAAAAGGTAAATTATCGTATTCAACCGTTTGGAAAAACTTGGCATACAAATACCACAATCGATATGAATCTTATCGGAAATCTCTTACGAAGATCCACTCGCACAAGAACTTTAGCAACACTTGGGCGCGACAATTCTGCAAAGAGCTTTATCAATGGACATTGGTTTACCAAAAATTCTAGCCAAGGAGAAAAGGAAAACCTTGTTGAATAAATGCACCGGAAGCCCGAGTAAGCTAACCCAAACGGGGGCAAATAGGGAGTCCGTTTTAGGCAGCCAAGAAGGAGTCCAAACAGACGTACGCATTGGGAAACGATGTACATACCAAATCTCTTTAGTCCAAAGACGTTGGAAATCCTCCTCGTTGGACAGTTGAATCAGCATGTGGCGAGAGTCCATATGACCAAGTTTATAATCACCCTTCAACCGAAATTGAGCGAAAGCAATCCTTGCGGCTTCCATAGTAGGTCTTCCATTAGTAAATTTTCCCACAAGGGTCCAAGCAAAGGGACGTGCGAAAGCCTCAATAGCTTCTTTAGAAAGTTTTAAAGAAGGGACACCCTTATGCGTAGCAACGGGAAGGAGGAATATCTTGAATTGGTAGGGAACGTGGTTGAGAAACTAGAGAAGCGAATGAATTAATCGAGGTAGGGTTGGGCTGAGTAGGGTTGGGATGAATAGGCTGCGGATTAGGGTTTAAGTCATGCAAAGGCGGCGCAATATGGTTTCCATTAGGCGGATTAGGGTTAACGGAGTTGGATGTTTGCGGACCAGGAAATAATGAAGGCGGCGGGGAAAATCCTCGGAACAGCCATGGAGGCTGCCGGAAAAACCAGGCCTAGGAAACCCTAGGAGGGAGGCGGAGTCGCAATAGCTAGGCTTGGTTCGCTTCTGCAAAAGATGGCTGATCTTCAGCACCCCTTGAGGAGGATCAATGAGGGAAATATAATATATCGGAAGAGCTTGAAGACAAGACTTAATTAGAGTCAACTTGGCACCATGGGAGAGCAACTTCCCCTCGAGTACGGGACATTCTACATTCCCTCCAAGCCGAAGAAATAGAAAATCTGCCCGAAGAGGAAGGGGACCAAAATGGCTGATCTCGATCCCCACCAAGCCGAATACCATAGGATTGAATCTCCATCAAACATTGCTGCCCAAAAGTATTATGAATATAATCTTCCCTTAAAACACCATCCTCAAATAGAGAAAAAATCTGATCATGCCGATTATCAAGAAGAGGAAGATCATGGGGAAGCCATTTTTCTTGAATAGAAATATCACCACAACCCACACCCCAAGCAATACGACTCTCCACCAAATCCTTAGCATCAACCATACGCTTCCAAATGTGAGAGCAACCTAACCTAGCTACAGCATCCATAGGATGAGTATCACGACAATATTTGGCCGCAAGAAACTGGGCCCAAAGAGAGTCGGACGTGCGAAAACGCCACCAAAGCTTCATAGAAAACGCAATAGCCATCTCCTCAAATTTTCGAAGGCCAAGGCCCCCTTCCTCAATAGGCCAGAAAAATTCATTCCGAGAGACCCAATGACACTTATTTCCCCCATCGGAACTACTCCAAAAGAAATTGGCAATAAGGTGATTCATGGCATTAACAACACACTTCGGAGGATCAAGTAAAGAAATATAGTAAATGGGGGATAGCTTGGAGGCAGGACTTAATCAGAACAAGCTTAGCACCGGTAGAGTAATTTACCTTGCCACGAATCGAGCTTATCCCGACGCTTCTGCATGACGGGATCAAACAAAGATTGCACTTTCCCACCGATATAGAGAGGACATCCCAAATAAACAATAGGCAAGTTCTTCTTTTGAAACCCCGTAATAAGGAAATAGCATTATCATGCTCAGCCACATTCCGCCCCATTAGAAAACAAGATTTAGAAATGCTAACAAGGCCGCCGAAGCGTTGATAAGACTCTAAAAACTCCATATGACGCTCAAGAGAAGGAATGCTTCCATTACAAGATAATAATGTCATCGATAGGACAAATGAGAGATAATAGGAACATTAAGGTTACCCGTATGAAAGGCGACATGAGGGTGAAGAAGATGGAGGTTATTAAGACCCCGACTTAAAACCTCAGCAGCAATAATAAAGAGACTAGGAGATATAGGATCCCCTTGCCGAAGACCACGAGTAGAAACAAAGTAACCATTAGCAGAACCATTAATCAGGACCGAGAACCAACATAAATTAATGCATCTAAAGATCATGTCCAACCATTCTTCAGCAAAGCCAAATCTCCTCATCACCTTTATCAAGGCAAACCAAGAAAGCCTATCATACGCCTTAGCCATATCAAGCTTAAGAGCTATGTTAGACCCATACACCTTCTTCTTAAGCGACTGAAATAGCTCCTGAGCAAGCAAAACATTTTCATGAATAATTCGACCCATACTATCATGCAAAGGATGATTGCTTGGAGTGCCTGTAAAAATTCCAAGCTTAGTAGGGTTGTGTTATGGTTGGGAGATATCCTTCCGAGTTTCATTTGTTGGGAGCTTTGGAAGCACAGGAATAAATGCAGGTTTGATGATGGGATTCCTAGTTGGGAAAAGGTCCGTAATAATATTCAATTCCATATTAGTGATATCCTTCGTGCTCATAGTCTATCTTTTCATATTATTCCTTCGGAGGTTAATATTGCTATATTTTTTAATATTATTCTGGCCACCCCGTCTATTGCTCGTGTCAAGATTGTTTATTGGTCCCCTCCTTCTGAGGGACAAGTGAAAGTTAATACAGATGGAGCTTCTCGTGGTAACCCGGGCATTGCCTCGGGTGGAGGTATTTTACGTCATCATGATGGGTCTTTTTTTGCTTTTTCTCATTTTTATGGTAATGCTTCTAACATGGTTTCTGAAGCTAGGGCTGCTCTTGATGGAATTACTCAAGCTAGGCTTATGGGTTTTGATTCTCTTTGGATCGAGGTCGATTCTGAAGTTTTGTCTCTCATATTACTTCGCAAATGCAATATTCCTTGGGAGATTTGGTATTACATTCAAGCCATTTTCAGATTCATGGAGGAAGTATCTATTCAGGTAACTCATGTCTATAGGGAAGGTAATAAAGTGGCATATTTTCTTGCTAATATTTCGGCTGCTGCGCAAACGGACTTTCAGTTTACTTCATTGGAGTTTTGCCCCAAGCCGTGCCAGAGCCTTCTCTATTTTGATCGGATTGCATATCCTAATATTAGGCAGTAGTTTTCTCTTTATTTTATTGATGTATTTTCCTTTTATTTTTAGATTTCCCTCCCCCCTTTATTGTAGAGGATCTTACAGGTTGTGTAAGAACTCCCCCTAGGTGTTCTTTCTGGTGGTTAAGGTTTTATGTCCCCCACCATGTTTGTATTTTTATTTTTCGTTATTAATAAAATCTAGGGAGTACCATCTCCTTTTGCCAAAAAAAAAAAACAAAAAAACAAAAACAATAATCATTATCTTTGGACTATGATATGAAAGCAGTTCTCCTGATTGAGTTAGAAGTACCCTCCTTGAGAAATTTACTCCTGTTTTTCCAAGAAGTGACTTTAAAGAAGCCTTCAACATCAGCATTCTTTTTATCTGGGCCAGCATAAGGAGTAGAGCCAGCCATTTCAGTAACAAAATTATGCACAACCCTTGGAGATAAATTCAGAGCATCTAATTCCAGACCCTCTCCACTAGGGCAGTGTGATTCTTTTTGATCAAAATTGTGGGCAATAGCATCCAAATCATTGCACTTGGGAACAGAATGACCTCTACCATTCACCTCTTGAATAACCTCCGAACATACCTTAAGTAAGGCTTTATTAACGGCATCAGGAAGTGGCTGACCCCGTTTGGCCATCTTAGTAACAAAAACCTTAGAACCATTTTCAGCTCCTTTATTTGAGTTAGAAGTCTCCACGCGATCTCCTTCTTTAACAAAATACTCCTTTTACTTATCCTTCCCATTATCATTTGGAAGGATATCATCCTTTTCACCATCAGAGACATCATTGGTGCCACAATTAGCAACATCAGCCTTGCCTACCTCATTCTCAAACAGCGGCAATTGGGGACTCGTATTCCGCCTTCCAAGCCGGCGACCAAGCAATAGTTCTCATTGGAAAACGAGAAACATACCATACTTCCTTCATCCACAGCCTTTGATAATCTGCTTCCGAGGATAATTGAATAAGCATATGACGAGCATCAAGGTTACCCAGTTTGAACAGTCCTTTCAATTGAAATTTGGCAAAAGCCAAACGAGATTCTTCCATTGTTGGGCGTCCGTGCTGGAATTTTCCGACGAGAGTCCACGTGAAAGGTTTCGAAAAAACCACAATGTGTTCTTGAGAAAGCTTAATCGATGGGGTACCTTTATGTGAAGAAGATATGATGGGGGGAAGGGTTGTGACTGGGCCAGAATTATGAGTAGCAGCCGGAGATGGCTGATTGAAAAGACCGGCGAAGGATTTGGGTTGTGGAGGGGCCGCCTCCTTAGCCGGTTGCGCAGGAGTGGAGAGATCAAAATAAAAGGCCAAAATTGCCATAGAATCAGCCATGGACAGGAGCCAAGCTACCGGAGGAGGGGCGGCCGCCCCTAAGGTGAAAACCCTAGGACGGGAACGGTAGAGAGAAAATATTTTTTAGGGAGCTGGTCAACTATATCGTGATTGTTTAATGTTGTTTTATAAATATATTTTGCCTTTTTTGTATAGATCTATAGAAAATAGTTTTTTTTTCATTTCATTGTAAACTTATGAAAAAATAATATTTCTGTCGAAAAAAAATGAAGTCAAAGATCTATTCAATATGGATTAATTTTAAATTTTGAAGTAAAGGAAGGCAATATGTGTTTCATATAACTTCATCTTTAAGTATTTGTTATAATTTACATCTATACCATGCTTGTATTATAAATTGGGAAGAAGTAAAACATTAGAGTGGTATTGTGCAATCGGGATTGGTTCTACAATATATGTGTATGCAGGTTTTTTAGATTAATGCTGATTTCGTAATAGAAGAGGATGGAGAAGGATAGGATGGTTATATAGTAGCAAAAGGCAGAGAAAGAGAAAGTTGAGAAGGCGAAAAACTGATAAGGTATATGATCATGTTTTTCAGATTTTTTCTGTGTGACTATATGCCTGTTTTCATTACTAGTTGACTTTTGAAGATCTTTCCACTAAATTATTTTATCACAACGCTCTTCCAATTATATTTGCACCAAAGATGGAAATTCAAAACTATTTTTGGGTAACAGGTTAAAACCTTGAATTTTTTATTTATTTATTTGTTTTGCGAAAAGAGGATAGGTACCTCCCTAGATTTTATTAATATAAAAAAAGAAATACAAACATGGTGGGGGACATGACAACCTCAACCACCAAAGAAAGGAAAACTAGGGAGGAGGCTTTACACATATTGTAAAGTCCTCTACAATAAAGGGGAGGGGCTATCCAACCTAAAAAACAAGCAATACAAAGATATTCAAACATCTATTTCAACCGAATGTAGGGGGTAGATGAGCAGTCAAGGACATAAGGGCCTTTACACTCAAGAGGAAGATCCTCAAGAGAGTAAAAAACAGAGTTATGTCTAAGGAGCACAGCCGCATTAGCCAAACCATCCGCCACCTTATTTCCCTCGCGAAGAATATGAGTCACTCTAACCATCATGTGGGCCATAATTCTTTTTATTTGTTGAACCTCGTACCAAATGCACCAGGGAATATGGTAATCTTCGATTAGGATTTTAAGAAGAACCTCTGAGTCAATCTCCAACCAAATAGAAGAAATACCAAAATTCCTAGCAAAAACCAATCCAGGTCACATGCCTCTTTGCCTTAGCCTCCGCCACCATTTAGTATGTGTGGCCATAGAAATGAGAATACGCAAAAAGAATGTTTCCTTTATTATTTCTAAAAATGCCACCGCCTGTAATAATACCCGGGTTCCCTTTCGAAGCCCATCGGTTGTTTAGTTTGTACTTGCTCCAAAGTAGGGGATTTCGGTGCACTAAGCCGAATCTTCTTTGGAGATACCCAAGAAAGAGAGATATCAAAGTGAGAGAGAGCTTGACAATCAGGCCATTTACTCTCAAACCCAATATTAAAAGCTTTCACTATACCCTTGATGTCCAAAATAACCGAAGAGACTATGTTTGTAACTGCCATAGGAAATCCTTCCAATTTCGCTTTATTTCGACTTTTCCAAATCTCCCATAGAATGAAACAAGGCAGCATATGACACAACCATTTCAATCCAGCCGAGAGACCAAGATTAAACCACCAACATGAAAGCATTGCTCGGATACTATAATCATGAGTTCTAATACCCACCAAGGAGGAAAAATATGACCATACCCCCTTAGCAATTATACTATGAATAAAAAGATGATCTAAGTCTTCCAGAGATGGATGCGTGCAACACATAGGAATACCTCTCGATTGAATAGCTAAATCTGTGGGGAGACCTCCATTCAGCAACCGCCACAAAACTATTCAAATTACATTTGCACAAAAGTAAGTCATTCCAAACTATTTTTTGGATTCAGGTTGTTTGGATTCAGAAGCCAAAGGCGGAGAAAGATTAGTTTAAAAAGGAGAAAACTGATAAGTCCTTGAGTTTGGAAAGGAAAAAAAAACCTTATAGATGACTCACTCAATTATTAAGTGTTTAATCTATTTATTCATGTCTTCCTTATTATTCTATAGCACTCATTCCATCCCGAAAAGATAGTACCTCTTTTTGCATTGTTAGTTTGAACGAACTTTGAGCAATGAATTGGGATACTTTTAACTATCCCAATGAAAAACTAAAACTTGTTCCTAAAATTATTGAATGAAAGCTGCTCTTAACTTGCTCCGCCTCCCTTTAACGGAGCCAGTAGGCGCATGGTCTGAACAAGCTTTATTGGAGTGTTTAACTCTTGTAGAGTGAAACATTTGCAGCCACTTGTATCATTATAAAAAGGCTCTATCAATCCGTTGCTGAACGGAGCGACAACCCATCCTTTTGACTACCATGTGAATTTCGACCCCTCAAAACGCCTGACATAAATAAGAGAAGAAACTCTGGATTGTATACGAAAATTCGATGCTTGAACCAAAGTTAAATGGGCTTCCACAACTGCGATTGATCAGGCGGTATTAAAGTCTTTCACAACCATCGGCCATTTGCTGATCACTTTAATATTAATCAAGTCCTCCCAAAGAAAGCCATAGAATATATCTTCAACCATAGCTTCGTGCGCAAAAAGCCATGCTAGATATATCTTCAAATTTCCTCAAGCCTTTAAACCCCTTCATCAATAGAGCCGCCAGCACATCTTATGCCATGATAACGATGACATTTTTCCTCCGATGCATTACTCCAAAAAGAATCGAACACAATAATTTTTTCCATCGCATGGATAACACCTTTCGGGAGGATCAAATTAGAGCAAGATAATAAAGAGAGGGGTTGCAGCCAAACAAGATTGAATCACAAGGTGAGCTTAGCTCCACTTCGCCAGAGAAATGGCACCTTCCAAGAAGCAAGCTTATTCTCCATTTTACGGATGATAGAGCTGGAATAAACCTAACTTTCTTCCTTCCAGTGTATAAAGGGCAACCCAAATAAGCGTCAAGGCATCTTGTTTAGCTTGAATCCGTAGAAGCAGCCACCATCTCATCTTTCCCATCAACATTTTTTCCGGTGATAAAACAAGATTTTTGGACACATTAATAAGCTGGCCCGAAAATCTTTTATTGATACTACACTCCAAGGTATTTCATATGCGTTTCTAAAGAATTTTGGAGCATTACTGAGGAAGATCATCATCATCATCCGCATATGCTAAATGAGACACCATAGTGAGTAATGTGAATACGGTAGGTATTAGCAGAGCTGAGGATAAATAGTATGCAACCTGTTCAAAACTTCTCTACTCAACATTTCGGCTGCAATAACAAAAAGACCAAGGGAGATAAAAGGGATGCACCTTATGAGCGAAGGCCACGAGATGAGTTGAAAAAACCCCACAACTTTCCCCAGCATTAATAAGAACCGAGAACCAGTAACAATTTGAGATGCAGCGACCAATCATATCAATCCACATTTCAGTTAAATCCAAACCACCAATTTCAACACTTTAATTAAGCCAAACCACGACAAACGATCATAAGCCTTAGCTATATCCAGCTTAAGAGGCTACATTCGATCCCCGAACTTTCTTATCAATTGATTGGCAAGAAGGGCTGCAGGCTAAGAGGAACATTTTCATGGATAACTCGACCTCTAACAAAAACCACTGTTGTGGAGATATAATGCGAGGAAGAATAGAAGCCAGCCGAATTGTTAAAAGCTTAGTGACAATCTTATCGTTGCAGAAATTACAAATACTAATAGGGCGTAGCCTGACGGGGAAAGGGAAAGTAAGGAGAATCTACCTTTTGGGATAGTGATAATCAATGTACTGCAATCCGACTTCTAGGCTTTTTTTTTTTTTTTAAAACGAAAGGAGGCGTGGCTCCCTACTGGGTTTATAAATGAAATAAAAGCAGAGAGCAACAGTGAGGATTAAGCATTATCTGCTAACAGTACACCGATAATACGGGGAATTAAAAAAAGAATACTCATCCCTTTGCGGTACACTCGGCCATAAAAACCCACCGCCTCTTCTTTTATAGCCTCTTGATCCGTAAGCCAACTACCTTGCCGGCTTTTAATGCGATGAATAAACAACCTTTCGTTTCTCTTCTTTCTTAACGGTTGCATGAAAAATCTCGTGAGTTTTTGTCACCCCTTCCCTCAACCACTTGAGATTTGCTTTTGGGCCCTTAACTCCTCCCTCAATTTTAAGCTTTGATAGCAAATCAGCTTTTGCAAGATTTAGGGCAGCCCTGTCGTCTCTTTCCGAACCAATTTGCTGGATGTTGAAGCTCAGATAAGTAATCTCATCTTCCACATTTTTTTATTTGTTGCTCCACTCTCCCAAAAAATCTCGTTTATTTCCACAATCAAATGCATTTACGAAGTCTCCCAAGCTTCTTTTGCAAAACAAACCATAGGCCTTCCGTCCATAGGAACATTCCAAGAATTTTTTAACAATATCCGCAAACATGTGATGCCAGATTTTCCTATATCTTCGACTTGGAGGGAATGTAGAATGTCCCGTACTCGGAGTAGGGTCTTTGCTTAGTGGCTGGCATAAGTATATTCCTCTTAAGGTGTCCATTTTCATGTGGAAATGCCTTTAAGAGTACACGCTCTCCCTACTTGATGACAACATTTCTCGTAAAGGTACGTATTTCTATTGTCTCTCGTTGTCATTGTTGTTCTAGCCCTTCTATTGAATCCCTTCTGTTACACATTCTTCTTCATATGAGATATTGCCTTTCATGTGTGGAATTTCTTTGGAAACTTAATTGGTTTCCATCTCAGACACTTTCGCTCTACTATTATGCGAAAGGATGATCGTTAGCCGCATGCATGTAAAAATTCCAAGCTTAGTAGGGTTGTGTTATGGTTGGGAGAAATCCTTCCGAAGTTTCGTTTGTTGGGAGCTTTGGAAGCACGAGGAATAAATGCGAGGTTTGATGATGGGACTTCTTAGTCGTGGGGGAAAAGGTTCGTAATAATATTCAATTCCAAATTAGTGATATCCTTCGTGCTCAGAAGCCTTATCATTTCATGTTGTAACAGCCCGGAGGTTAATATTGCTTCAATTTTTTTAATATTATTATGACACCCCGTCTATTGTTAAATGTCAAGCTTGTGCATTGGTCCCCCCTACAGGGGACAAGTTAAGGTTACTGCTGAGATGGAGCGTCTCGTGGAAACCCGGTGCCTCGGGTGGAGGTATTTTACGTCACAAGATCGGCGCCCGGTGAGTGCTTTTATTTTTGCTTTTTCTCATTTTTATGGTAATGCTTCTAAACATGGTTCTTTGAAGCTAGGGCCATCTTGATGGAATTACTCAAGCCAAAGGGCATGTGAGTTTCGAATTCTCTTTTGGCTCGAGGTGGACTCCGAAGTTTTGTCTCTCATCTTGCCGCAAATGAAATATTCATGGGAGATCCGTACTTCATTAAAGCCATGGTGCCCCGATTCATGGAGGAAGTGTCATCCCGTGTAACTCATGTCTACGGGGAAGATAATAAAGTGGCAAGACATTTTCTTGCTAATATCTCGCGGCTAGCGTTAAACGGATTTTAGTTCTTGCATTGGAGTCTTTTGTCCCAAGCCGTGCTGTGAGCCTTCTCTACTTTGATCGGATCTCGTAGATCCTAATATTAAAGCGTAGAGTTTTTATCTTTTAATTGATGTATTTTCTTTTTTGTTTTTTAGATTCCCCCCGCTTTATTGTTGAGGATCTTACGAGGTTGTCAGGTAAGAACTCCCCTGAGGGTGTTTTTTTCCTGTGGTTAAGGTTGTCATGTCCCCCGCACCATGTTTGTAATTTTATTTTTTAGATTATTAATAAAATCTAGGGATGCAGTCTCCCTTTTGCCAAAAAAAATAGATTTTCTATATCTTCGGCTTGGAGGGAATGTAGAATGTCCCGTACTCGTAGTAGGGTCTTTGCTTAGTGCTGGCATAAGTATATTCCTCTTAAAATTGTCCATATTCATGTGGAAATGCCTTAAAGAAATTTGCTTCTCCCTTCAGTGACAACATATCTAGTAAAGCTATTTCTATTGTCTCTCATTTGTCATTGTTCGGCCGCCCTGTGAATCCCTTTACTGACCTGCAGTTCTTCTTAAGTGGTGATATTGCCTTTCATATGTGGAATTTCTTTTGGAAATTTGATTGGTTTTCAAGTCTCTCGGGTTCTACTATTAGCGCACCGAGGATGATTGCTTGGCATGCACAGCTGGCAAGCTTAGTAGGGTCAGAGCATGGTTGGAGATATCCTTAGGAGTTTCATTTTGTTGGGAGCTTTGGAAGCACGGGAATAAATGCCGAGGTTTGATTTTTATTTTTTTTTGGTGAAAGGGAGTATGGCCTCCCTAGATTTTATTAATAAGAAAAATAAAGATACAAACATACGCGTGGGGGACATGATAAATGCAATTGATGATGGGATTCCTAGGTTGGGGAAAAGGTTCGTAATAATATTCAATTCCAAATTAGTGATAACCTTCGTGCTCACAAACCTTATCATTTCATGTTCTTCCTTTTTTTTTTTTTTTTTTTTTTTTTTTTTTTTTAGAGAAAGGAGACGGCACTCCCTAGAATTTATTAATTAAAAGGAAAAGTACAAAGCAAGGTGGGGGACATGACAACCTCAACCACCATAGAACAAACCTAAGGGGGGAGTCCTTACACAAGATGTAAGGTCCTCTACAATAAAGGAAGGGGAGACTAAAAAAAGAAAACTAAATCCTAATGTAAGGAGTAGATGCCTTATCATTTAGATAAGGCCTCAAACAAAACATAGGAAGATCACTACTAGAAATAAACTCAAAATCAGCCCTGTGATCCGCAGCATAATTAGCTAAACCATCCGCTACCTGATTACCCTCTCTCAAGATGTGAGTGACTCGAATATCAAGCAGCTGCATCATACGATGGATTTCCTGAATGAAATGCCAAACTTCCCACGGAACAAGACAAGACTTATGTAAAATACGCACCAGCACTTCCGAGTCCATCTCAATCCACAAGGAATGATATCCACGCTCAAGAGCAAAACGAATCCCATCCAAAGCCGCTCTAACTTCAGCTACAACATTCGAAGAAGAACCATAGAACTTGCCATAGCCGAAAACCATATTTCCCTTACTATCTCTAAATATACCACCTCCTGCTGCAAGACCCGGATTGTTTCTAGACACACCATCGGTATTTAACTTAATTTGAGCATTGGAAGGGGCTGCCCAAACCACTAACCGAATTGGTTTGCTCACATGAACAGAAACCGGAATATTGAAGAACTCCATCACATATGAATCAAACGGACCGCAGGGAAGAGAAATATTGAACGCCTTAACAATATCCCGCACTTGATTTTGAACTAAGAGAATAATGGCGTTGGCATCCATTTTAATGCCCTCAAATCTGGATTTATTACGTGCCTTCCAAATATTCCAGCAGATGAGACTAGGCAAAATAGCACAAATCCATTTGATACAACCGGAAGCTCTTAACGGAAGATTATAACTCCAAGAAATTAACCATTGGGAGAGGGAAGAACCAAAGATCCGAATCCCAAGCATATCACCAAAGAAATGCCAAATTTTCGAAGCAACACTACCATGTAAAACAATGTGAGACAAAGTTTCCATAAAATGAGAGGAGCAGCAATCACACCGAGAAGCAATATGAATACCTCGCCGTTGAATAGAATCATCCGTAGGCAAAGCATTTTTTAAAGCTTTCCACATAAAAACCGATACTTTGAAAGGAATATGAGAATTCCAACAACTTGCAAAAACCATTCGAGACGGCCTAGCAATGCGGCAAACTTTCCAAGCTGAAGAAACAGAAAACTTACCCGTTGAAGAAGGAGTCCAAAAAGGAATGTCTGGCCCATCGGATATAGAAATAAGTCTAGTCTGAATTAAGTTGATTACTTGCAGCCCATATGATTGCCTAACATGGTCAACTTGCAGAGATCTGTCAATAAACAAGGATGAAATCGGAACATGAGCCTCATTAGGAAGAACAAGATCCTTATCTAGCCAATGCTCCTGAACCGAAATGTTTCCAGCCTTAACACCCCAAAATAAATTGTCCTCAACTAAGTTCTTTGCAGCGATCATTCTTTTCCAAATGTGAGAACAGCCCGCTCGAATGGAAGCATCCATAGGATGAGAGTTATGACAATATTTTTCCAAAAGGAACCTAGCCCATAAAGAATCTCCACAACGAAAGCGCCACCATAATTTCATGGCAAAAGCAAGAGACATATCTTCAAATTTTCGAAAACCCAAACCTCCTTCAGTAGTAGGCCAAAAGAATTCCTTCTTAGAAACCCAATGACAACGCTTCTCTCCATCCGCATTACTCCAAAAAAAATTAGAGATAAGACGAGTAATAGCATCGATAGTACCTTTAGGAGGCTCAAGAAGAGATAGATAATAGATAGAAATGGCTTGAAGGCAAGATTTAATAAGAATAACCTTAGCCCCCATAGATAAAATCTTTCCTTGCCACGATTCAAGTCTCTCCTCCATCTTTCTAAGGATCGGAACAAAAAGAGCCTGCGTCCTCCTCCCGGAATACAAAGGACACCCAAGATAAATAATAGGAAGCTGTTTGTGTTGAAAACCCGTCCACTCAGCCACTAAATCCGCCCTGTGCAAGTCTCTTCTACCCAAAATAAAGCAAGATTTGGCCAAACTAACCAAATGACCCGAAAAATCTTGATAAGAATTAAGAAAGTGTATATGCATATCAATAGAAAGCTTGCTCCCATTGCAAAAAATTATAACATCATCCGCATAAGAAAGATGAGATACAAACGGGCCATGAATAGCACCAGAATGGAAGATAACATGATGATGGTTCTCATGAAGAGCATTAAGGGCACGACTAAGAATTTCAGCAGCAACAATGAATAAGGAAGGAGAAATAGGATCTCCTTGGCGAAGCCCTCTTGACGAAGGAAAAAACCCCACTGCCTCCCCATTAATAAGAATGGAGAACCAACAATCCGAGATGCATCTGAAAATCAAATCTATCCATGTCTCGGAAAAGCCAAAATTACGCATAACCTTTAACAAAGCAAACCAAGAAAGACGATCATATGCCTTTGCCATATCAAGCTTTAAGGCAATATTCCCCCCAAAGACTCTCCTGTTAATAGAATGCATAAGTTCTTGAGCAAGTAACACGTTCTCATGAATGAGCCGACCTTTAAGAAAACCACTTTGGTTAAGAGAAATGATTTTAGGCAGGGTATATGATGCTTTCTATTATATTTCTCCTGCTTTCGTTATTACTCATTGCTCATATCCTTTATTTAATTGTATTTGAGGTATTTTAGGATATGATGCTATACTAATAAAGCCTTTTTGATGAACAGATGCTACTTATGAAATTTGACATTTATCACTACGTAACTATGAATTTTGAAAGACTTAAGTGGCTATGTAAAATAAGGTATTGGATGTTCTTTGTTACATTTCATTTTGGAAGACTAATCAATATAATTTGTGAAGTACGTTTAAATTCACCTCTTACCGCATTTACCTTTTTCCATGCTTTCCCCTTAACCTTTTTATTAATACTCACAAGTCAGGGCTCAGCGTGCCAAGGCAATGAAATTCAAGGATGGATATATGGTATCCTCAGGTCATCGAGTTAACGAATATATTGATTCCGCTGTTAGTCACGTCCTTTTAAGACAGGTCAGTTGAAGCTGTGATTTACTCTTTTGAGTTTTAATTTGGCAATCATATGATATACTTGATTACGCATTTAAAATTGGGTTATCACAGCTCACATGCACACTTTTACAACCAAAAAGTGATATTCATTGCTATCAAAATTAGTTTGTTAATATACAGATTTACTTTTTGTGATGCTGTTATCAGAAATAAAAATCAAAAAAATAATTATATGTTCCCATTTATACTTTCCTATACACAGCAATCCCATTGTGACGTATTCATCCAGACCGCAATAAGCCAAACCGCCCTAATCCAAACCGCACTAAAACAGACTTCGCCTGATCCAAATCGCATTTGATTCAAACCGCGCCTAAGCCCAACCTCTTCTGATCCAGACCGTACCTAATCCAAACTGCATTTGATTCAAAACCGCGACTAAGCTAAACCACATCTGATTCAAACTGCATCAGAGCAAAATCGCATCTGTCCCAAACCGCATCGGTACAACTTTGCTGTTCATGCGGTCAATCCAAAGACCGAAACAACCAGGCAGTCGATTGCAGCCTAGTCAACCGCATCCCACACCAACCGCAGTCGAGACGACCTCAGCCAGATTGCGGTCAGCCCAATCGCATCCTATGCATTTCTAAAGCAACAACCTCACCTATCACTGTTTGGTTAACTTCTATATGTGTAATTGATATCACTCTAAAAAGTATACTTTGCAAATTTTTATAAAAATTTAGGAATTATATAGTTCTATATGACTACACAGATGTAAAATAACTTGATAATTGTAATAATTTTCCTAGCCATGAATCTTTTTATTTCAGATTGCCAAATCGAAAGGGATGTGTAAGCTTCCGGCATTCAGGTAATCTTTAGCAGTAGGTTGTTTACAATATAAGGACCCCCTTTTGTTAACTGTTACATTTCTAACCGAGTAAATGAAATAAAGCTGAAGGATTCTACCAAAAAGAGATGTTCCTTGCTATTTAAATTAGATTCTTTATATACAGATTAACTTTATATTATGATGTTATCAAAAATAAAAATCAATCAGATCATTATATGTTCCAAAAAAACAACATTTCATAACAAAAAAACACAAAAACAAATGTAACTGGGAATATAATTAAAGAGTTAAAAACAGTAGGAAAAGTTCATAAAGGCTAAATAAGAGTCCCAAAGAGATTCAAACAGTTAACAAAAGAAGAATTTTAGAAAATTAAACAGTCCCAAAGTGATTTTAAAACAGTTAACAAAAGAAGAATTTTAGGAAATTAGGCTTTCTCAATCTTGATCGCCTTTTTCTTGAGTTGAAAATTTGTTGCAGAACCAAAATCCTCAACCAAGTTGCTGGTAGCAGTATCGTCTATTACACCAACCCGTCTTTTTATACCAGCGCTGTTAGGAGACTTGTCATTATTATCACTGACTAAATCACTTATTTTAGAGAAAAAAAATTATAAAAGATAGGTGCAAGGAAGTGAATTTGAATAAAAAAATAATACAATAAAAGCCAATACCTCAATAACTTCTTCGCCAGCTTCTTTTAATGCATTCAAAATATCATGCCTTTTGATGATACAATTAGACTGCATATGCTTCTCAAAAATTTCTTTATTATCACAAAATTTTCCAACAGAGTAATGCTTCTCCTCACCATTCAGATTTTCTTGTTTAACAGTAACCTCGAATATTGCTGCCTTTCCAACCAACCCCATAATCTCTTCGGGACAAAAAGAAAGTTCCTCTTTTCTTTTAAGAGTAATAAAAGTGAATTAGATGACCAGAAAATTGTACTAAGTAATACCACCACATTTTCTTCTTTCAGTTGCATTACAGTTTTACCAAGAAGACTTTCGCATGCATTGTCCCATAACATAAAATAGCAAAGTTCATTCCCTAAAATAACTGAAACCTTGAGTTTGTATCTTGGCCTAGGATTTGACTCAACCCTTTTACATTGCTTACAAGAAAAGCGTGTTTCTTCAATTGCCAACTTCTTGAAACATCGACGACAACTAAGAAAATACCAACTTCCATCCATAAAAACTTCTGAAATCTGACCAATGACCCAATAAAAACCCTCCTATATAGGTAAAGAAATTGTTAGTGTTAATTTCACATTTTATAAATAAATTAAAATTATAAACATTTTAAGCTTTACCTGAACACAATTATATAGGCCAGCCACATCTTTAACTGAAGTATTACCATTTTCTAGTTCGTCAATGCTTCCTGTATTATAACTTGTAGACATATCACTAATTATTTGGGAAAGGGGAGAATCTTCTGATATCATCCTAGATCAATCAACAAAGTAAAATGTATGTTTATGAACTAACTAAGTAAATGCCATCCAAAATAAAGTTATCTAACAATTACCTCTTAAGCTCATCCATTTCTGGTATAATGCTCTCAAAAAATATAACTTGCTCGCAAAAAAGGCATTAGACAAACTTATTTTCCCTGTATATAAAAAAATAATTTGTTTATCAAGTAATTATTTTAGATAAATATGTTAAACCCTTAATTCAAAACCTTACCTTGATATGATTTGGGCTTAAACATTTGTAACAGTACTATCAGAGGGCCATCACCTGATGTTTCAATGGCATTTAACATATCCTTTGCATAATCCTCCCAAAGAGTACAACATAACCTAATTTTGCTGCGATATTCAGAAATAAAATAGTACATTTAGAGTAAATAAAAAGGTCCTCAGTTACTTAATTTACTCAAATAAATGAGAAATAGAACTAATCAAAAATAGTACTTCATTTATTGTTTTTTTTTTTTGGCGAAAGGAGACGGTACTCCCTAGATTTTATTAAAAACGAAAAATAAGATTACAAACATGGTGGGGGACATGACAACCTCAACCAACAGAAAAACAGGGGGGAGTTCTTACACAACCTATAAGATCCTCTACAATAAAGGGGAGGGAGCTAAAAATAAAAGATACACCAATAATTAAAAGAAATATCAAAAAAAACTAAACCAACCAAAGACCTAAAATAAAGCAAACAAACCAAGGCATTTGGAGGCCCACCAGGCAAGAACATCGGCCGGACCAGCCAGGCCTCACACGGCCAAGAAACTAGGACGGCCGCACAAGACAAACCGCGGCTCTTGTGCGACCGCACAAGCCAAAAACCAACAGCAGCAACTTGGGCGGCCGCACAAGACAAACCGAGGCTCTTGTGCGACTGCACAAGACAAAACGCAGCAGCAGCAACAAACACCAGCAACAAAAAATGAGTCGTGCCCATGCAGAAACACGCACGCCACTAGGAGAATTTGCAGCAACCAACATCACAGCAGCTAAGAACGGAGAGAAGGGATTCCATTTTTGTCAAGAATGGATATGACTAAATGTGGTCAGTAAAGAATTCCATACAAAAAATAAAAGGGTCAAAGTTTTTGTTTATGTTAGATGTTATTTGGAGTAATATCATGCCTAAGATATTAATAGAAATTTTATGAAAATGGAATTTAGTTAGTATTTATCAAAATGCATATGTTTTGATGGTAGAAGAAATATGTAGAAAGGAATATGAAAATGGTTTCTAAAAGCTTACATTAAATAATTTGTATTTTTTTTCTTTGTTTTCATGTGCAATAGCTTGACTGTTTTTGTTTTTGTTGTTTTTTTTTTTTTGCGAAAGGAGGACGGTACCTCCCTAGATTTTATTGATAGAAAAAAGAAAGTACAAACGTGGTGGGGGACATGACAACCTCAACCACCAAAAAAGAAACCTAAGGGGGGAGTCCTTACACATGGGGAGTCCAAGTCTTGTCAAAAGCAATCATCCCTTGGCAAGAACGGGGAAGGTCAATAGCATTCAAATAAACCATATTATGCCCCTCATCCGCCCCCCAAATTTGCAAGAAGATCAGCAATACCATTTCCTTCACGATAAATGTGAGAAACCCTAACCTCCATAACTTCAATGAGACGATGAATGTGAGCAATAATATACCATATAGCCCAAGGAATATGATATTCCTTAATAATGATGCGCATAAGAACTTGGGAGTCCACTTCAAGCCAAACTCGAAGAAACCCTTTGACATGAGCCGCATATAAGCCATCCCTAGCAGCTAAAGCTTCAGAAACCAAATTAGATTCAAAACCATAGAAGTGAGCAAAGCCATAAAGAAATTCACCTTTATTATCCCGAATAATGCCTCCTCCTGAAGCTAAACCCGGATTACCCCTAGACACACCATCCCTATTTACCTTGACTTCATTATGAAGAGGGGTGTCCCAAGTCACTAACTTTACAGGAAGAGGACGAGGGACACTAAATTGAAGATGGAAGTCATTAACAACCTCCATATCACAGCTGTTAAAGGTAAATGAGATGCACGATGAAGTGGCAATATTAACAACATGATTGTGAACCTTATTAATTATGTCCATTGCAGCCATCACCTTGCCTTCAAATCGACTTTTATTATGAGCCATCCAAATTTCCCATGCAACAAGGGCAGGAAGAATAGAACAAACCCATTTTAGAGCCCGAGAAGGAGACTTGCAGCCATACTACCAACAAATGAGCACTTGGTTAAGAGAACCATTCAACCTTCGAATACCGCATAAAGAATGAAAATAAGCCCAAACAGTATTAGCCATCTCACTATCAACTAACAAATGCATAATGGATTCCTCTTGAGCATAGCAGCAACATGCACATTTAGAAGCCCCTTGGATGCCTCGCTTTTTCACCATATCATCTGTAGGAATACCACCATGTAAAGCTCGCTAAAGGAAAACAGAAATCTTCTTTGGAATATACTTATTCCAGCAGAAGGAGAAAGACGCAGATTTCGCCTTCCTTTCACGACATTCCATCCATGCCGAACTTACAGAGAATTTGCCCGACAGAGAAGGGAGCCAGATAGGAATATCCGGCTGATCCGAGATAGAAATATGCTGCGATTGCATCAAACATAGGAGCTGATTCCCATACAAATCCCGAATGTGATTAATATGCGGCCTTCCATTTTCAAATAAAGTGAGAACCTCTGCATGATTAATAGGGAGAGAATCCGTAAATCCATCTATCCATTTCTCGTGTATAGAAATATGACCCCTACCAATTCTCCAAGCCATTCTATCTTCAACCAAAGGCTTTGCAGCTATCATTCTTTTCCATATGTGAGAAGCATACGAAGTTTGGACTGCATCCATTGGATGGGTTTCCCAGCAATAATTAGCTAGCATCACCTTACTCCACAAAGATTCATTTGAGCGAATTCTCCACCATAGCTTCATCGCAAAAGCCATAGAAATATCTTCAAATTTCCTCAATCCTAAACCCCCTTCATCAACCGGCCAGCACATCTTATGCCATGATAACCAATGACATTTTTTTTCCTCCGATGCATTACTCCAAAAGAATCGAACAATAATTTTTTCCATCGCATGGATAACACCTTTGGGAGGATCAATTAGAGCAAGATAATAAAGGGGGATTGCAGCCAAACAAGATTGAATCAAGGTGAGCTTAGCTCCATGAGAAAGTAACTTACCCTTCCAAGAAGCAAGCTTATTCTCCATTTTACGGATGATAGAGCTGAATAAACTAACTTTCTTCCTTCCAGTGTATAAAGGGCAACCCAAATAGGTCAAGGGCAAATCTTGTTTAACAAATCCCGTAGCAGCAGCCACCATCTCATCTTTATTAACATTTTTTCCGGTGATAAAACCAGATTTTTGGACATTAATAAGCTGGCCCGAAAATCTTTGATACCACTCAAGGTATTTCATATGCTTATCTAAAGAAGTAAATTATAATGGTGTTGTGAGTATTAAAATAATGTAGGAGAGAGAATGAGTGGAGGGAATAGTAAAGATTCTCGCCACATGCTGATACAATTGACCAACGAGGAGGATTTCCAACGACTTTGGACTAAAGAAATCTGGTATGTGCATCATTTCCCAATGCGTACTTCTGTTTGGACACCTTCTTGGTTGCCTCAAACGGACTCTCCTATTGTTCCTGTTTGGGTTAGTTTACCCGGGCTTCCTGTGCATTTATGCAATAAGGTTTTCCTTTTTTCTTTGGCTAGAATTTTTGGCAAACCCATGTCTATTGATAAACCTACTGCAGAATTATCTAGTCCAAGTGTTGCAAAAGTTCTAGTGCAGGTGGACCTTCGTAAAAGATTACCAGAGAAAATCCATATTGATTGCGGTGACTGCATGCCTAGTTTCTTTCAAGTCGTAGAATATGATAATTTACCTTTCTTCTGTAATCATTGTTCTCTTCTGGGTCATGATGAATTCCATTGTAGAAGCCTAAATTCGGAGTATAAGAAAAAAAATGTGTCGAAGGCGGATGATGGGAAGGATGTGGCTGGTACCAAGGAAATTAAGACCAATAAAGGTGGGGATAAAAAGGATGAACAGCTGAATGCTGTTTGGAAAAAGAAAGAAGATGGCAAGGAAAAGAGTGGTCACATTGGCTGTAGCAAGGAGGCCCAATCTGATGTTATTGATCTAACAAATAAAGAAACAAAAAATAATGGAATCAAGAGTGTTATGATAGCTAGACGAGGTGTTGCTTTACATCAATCTGTTAATGATGCGCTATCAAAAACCTTAAAGGCTTTAAAGACTAAAGCTTTTCAAAATGGGAAAGAGGATGTTTCGATCCCAGAAGTCCAAGACCCTCACAAGCTTTGCACTCCTTTGAGAGATGATTCAGCTATGAGATCTAAGCCTTCATCTCACGCAAAAATGAGTGCCCTAAGTTCGCTTAATCTCTCTTTTTTTTTTTTTTGGCAAAAGGAGACGGAACTCCCTAGATTTTATTAATTAAAAAATAAAATTACAAAACAAGGTGGGGGACATGACAACCTTAACCACCTGGAAAAGCAACGGGGGGAGTCCTTACAGTTACTCATAAAAGGAAAAAGAGTAGGGAGAAATCCCCCTCACTCTGAGCACCTCCTTTCTTTTTATTTCCTCATTTACTTTCATTTTTCACGGTTTTAATGGTTAGTTTTATTAGTTGGAATGCTCGTGGTATTGCTAACAATGCCACTGTTCGTAGAATAAAGCGTTTATTTCGTAATTATGGGATTTCCTTGGTTGCTCTTTATGAACCGAAAGTTGCTAATTCTTCTTTGGATCAGTTTATTCGGAAAGTTGGGTGTGAAAGTGGCATGGCTAATGCTAGTAATAGAATTTGGGTGGTTTGGAAACATGGTCTTCAAGCTACAATTATTCATGATTCTTCTCAAGCTCTTACGCTGCAAATTTCGCATCCTTTATGGGCTGATTCTGTTTGGGTTTCCTTTGTTCATGCAAGCTGCAATAGATTGTCTCGGATTTCTCTTTGGGATGATTTGATGGCAATTAGTGATGTGGACTTCCCTTGGATGGTTATTGGTGATTTTAATTGTGTTTTGGATCAATCGGAAAAAATAGGTGGTAAACCTATCAATAACATGGCTGTTATGGAATTCTCGGATATGATCCAATATTCTAACTTAATGGATGCTGGTTTTGAGGGTAATGTTGCTACTTGGTACAATAAACAAAGGGGGAGAAGAGCCATTTATCAACGGCTGGACAGAGCAATGTATAATGACAAATGGCTGAATATGTTTGCTATTTCTCGGGTTAATCATTTATCCAGAATTTGTTCGGATCATGTCCCTATCCTTGTTAATGTCATTATTGAAGGAGATGTGAAGAAAAGCTCATTTCGGTTTCTCAATATATGGCTGAAGCACCCTTCCTTTCCCAAGCTTATCCAAGATTCTTGGGCTGCTCCTATGGATGGGAGGCCTATGGTTTCTTTTGCTAAAAAGTTGGGTCGGCTTAGGAAGTGTATTGCTGAATGGAATAAACAGGTGTATGGCCGAGTTGATCAACAAATTAAAAATGCGGAAGATGAAGTGTTATATAGAGAAATTCAGCATCAACAAGTTGATAATGAGGAGTCTAGGGCTGCTTTGAGTTTGGCTCAGGCAAAGCTTCTTCAAATGCAGAAAGTTGAAGAGGAATTATGGGCCCAAAAAGCGAATCTGCATTGGTTAAAGGCGGGAGATCAAAATACGAAATTTTTTC
Organism: Adenophora triphylla var. japonica; assembly: GCA_022495995.1. Taxonomy (NCBI): domain Eukaryota; kingdom Viridiplantae; phylum Streptophyta; class Magnoliopsida; order Asterales; family Campanulaceae; genus Adenophora; species Adenophora triphylla. The sequence goes on from JAFEMH010000903.1 coordinate 476,780, forward strand.
ATGCCATGGTTAAGAAGAAAAGACAAAGGCTTTTTATTCACCGTATTAAAAATCGTCAAGGTGTATGGCTTACTGACCAAAATGCCATTAAAGAAGAGGCTGTTAATTTCTATTTCGAACAACTTCAAGGTCCGCATCAAAACCCTTCGGATGATTTTTCTTTCCTTATTCCTCGGCTGATTAATGATGAAGATAACCTTATGCTTACTGCTGTCCCTACCGTGGCTGAGCTAAGGGAAGTGGTTTTTAGGATGAATGGGCAAAGTGCAGCCGGTCCTGATGGTTTCACGGGGGAATTCTATAAAGGTTGTTGGAAAATTATCAAAGGTGATTTTCATAGAGCTGTTGGAGATTTCTTTTCTGGTTTTCAAATGCCTAGAAGCTGGACTAGCACCTTGATTGTTACTATTCTGAAGGTTGATGCTTTTTTTTTTTTTTTTTTTTTTTTTTTTGGGCGAAAAGAGGACGGTACCTCCCTAGATTTTATTAATTAGGAAAAATAAATACAAACATGGTGGGGGACATGACAACCTCAACCACCAGAGAATGAAAAACTACTGAAGGTTGATGCTTCTTCTTCTTTTTCGGAGCTTAGACCTATCAGCCTTTGTAACTTTTGCAATAAAGTTATCACCAAGCTTCTTACTTGTTGTCTTGCTCCTATTCTCCCTCGTATTATATCTCCCCAACAAAGTGGTTTTGTCAAAGGTAGAATCATTCATGAAAATGTTCTTCTAGCTCAAGAAATTATGCAATCTATTAACAAGAAGGTCCGGGGTTCTAATGTTGCGCTTAAGCTTGATATGGCTAAAGCTTATGATCGTCTCTCTTGGTTTGGTCTTGTGAAAGTTATGAGATTATTTGGTTTCAGTGAAATATGGATTGATATGATATTTCGAAGTATCTCCAATAGTTGGTTCTCAGTTCTTGTTAATGGGGAGAGCTGTGGTTTCTTTCCTTCATCAAGGGGCCTAAGGCAAGGGGATCCTCTTTCTCCCTATTTATTCATTATTGCTGCAGAAATGATGAGCCGGGGATTAAATCACCTCCACACGGTTTTTCCCCATTATAGGTATCGTATTCATATTAATACTCCTATGGTTTCGCATTTGGCTTATGCAGATGATGTGATTATTTTTTGCAATGGGTCTAAAAACTCTCTTGAGAGTCATATGAAGTATTTGGATTGGTACCAACAATTTTCGGGCCAGCTGGTTAACATTCAAAAATCGGGTTTCATTACGGGAAGAAATGGTGATCGTGATGATTTAGTTGCTGCCATCACGGGGTTTGTTAAACAAGACCTCCCTTTAACTTATATTGGCTGCCCTTTGTATACGGAACGGAAGAACATCAGCATTTTTTCTCCTTTGATTCGGAAATTGGAGAATAGGCTTTCTTTTTGGAAAGGTAAATTGTTGTCTTACGGAGCAAAACTAACCCTTATTCAGTCTTGCCTTTCTGCTATCCCTTTATATTATTTGGCTCTTATTGACCCTCCTAAGGGTGTTATTCATGCTATGGAAAAGATCATTGTGAGGTTCTTTTGGAGTAGTATTGATGGGAGCAAGAAATGTCATTGGATTGATTGGGACAAAATGAGTTGGCCTATTGATGAAGGTGGTTTGGGCATCCGAAAATTTGAAGATATTGCTTTGGCTTTTGCTATGAAGCTTTGGTGGCGATTGAGAACTGTTGATTCTTTGTGGAGTAAGGTTTTGCTTGCAAAATATTGTTGGGAAATTCACCCCATGGATGCTACCATTGTTTCCTATTCTTCTCATGTTTGGAAATGGATGCTTGTTGCAAAGCCTTGGGTAGAGGAGCGTATTGCTTGGCGTGTGGGGAGAGGACAACTCTCTTTACATGAAAATTGGATTGAGGGTTCTATGGGTAATATTCCTTATGATCATGTTGAAATTTCTTCCTTGTTTGAGAATGGCATGCCCCGTGATGATTATATTCGAAATGTTTTTGGGCCTCATCTTCTTTATCTTATTCATTCTCATTCTATACATATTTCTGATGCTCTGGATATTCCTATATGGCGCCCATCCACTTCTGGCAAATTCTCTGTCAACTCGGCTTGGAAAGAATGTAGATCAAGCAAGGTTCGTTCTCCTATTTTTGCTTCTTGCTGGAATAAATATATTCCGAAGAAAATTTCTGTTTTTCTTTGGAGAGCTTTACATGATGGTTTACCTACGGATGATTTGGTTCAGCGGAGAGGTATTAGTTTGGTGTCTAAATGTGATTGTTGTGTTGCTCCTTGCCAAGAATCTATTTCTCATATTCTTGTTGGAGGAGAAACCGCTTTGGCTGTTTGGGTTTATTTCAGCTCTTTATGTGGCGTTCGGATGTGCTATGGTAGCTTTCGCCAAGTTCTTATGGGTTGGTGGATTGGTGCTGCTACGCCTGTTGCTTATGCTTCCCATTGGCTGATTTGTATTCTTCCAGTCATTATTTCATGGGAGCTTTGGGTTGCTCGGAATAAAAGTAGATTTGATGGAGTTCGTATGAATTCTAATTGCATTATTTTCAAAGTTATTGAGCAGGTCATCCATATTGCTTCCGCCTTCTCTCTCTCTTTCCCTTTCTCTTATGATGAAGAGCATCTTCTTTCTATTTTCCGATTGGCCATGAAGGCCTATGAGGCCCCAAAGATCAGATTGGTGTCTTGGGATTTTCCTAATGATGGTTATATAAAGATTAATACGGATGGGGTCTCTAGGGAAATCCGAACCTTCTTTGCCGGGTGGAGGTATTTTCCGAGACTCTAACGGAGATTTTATTTATGCTTTCGCTTCTTTTTATGGAGTTGAATCTAATATGATGGCTGAAGCATTGGCTGTTCGGGATGCTCTTCAAAAAGCCTATCATAGAGGGTTTCATCATATTTGGCTTGAGGTTGACTCTCAACCCCTTTTGCGCATTATCATCCGAGAGTATCATATTCCTTGGTCGATATGGTATATTATAGCCCATATTCATCGTCTTATGTCTCTTATGAATGTTCGGGTTACTCATATTCTTCGTGAAGGAAATGGCGTTGCTGATGGTTTGGCTAATAAGGCGGCTGATGATAGACACAATCTCGAGTATCTTCATTTCAATGACCTTCCTCGCCGTTGCAAAGGTTTCTTTGCCTTGGATAAGGATAGGATCCCTTACTTTAGACTCTATTAGTTGTTATGGCTAGATTCCTTTTTTATTTATTTTCTATGTACTCTAGTCTTCCCTCCCTTTATTGTAGAGGACCTTACGTCTTGTGTAAGGACTCCCCCCTTAGGTTTGTTTTATGGTGGTTGAGGTTGTCATGTCCCCCACCTTGCTTTGTAATTTTCTTTTTAATTAATAAAATCTAGGGAGTACCGTCTCCTTTCGCCAAAAAAATAAAAAGAATATTTGGAGCCGTTGCAGAAGATCATCACATCATCCGCATATGCTAGATGAGACCCCATCGGAGTATTAATGTGTATACGATAACGGAGATGGGGATAAATATCATGCAATCTGTTCAGACCTCTACTCAACATTTCGGCTGCAATAATAAAAAGACAAGGAGATAAAGGATCACCTTGACGAAGGCCACGCGAAGAGTTGAAAAAAACACAACTTTCCCCATTAATAAGAACCGAGAACCAACAATTTGAGATGCATCGATAAATCATATCAATCCACGTTTCATTAAACCCAAACCACCTCAACACTTTAATTAAGCCAAACCACGACAAACGATCATAAGCCTTAGCCATATCCAGCTTAAGAGCAATATTAGATCCCCGAACTTTCTTATCAATTGATTGAAGGATTTCCTGGGCTAAGAGAACATTTTCATGGATAAGCCGCCCTCTAACAAAACCACTCTGTTGTGGAGATATAATGCGAGGAAGAATGGAAGCCAACCGAATTGTTAAAAGCTTAGTGACAATCTTATTGCAGAAGTTACAAAGGCTGATAGGGCGAAGCTCAGAGAAGGAACTAGGAGAATCAACCTTTGGGATAGTGATAATCAACGTACTCGTCCAGCTTCTAGGCATTTGGAAACCCGAAAAGAAATCACTAATAGCTCTATAAAGATCATCTTTGATAATATCCCAACACGTTTTATAAAACTCTCCCGTAAAGCCATCCGGACCAGCTGCACTATTCCCATTCATACTAATAACCACATTATGAATTTCAGGCTAGGAACAACAGTGAGATTAGCATTATCATCTTCGTTGATAATATGGGGAATTAAAAACGAAAACTCATCTGAAGGGATTTCCACCGACCCTTGCAATTGCTCAGCATAAAAACCAACTGCTTCATCCTTTATATCCTCTTGATTCGTGAGCCAACTAACCTGCCGATTTTTAATACGATGAATAAACAACCTTTGTCTCTTCTTCTTAACAGTTGGATGAAAAAATTTCGTGTTTTTGTCACCTTCCCTCAACCACTTGAGATTTGCTTTTTGGGCCCATAACTCCTCCTCAATTTTCAGCTTTGAAAGCAGATCAGCTTTTGCAAGGTTTAGGGCCGCCCTAGTCTCTTCCGAACCAATTTGCTGATGTTGAATCTCCCGATAGGTAATCTCATCTTCCACATTTTTAATTTGTTGCTCCACTCTCCCAAAAATCTATTTATTCCACACCAAGATGCATTTACGAAGTCTCCCAAGCTTCTTTGCAAAACAAACCATAGGCCTTGAGGAGAGTCTTGAATAACCTTACACTTCAGCCCATGCTTCCATAAAATCCACACTCTATTATTGCTGTTTGAAACGCCATTCTCACAACCAAGCTTTCGGACAGCAGCACCCAAGCAGGAATTATTAATTTTTGGCTCATAAATAGCCATCAATGAGACACTATAAGAGCTAAACAAGCGATTAATCCTTCTCAATGTGGCCTTATTTGCTAGGCCACGAGCATTCCAACTAATCAATGCAACCATTAATAACCAAATAGATAGGAAGTAAGTGAGGGAATAAAATGAGAGGAAGGACTCACAGTGAGGGGGATTTCTCCCTACTCTTTTTTCTTTTATGAGTGACTGTAATAAACCCATCATCATCTTGAGGCTGCAATGCAGAAATTTTCTCTTTGAAGTCCATTTGTATGTTCATTACATGGTTCAATGGCGTTACTTGAGGAGCTCGAGGGGAAAGATTAAGAGAGCTAAGAGCATTCATTTTTGCATGTGATGAAGGCCTAGATCTCATAGCCGAATCATCTCTTAAAGGAGTGCAAAGCTTGTAAGGGTCTTGGACTTCTGGGATTAAAACATCATCTTTCTCATTTTGAAAAGCTTTAGTCTTTATAGCCTTCAAAGTTTTTGATAACGCATCATTAACAGATTGAGGTAAAGCAACACCTCGTCTAGCTATCATAACATTCTTGGAAAATTATTTGTTAGATCAATAACATCTGTTTGAGCATCCTTGCTACATCCAATGTGCTCACTTTTTTCCTTGCCATCGTCTTTCTTTTTCCAAATCGCATGCAGCTGTTCATCCTTCGTATCCCCGCCTTTATTAGTCTTAAATTCCTTGGTACCAGCAACATCCTTTCCATCATCAGCCTTCGACACATTGCTTTTCTTATACTCCGAATTTAAGCTTCTGCAATGGAATTCATCATGACCCAGAAGAGAACAATGATTACAGAAAAATGGTAAATTATCATATTCTATGGCTTGGAAAAAGCTAGGCATGCAGTCACCACAATCAATATGGATCTTCTCAGGTAATCTTTTACGAAGGTCCACCTGCACAAGAACTTTAGCAACACTTGGACGAGATAAATCTGCAGTAGCTTTATTTATTTATTTATTTTTTTGGCAAAAGGAGACGGTACTCCCTAGATTTTATTAATAATGAAAAATAAAAATACAAACATGGTGGGGGACATAAAACCTTAACCACCAGAAATAACACCTAGGGGGAGTTCTTACACAACCTGTAAGATCCTCTACAAAAAGGGGGGGTATCTAAAAACAAAAGGAAAATACATCAATAAAATAAAGAGAAAACTACTGCCTAATATTAGGATATGCAATCCGATCAAAATAGAGAAGGCTCTGGCACGGCTTGGGGCAAAACTCCAATGAAGTAAACTGAAAGCCCGTTTGTGCAGCAGCCGAAATATTAGCAAGAAAATCTGCCACTTTATTACCTTCCCTGTAGACATGAGTTACCTGAATAGATACTTCCTCCATGAATCTGAAAATGGCTTGAATGTAATACCAAATCTCCCAAGGAATATTGCATTTGCGAAGTAAAATGAGAGACAAAACTTCAGAATCAACCTCAAGCCAAAGAGAATCAAAACCCATAAGCCTAGCTTGAGTAATTCCATCAAGAGCAGCCCTAGCTTCAGCAACCATGTTAAAATCATTACCATAAAAATGAGAAAATGCAAAAATAAAAGACCCATCATGATGACGTAAAATACCTCCACCCGAGGCAATGCCCGGGTTACCACGAGAAGCTCCATCTGTATTAACTTTCACTTGTCCCTCAGAAGGAGGGGACCAATAAACTAGCTTGACACGAGCAATCGACGGGGTGGCCAGAATAATATTAAAAAATATAGCAATATTAACCTCCGAAGGAATAATATGAAAAGATAGACTATGAGCACGAAGGATATCACTAATATGGAATTGAATATTATTACGGACCTTTTCCCAACTAGGAATCCCATCATCAAACCTGCATTTATTCCTGTGCTTCCAAAGCTCCCAACAAATGAAACTCGGAAGGATATCTCCCAACCATAACACAACCCTACTAAGCTTGGAATTTTTACAGGCATGCCAAGCAATCATCCTTTGCATGATAGTAGAACCCGAGATTTGAAAAACCAATCAAATTTCCAAAGAAATTCCACACACGAAAGGCAATTTCACCATGAAGAAGAATGTGATGTATGGATTCAAGAGAAGGGCTAGAACAACAATGACAACGAGAGACAATAGAAATACCTTTACGAGAAATGTTGTCATCAGTAGGGAGAGCAGCCTTAAGGTATTTCCACATGAAAATGGACACCTTAAGAGGAATATACTTATGCCAGCACCAAGCAAAGACCCTACTCCGAGTACGGGACATTCTACATTCCCTCCAAGCCGGAGAAATAGAAAATCTACCCGAAGAGGAAGGGGACCAAAATGGCTGATCACGATCCCCACCAAGCCGAATACCATAGGATTGAATCTCCATCAAACATTGCTGCCCAAAAGTATTATGAATATAATCTTCCCTTAACACACCATCCTCAAATAGAGAAAAAATCTGATCATGCCGATTATCAAGAAGAGGAAGATCATGGGGAAGCCATTTTTCTTGAATAGAAATATCACCACAACCCACACCCCAAGCAATACGACTCTCCACCAAATCCTTAGCAGCAACCATACGCTTCCAAATGTGAGAGCAACCTAACCTAGCTATAGCATCCATAGGATGAGTATCACGACAATATTTGGCCGCAAGAAACTGGGCCCAAAGAGAGTCGGACGTGCGAAATCGCCACCAAAGCTTCATAGAAAACGCAATAGCCATCTCCTCAAATTTTCGGAAGCCAAGGCCCCCTTCCTCAATAGGCCAGAAAAATTCATTCCGAGAGACCCAATGACACTTATTTCCCCCATCAGAACTACTCCAAAAGAAATTGGCAATAAGGCGATTCATGGCATTAACAACACACTTCGGAGGATCAAGTAAAGAAATATAGTAAATGGGGATAGCTTGGAGGCAGGACTTAATCAGAACAAGCTTAGCACCAGCCGAGAGTAATTTACCTTGCCACGAATCGAGCTTATCCCGAAGCTTCTGCATGACAGGATCAAACAAAGATTGCACTTTCCTACCGATATAGAGAGGACACCCCAAATAAACAATAGGCAAGTTCTTCTTTTGAAACCCCGTAATAAGAGAAATAGCATTATCCTGCTCAGCGACATTCCGCTCCGTTAGAAAACAAGATTTAGAAATGCTAACAAGCCGGCGTAGAAGCGTTGATAAGACTCCAAAACTCCATATGACGCTCAAGAGAAGGAATGCTTCCATTACGTAAGATAATAATGTCATCAAGATAGGACAAATGAGAGATAACAGGAACATTAAGGTTACCCGTATGAAAGGCGACATGAGGGTAAAGAAGATGGAGGTTATTAAGACCCCGGCTTAAAACCTCAGCAGCAATAATAAAGAGACTAGGAGATATAGGATCCCCTTGCCGAAGACCATGAGTAGAAACAAAGTAACCATTAGCAGAACCATTAATCGTGACCGAGAACCAATGTAAATTAATGCATCTAAAGATCATGTCCAACCATTCTTCAAAGAAAGCCAAATCTCCTTATCACCTTTATCAAGGCAAACCAAGAGAGCCTATCATACGCCTTAGCCATATCAAGCTTAAGAGCTACGTTAGACCCATACACCTTCTTCTTAAGCGACTGAAATAGCTCCTGAGCAAGCAAAACATTTTCATGAATAATTCGACCTTTCACAAGGCCACTTTGCTGAGGAGATATGATATGAGGGAGCACAAATGTGCGAGAGCACAAAAGCTTGGTAATGATTTTATTAGAAAAATTACACAAGCTAATAAAGGCCGCACTCGCGAGAAAGAGGTAGGGGCTGCCACCTTAGGAATAGTAACAATAAGCGTACTGGTCCAGCTACGAGGGAGAAGAAACCCTGAGAAGAATTCAAGGACAGCATTATAAAGATCCATGCATATAATATCCCAGCATTTATGATAGAAATCTCCCGTAAAACCGTCCGGACCAGCAGCACTAGTCCCACTCATACTGAAGACGATATCATGAATCTCTTTAAGCGTAGGGGGAATAATAAGCATCCTATTTTCCTCATTGGAGATCAAACGAGGTATCACATTCAGCAACTCATCAGGGGGATCAACATTAACATTAGGATTTTCATTAAGCTGATCGGAATAGAATCTAACAGCCTCCTCCTGAATCAGATTCTGATCAACAATCCAATTTCCATCACTATCCCGAATTTTGTGAATGTATAATTTCTGTCTCCTTTTTTTTCACGTAAGCATGGAAGAAACGAGTATTATTATCTCCATCTTTGACCCAAGCTAAGTTAGCTTTTTGCATCCAGAACTCCTCTTCAATCTTAAGCCGATAGGAGAGGTTAGCTTGGGCAAGATGAAGGGCAGCCCTATTATCATCACTAGGATCATTTTCAAAAAGAAGCTCTTTAGCATAAACTTCATCTTCAGCATGCTTCACAAGCTGATCAACTCTCCCAAACGTAGTATGATTCCAAAGCTGAATATCATGTTTGAGGCAAGTAAGCTTATTACTAAACTTGACCAACGGCCTACCGAAGATTCTACCTTCCCACGAAGACCGAACCAAAGGAATGAAAGAATTATGACGAGTCCAAACATTGAGAAATCTGAAAACACCCTTACGAACCTCATCAACTAAACGAATATTGATAGCCAACGGAGCATGATCAGAACAAGTCCTACTAAGATGATCGATAGAAGTTTGAGCGAAACAACGCAGCCATTTATCATTATACAGGGCACGATCAAGCCTTTGAAGAATAGTGGCACGCTTCGATCTCTTGTTCCACCAGGTGAATATATGACCTCGAAACCCACCATCAATAAGATTAGAAACCTGAATCATATCAACAAACTCAGAAACCTGAGAATCTACCACAGGCCTACCCCCAAGCTTCTCAGATTGATCAACAACAGAATTAAAGTCCCCCACAATTAACCAGGGATCATCAGTATTGCTCACATCAATAATATAATCCCATAAAGTCCTTCTAGTATATTTGCTACAACTAGCATGAACAAAGGACATAAGGACGGGATTGGGCCAAAGAGAATGAGACACCCGGATAGTGATCACTTGATCGTCATGAAAAATAACATCACAAGTGATACCATGCCTCCACACAACCCAGATATTTCCCTTATCATTAACAACACCTCCAAGACAACGAATTTTACGAACATAAGAAGGAAGTAAGATGGGATCCACCTTAGGCTCATAAATACCACATATAAAGACATCATGAATCCTTAATAACCTTTTAACTCTACGAACCGAGGCAGCATTACCAATACCCCGGATATTCCAACTTAGAGCCCCAACCATTAAAACAATTTTAATATAAAATAAAGAGAGATGGCTTTTAAGCTAAAGAATCATTGGATTTCCCAAAGTTTGGGACATTCCCATCAAATAAAGGATCCCTACCTTCATTGAAGACCTCTTGAAGATCAAACTGAGAAGTGACACGAGGGCCACGAGGAGATAAATGAAGATTAACAATTGACTCCTCCCCAGGCCATTTACGAATAGTATTATCTATCACCTCCAATTCCGAGTCAGAATCACACTTACCAACCTCTAAATGCATGAAACTATCTTCCCCAGCCAAAGATGGGCCGGAAGAGGGAATAACATTATTAACCTCAATGAAATCATTATTATTATGTTCAAGCTCTTCTTCAAGCTCGATAGACCCATCTTCAATAATTATATGATTACCACCAAGATTAACGTTAGGAGCAGATTTTTCCATATTAATAGCAGATTTTAACGAATTAGGGGAAACAAAAGGGGCTCCCCGCTTAGGAAGAAAGCTAAATCCTCTTCATCTTCTTGATAATCGGCATGATCAGATTTTTTCTTTATTTGAGGATGGGGTTTTAAGAGAAGATTATGTTCGTAATACGTTTGGGCAGCAATGTTTGATGGAATTCAATCTTATGGTATTCGGATTGATGGAGATTGTGATCACCCTTTTTGGACCCCTTCCTCTTCGGGCAGATTTTCTATATCTTCGGCTTGGAGGGAGTGTAGAGTGTCCCGTACTCGTAGTAGTGTCTTTGCTTGGTGCTGGCATAAGCATATTCCTTTTAAGATATCCATATTCATGTGGAAATGCCTTAAGGCTGCTCTCCCTACTGATGACAACATATCTCGGAAAGGTATTTCTATTGTTTCTCATTGTCATTGTTGTTCTAGCCCTTCTATTGAATCCTTACAGCACATTATTCTTCATGGTGATATTGCTTTTCATGTGTGGAATTTCTTTGGAAATTTAATTGGTTTCCATATCTCGGGCTCTACTATTATGCAAAGGATGATTGCTTGGCATGCTTGTAAAAATTCCAAGCTTAGTAGGGCTGTGTTATGGTTGGGAGAAATCCTTCCCAGTTTCATTTGTTGGGAGCTTTGGAATTACAGGAATAAATGCAGGTTTGATGATGGAATTCCAAGTTGGGGAAAGGTTCGTAATAATATTCAATTCCATATTAGTGATATCCTTCGAGCTCACAAATTAACATTTCATGTTCTTCCTTCGGAGGTAAATATTGCTCAATTTTTTAATATTAGTATTGCCACCCCTTCTATTAGTCGTCCCAAGCTTGTGCATTGGTCCCCTCCTTCTGGGGGACAAGTAAAAGTTAACACTGATGGAGCGTCTGGTGGAAACTCGGGCATTGCCTCGGGTGGAGGTATTTTACGTCAGCATGATGGGTCTTTTATTTTTGCTTTTTCTAATTTTTATGGTAATGCTTCTAACATGGTTGGTGAAGCTAGGGCTGCTCTTGATGGAATTTCTCAAGCTAGGCTTATGGGGTTTGATTCTTTATGGCTTGAGGTGGACTCCGAAGTTTTATCTAATATCTTACTCCGCAAATGCAATATTCCTTGGGAGATCTGGTACTTCATTCAAGCCATTTTCAGATTCATGGAGGAAGTGTCTATTCAGGTAACTCATGTCTACAGGGAAGGTAATAAAGTGGCAGATTCTCTTGCTAATATCTCATTTCGCTCAAGCGGATTTTCGCCATTACTTCTTTGGAGTCTTGTCCCGCCGTGCAGCCTTCTATACTTTGATCGGATCTCGTATCCTAATGTTAGGCGGTAAGTTTTTTCTTTTATTGATGTATTTTCTTTTGTTTTTAGATTCCCCCCCCCCTTTTTTGTTGAGGATCTTACAGGATGTGTAAGAACTCCCCCTAGGTGTTTTTATTCTGGTGGTAAAGGTTGTCATGTCCCCCACCATGTTTGTATTTTTATTTTTCGTTATTAATAAAATCTAGGGAGTTCCGTCTCCTTTTGCCAAAAAAAAAAAAAGGTTGGAACCAAAAAATTTTGATCCAAGGGGAGATGGGGGTTTTTGAGCCATAGAAGAAGAACCAACAACATTCATAGAAAAATTAGAAGACGTACCTTGGCGACCAGCAATCACGTGAGCAGAATTGCCCAAAACAATCTCTTTTTGCTTACCATTATTCTGAATTTTATTAGTACCATGCACATTTTCATTTCCAGCAATAGTTGCATTCTTACCATGCGCATTTCCATTTCCAGCCATAGTTGTAGATTGACGTTGATCAAGCGAGGCATTCTCTTTTTGAGTACCACCATTGGCTTGTTGTTGAGCAGATTTTCCATTAACACCTTCGAGAACCTTGTGCTTTGCGACATATATTTGATCTTTTTTGGCCAGCCCCGTGTTCTTATCAAGTTTGCTATTACCTTCATTGCCAACGTTAGTAGTAGTTTCCACAAAAACATCTTTGTTTTTTTTCCAAAATAATAGGGTTCGAATTATTATTATTATCATCAGCCATATTATTCTGAACTTTATCTTTAGGATGGAGATAAAAACACTTTGAGACATCATGGCCAAGTTTATAACAATGCTTACAATATTGGGGAAGATTATCAAATTCTAATTTTTGAAAAAAACTTGAAAACTCATCACCACAATCTATGAAAACCCTAGAAGGAAGTTTCTTAAGTAAATCAACTTGAACAAGTACCTTAGCCACACTAGGCCGAGATAGTTCAGCCGTGGCCTTGTCAATAGAAAGTGGCTCCCCAAAAATTTTGGCAATGGAGTACAAACATACTTTATTAAGCATGTGGATTGGCAATCTCGGAAGACCAACCCATACCGAAACCAATGATGATTCCTTTTCCGGGTGCCACGAAGGAGACCAACGAAAAACACGCATAGGAAATCTGCCTAAATACCATTGTTCTTTAGCCCAAAGCCTATTAAAGTCTCCCTCATGCATTAAACGAATAAGAATGTGCTTAGAGTCAACATGACCCAATGAAAAATCTGCTTTCAATCCAAACTTTAAAAAATGTTGTCTAGTGATTTCCATGTTTGGTCTACCATGAGAGAATTTACCAACAAGAGTGAATTTAAATGGTTGAGCCAATGAATTTATCATCTCTTTTGAAAATTTAAGGGCTGGTTCTCCTTTATGAATTGACATGGGCACTAGATTCATGGCTGGAACCGGATTAACATGAGGAGAATCCTTAAACAAAGAGGAAAAGGATTTAGCTTTTGTAGGAGAAATAGGAGGAGGCGGCATATTAGGATTAGGAAACGAATTCTCAGCATTATGATTAAAATTAGGAAGCACATTACCACTAGGATTAGGAATAACATTACCAAGACCGGAAGGAGTCCCTTTAGCATTCAAAGCAGCCGCACCAAGTCCAGCAGCAGGCGGAGATGTAGAGGAGGAAGGAGCAGCATGTAGACCCGCCATGAGGCCACCGGAGGCAGCCATAAAGGCTAAACCTAATTAGGGTTACGCCAAGGTAGAAAGAAAACGGAATGAAAAGCAGCAAGGCGTGAAAAAAAGGCAGCAAGCAGCCACCCTAATTAGGGCTACGGGAATTTTTAGACTGCAGTAGCTTTATCAATTGACATTGGTTTGCCAAAAATTCTAGCCAAAGAATATTTCTCTCTTTGATACGCCTGACTGTATTTATTGGATTCCCTCGCTTAAAGGTCAGTTCTCTCTTTCTTCGGCTTGGCAAGTGTGTAGAGTGCCTAATGCTCGGAGTTTGTTTTTTGAGTATTGCTGGAACAAATATATTCCGCTTAAAATTTCCATCTTCCTTTGGCGATTGTTACATAATGGCCTTCCTACCGATGTTGCGATTCAATCTAGGGGAATATCTCTTGTGTCGTCTTGTGTTTGCTGTTCGCAGCATTCTTTAGAGGATTCTAATCATCTTTTTGTTCAAAGTCAAGTGGCTTTTGAGACTTGGGATTGGTTCTCTAGCTGTTTGGTGTTCATATTTCTTACAACAATGTTAAAACTATCCTTGATAGCTGGTGGTTTAATTCCGCCCTTGGAAAAAATAAGGGAATTTCTTGGCTTTCTCGCATTCGCATTCTTTGGGAATTATGGAAGGGTCGGAACAAAGCTAGGTTTGAGGATCTTCATATGTCTTCTTCTAGGATTATCCGGGAGATTTTTGTGCAGATTGGTTCTATCATTAAGGCTTATAGCATTTCTTTCCCTTCCTCTGATTTGGAAAGTCAGATTTTTCACTGCTTTCACCTTCCTAAGGCTGTTCCTAAGCCTCGGGTTTTCAAGTTTGTTTATTGGAACTCTACCAACTCGGAATTGTTCAAGCTTAACACTGATGGAGCTGCTAAAGGAAATCCGGGTATTAGTTCTGGAGGTGGTAATTTCAGAAACAAGAATGGTCATTTGTTATTTGCTTTTTCCAAGTATTATGGTCATAGTACTAACATGGTTGCTGAAGCTAAGGCAGTTCTGGATGACCTCCTTTACGCGTCTCAATTTGGTATTACTTCTCTTTGGCTTGAAATTGATTCTGAAATTCTTTTAAATGTGCTAATCCGCGACTTTCATATTCCTTGGAGTATTTGGTACGAGGTTCTTCATATAAAAAGGCTTATTTCGCTTATTGGTGTTAGAGTGACTCATATTCAGCGTGAAGGCAATCAAAGCTGCGAGATGGTTTGGCTAATGTCGCTGCGGTCACAAGATCTAATTCTGAATATTTTTCTTTTAGTGATCTCCCTCACCGCTGCAAAGGAGCTTATATTTTAGATAGGTCTGCTATCCCATATGTTAGATGTTAGTTTTATTTTTGATGTTCTCTTTTGTATTTTTCCTTTTTTGGTTGATAGGTTGTTCCCCCTCCCCTTTTTGTAGAGTACCTTACGGCTTGTGTAAGGACTCCCCCCGTTGCTTTTCCAGGTGGTTGAGGTTGTCATGTCCCCCACCTTGTTTTGTAATTTTTTTTTTAATTAATAAAATCTAGGGAGTACCGTCTCCTTTCGCCAAAAAAAAAATATTGAATAAATGCACCGGGAGCCCGGGTAAACTAACCCATACAGGAACAATCGGGGAGTCCGTTTGAGGCAGCCAAGAAGGTGTCCAAACAGAAGTACGCATTGGGAATCGATGCACATACCAAATTTCTCTAGTCCAAAGTCGTTGGAAATCCTCCTCGTTGGCCAATTGTATCAGCATGTGACGAGAGTCAAGATGACCAAGTTTATAGTCACCCTTCAACCGAAATTGAGTGAATGCAATCCTTGCAGCTTCCATAGTAGGTCTACCATTGGTAAATTTTCCCACAAGGGTCCAAGCAAAGGGACGCGCGAACGCATCAATAGCCTCTTTAGAAAGTTTTAATGAAGGGACACCCTTATGAATAGCAGCCGGAAGGAGGGGAATATCTTGGATCGGAAGGGTGTGAGGTTGAGAAACCAATGAAGCGAAGGATTTGTTAGAGGTAGGATTTGGCTGTATAGGGTTGGGATGAATCAGATTCTGGTTTAAAGGAGGATTAGGGTTCATACCATGCAAAGGCGGCGCTAGCGCTAGATTAGGGTTCCCAATAGGCGGATTAGTGTTTACGGTATTAGAAATTTGCGGACCAGGAATAGACAAAGGCAACGGGGGGAAATCAACCGGAGCAGCCATGAAGGCTGCCGGAAAACCAAACCTAGGAAACCCTAGGAGGGAGGCGAAACCCTAGAGAGAAACCCTAGAGAGAGAATCGTGTTTTTTCAATTGAGTCTAAAATTGCAATAGCTTGACTGTGAAAAAATTATCTCTCCTGAATCCTTTTTTTCATTCTTAATGGATTTTTACATTGGTGCAATATTGCTTATGATACACCAGGAGAAGTAGGGAAATGGATGGAGATTTAGATCAAACTAAGTTACAGGTATGAACGTACTTAATCTTTAAAAAACAACTCTATACAATCTACTCATTTTAAAAGATCCAAAACCAAAGAATCATTTGCCTGTATACATTGTTATGTAAGACAATCCGAGGCGAGTCAACCTTAGGGGTAACACACACACGCACTGAATTGCTGTTCTCTCGTTATTTTGGCCGCAACCCTAATTAGGGTTTCGTCAAGTTTGGCCGTTGGGCCATTGCTCGCGTTGCTGCTGCCTCCGGCAGCCTTCTCCCTTCGCCATGGGGGATTCCATGGCTCAATCTGTATTCTTTTTTGATGCTGTTCCTCCGGTCCAATCTGATGCGGCGGCGGCTTCAATCCAAAACTCTATTGCCGTGCATCAGAATCCTTCCAAGGCCGTTGGTGGCGCTGAATCACCGGTGGCGGCCACTGCTCCTAACCCTAATATTAATTCATCTTCTTGTCCGCCTCCTCTAACTAATACATCTTCTACTCCGCCTCCTCTAACAAAATCTTTTGCAGGTCTCTTCTCGCAAGCATCTTCTCCGGCTGCAAAAATGGGTTCCGCTACATTATCAACACTTCCTCCTGTTCTCTCATCGCTTCATAAGGGCACTCCGTCAATTAAACTGTCTAAAGAACATATTGATGCTTTTTCTAAGCCATTTACGTGGACTCTTGTAGGTAAATTTCATCATGGGCGTCCTTCTATGGAGGAATCACGGTTGGCTTTTGCAAAATTTCAACTTAAGGGACATTTTAAACTTGGTAATCTTGATGCTCGTCATATGCTCATCCAATTATCTTCTACCGAGGATTATCAAAGGTTGTGGATGAAAGAAGTTTGGTATGTCTCCCGTTATCCCATGAGAACTCTTGCTTGAGGCCGGCATGGAAGGCGGAACACGAATCTCCTATTTGCGAGCTGTTTGGGTCGGCCTTCCTGGGCTTCCCATTCACTTATTCAACAAAGCTTGCTTATTTGCTGTTGCAAAACTCATTGGCACTCCGTTATCAATTGACAAAGCCACGATGGAACTGTCTCGGCCTAGCATAGCGAAGGTTCTTATTCAGCTTGATGTTTCTCAGAAATTACCACATGAAGTGTTTGTGGATTGTGGTGATTATCTTCCTGGTTTCTATCAAAAGGTGGAGTATGACAACTTACCCAAGTATTGCAAGCATTGTTCTTTGCTTGGCCATGACGTTGCCTCTTGCAAAAGGGCCAATGGTGTAAATTCTGATCGTAAAGTGGGTGGAGATGGTCAGCAAAAGGAGGTAAAAGTTTCTAAGAATGGTATTGGTGATAATACAAAGCCTCATGCTGCCGGTGCTAAGGAAGATACTCCTCCAAATAATATTGACAAAGGCAAGAATGTTATTGATGGTGGTAGACCTAGCAAAAATGGGCCAAGGTGTATGTTCCGAAGGAGAAAAAAATGGATCAGGTTCATGTGCCTGCTAGCAATTCGGATGTCACTTTGGCCAGCAAAGGTAATATACAAACCGCCAATCTGAAGGTGGTGACTTCAACTAGTGATAATAACAAGCTGCAGTCGAATGGAAAAGTTGCTCTAGGAACTGCGCAAGGAAAAACAATTCAAGGAAATGCTCACGGAAAAACAGCACAAGTTCAAGGTATAAATATTATAGCCACGAAATCTAACCCGGCAGGTATGCATCCTTCTCCTAATTATTCTATGACTGCTGGTGGTATATCTTCTATGGTTCATAAACCCCCATCCCCCCTTGGCTCAAGATTTTTTGGTTCTAACATAGTTACTAATGGTTTTAGCTTCCTTCCCAAGCGGGGAGCCCCTTTTGTCTCCCCTAACTCTTTAAAAAATGCTAACAATTCGGGCACAACTGTGTCTAAGGTTAATACTAGTGCTAATCATTTTATTGTTGAAGAAGAGCTTGAACAAATTGAAACTGATTTTAATGAGGTTGCCAAAATAAATTCTAATGATTATATTAATTTAGAAGATGGAAAGTGTGAATCTGATTCGAATTGAACCGGTTGATACTAATATACGTAAATGGCCTGGTGAGGAGGTAATTGATAATCTTCAGCTATCTCCTCGTGGCCCTCGTGTCACATCTGAGTTTGATATTCAAGAGGTTTTTAATGAAGGAAGAGATTTTTTACTTGATGGGAATGTCCCGGATTATGGGAAATCTAATGATTCTTAGGCTTATATGCCCTCTCTTAGTTTCTATTAAAATCGTTTTAATGGTTGGTATCTTAAGTTGGAATATCCGGGGTATTGGTAATGCCGCCTCGGTTCGTCGGGTTAAGAGGCTTTTAAGAATGCATGATGATTTTATCTGTGGTATTTATGAACCTAAGGTGGATCCCTACCGCCTCCGTCTTACGTTCGTAAAATTCGTTGTATTGGAGGTATTGCTAATGCTAAGGGGAATATTTGGGTTGCTTGGAAGGTTGGCATTACTTGTGATGTTATCTTTCATGATGATCAAGTTATCACTGTTCAGGCCTCTCATTCTCTTTGGCCTAATCCCGTCTTATTGTCCTTTGTTCATGCTAGTTGTAGCAGATTTACTAGAAGGGTTTTATGGGATTACTTAATTGAGTTGAGTAGTACGAATGATCCCTGGTTAATAGTAGGAGATTTTAACTCTGTTATTGATCAATCTGAGAAGGTTGGGGTAGGCCCATGGTCGATTCTAGAGTTTCTGAGTTTGTTGATATGATCCAGATTTCTAATCTAATCGATGGTGGGTATAGAGGCCATGTCTTCACATGGTGGAATAAGTGGTCGAAGCGTGCCACTATTCTTCAAAGGCTGGATCGTACTCTTTATAATGACAAATGGCTAAGCTGCTTTGCTCAAACGAGGTATTGATCATCTTAATAGGACCTGCTCTGATCATGCTCCTTTGGCTATCAATATTCGCTTAGTTGATGATGTCCGTAAGGGCGTGTTCAGATTTCTTAATGTTTGGACTCGCCATGATTCGTTAATTTCTTTGGTTCGCTCTTCTTAGGAGGAAAGAATTTTTTGTAGGCCTTTGGTCAAGTTTAGTAAGAAGCTTACTCGCCTCAAGCATGCTATTCAACTTTGGAATCGTTCTATGTTTGGGAGAGTTGATCAACTTGTAAAGCATGCTGAAGATGAAGTTTGTGCTAAAGAGATGCTTTTTGAGCAAGATTCTAGTGATGAGAATAGGGCTGCCCTCCATCTTGCCCAAGCTAACCTCTCCTATCGTCTTAAGATTGAAGAGGAGTTCTGGATGCAAAAAGCTAATTTAGCTTGGGTTAAGGATGGAGATAATAATACTCGGTTCTTTCATGCTTATGTGAAAAAAAGAAGGCAAAAGTTATACATTCATAAAATCCGGGATAGTGACGGGAATTGGATTATGGATCGTGGTCCGATTCAGAGGAGGCTATCCGGTTCTATTCGGACCAGCCTTAATGTGAATCCCGATGAATATGTGGATCCCCGATGAGCCGTTGGATGTGATCCCTGCTGATTTCCAATGAGGAAAATGAGATGCTTATTACCCCGACGCTTAAAGAGCTTCATGCTATCGTCCTAAGTATGAGTGGGACTAGTGCCGCCGGTCCGGACGGATTTACGGGGAATTCTATCACAAATGCCGGGATATTATTTGCATGGATCTTTATAATGCCGTCCTTGAGTTCTTCTCGTGGTTTCTTCTTCCTGAGCCGGACTAGTACGCTTATTGTGACCATCCCTAAGGTGGCAGCCCCCACTTCCTTCTCGCAGCCTTCGGCCTATTAGTTTATGTAATTTTTCCAATAAAATCATTACCAAATTTTTATGCTCTCTACCGCAACTGTTCTCCCTCGTATTATATCTCCTCAAGAAAGTGGCTTTGTGAAGGGTCCTACTGATTCATGAAAATGTTTTGCTTGCTCAAGAGCTATTTCAGTCGCTTAAGAAGAAGGTGCATGGTTCTAATGTTGCTTTAAAGCTTGATATGGCTAAGGCGTATGATAGACTTTCTTGGTTTGCTTTGATTAAGGTGATGAGGAGATTTGGCTTTAGGGAAGAATGGCTTGATATGATATTTAGATGCATCAATTATTGTTGGTTCTCGGTTCTTATAAATGGTACTACTAATGGGTATTTTGTCTCTACTCGTGGCCTTCGCCAAGGGGATCCTATATCTCCTAGCCTTTTTATAATTGTCGAAGTTTTAAGCCTAGGTCTTAATAATCTCCATCTTCTTCACCCTCACGTGGCCTTTCATACGGGTAACCTTAATGTTCCTATCATATCTCATTTGTCTTATGCCGATGATATCATTATCTTCTCGCAACGGTAGTATCCCCTCTCGAGCGTCACATGGATTTCCCGGCTTCCTATCAACATTTCTCCGGGCAACTCATTAGCATATCTAAATCTTGCTTTCTCGACGGGCCTGATGTGGCCGATCATGATAATTCTATCTCTCTTACTACGGGGTTTCAAAAGAAAAATTTACCTATTGTTTATTTGGGTTGTCCCCTTTATATCGGAAGGAAGGTTCAATCTTTGTTCGATCCTGTCATGCAGAAGCTTCGTGATAAGCTGGATACGTGGCAAGGTAAATTACTCTCACTGGGCTAAGCTTGTTTTGATCAAGTCCCCGCCTCCAAGCTATTCCTATCTATTACATCTCTTTACTTGACCCCCCGAAGGGTGTTGTTAATGCCATGAATTGCCTTATTGCTAACTTCTTCTGGAGTAGCTCTGACGGGGGAAAAAAGTGTCATTGGGTTTCTCGAAATGAATTTTTCTGGCCTATAGAAGAAGGGGGTTTAGGCCTCCGTAAGTTTGAAGAGATGGCGACTGCTTTTTCTATGAAGCTTTGGTGGAGATTTCGTACTTCTAATTCCCTTTGGGCTCAGTCCGAGGCCAAATATTGTCGTAATTCTCATCCTATGGATGCCACTTCTAGATTGGGCTGCTCTCATATTTGGAAGCGGATGGTTGCTGCTAAGGATTTAGTGGAGAGTCGTATTGCTTGGGGTGTGGGTCGTGGTGAGATTTCTATTCAAGAAAAGTGGCTTCCTCATGATATTCCTCTCCTTGATGATCGCCATGATCAGTTTTTTTCGTTATTTGAGGACGGTGTTTTAAGGAAGGATTATATTCGTGATACTTTTGGTCAGCAATGTTTGTTGGAGCTTCAAGCATTTGGTATTCGGATTGATGGTGAATGTGATATGCCTTTTTGGTCTCCCTCTTCTACGGGAAAATTTTCTATCTCTTCGGCTTGGAGGGAATGTCGGGTGTCCAGGACTAGGAGTAGGGTTTTCGCTTGGTGCTGGCATAAATTTATTCCTCTTAAAGTGTCCATTTTCATGTGGAAATGTTTAAAGGCTGCCCTCCCTACTGATGACAACATATCTCGTAAAGGTATATCTAATGTTTCTCGTTGTCATTGTTGTGCTAACCCCTCTCTTGAATCTATGCAGCACATTCTTTTACATGGTGATATTGCTTTTCATGTGTGGAATTTCTTTGGGAATTTAATTGGTTTCCAAGTCTCGGGTTCTACTATCACGCAAAGGATGATTGCTTGGCATGCTTGTAAAAATCCCAAGCTTAGTAGGGTCGTGAATTGGTTGGGAGATATTCTTCCGAGTATCATCTCGCCGGGAGCTTGGAAGCTACGTAAATAAATGCAGGTTTGATGATGTTACTCCTAATTGGACAAAGGTTCGTAATAATATTCAGTTCCAGGTTAGTGAAATCCTTTGGGCTCACAGATTATCCTTTCATGTTCTACATTCGGAGGTAAATATTGCTTTATTTTTTAATATTAGTATGACGGCTCAATCTATTGCTCGCGTTAAACTTGTTTCATGGACTCCTCCTTCTGTGGGCCAAGTCAAAGTTAACACTGATGGTGCCTCTCGTGGTAATCCGGGCATTGCCTCGGGTGGTGGTATTTTGCGCCGTCATGATGGGTCTTTTATTTATGCTTTTTCTCATTTTTATGGTAATGCTTCTAACATGGTTGCTGAAGCTAGGGCTGCTCTTGATGGAATTATTCAAGCTCGGTCTATGGGTTTCAATTCTATTTGGCTTGAAGGTGGACTCTGAAGTTTTGTCTCTCATTCTTCTTCGCAAATGCAATATCCCTTGGGCGATTTGGTATTTCATTCAAGACATCTTCAGAGTGATGACGGATGCGCATTTTCAGTCACCTACGTGTACAGGGAAGGTAATAAAGTGGCTGATTTTCTTGCAAATATCTCGGCTGCAGAGCAAGCGGATTTTCAGTTTTCATCTTTGGAATCTTGCCCTAAGCCGTGTCAGAGCCTTCTCTTCTTTGATCGGATTTCGTATCCTAATATTAGGCGGTAGGTGCTTTTATTTTCTGATGTATTTTCATTTTATTTTAGTCCCCCCCCCCTTTTTTGTTGAGGATCTTGCAGGTTGTGCAAGAACTCCCCCTAGGTTTCTTTTTCAGGTGGTTAAGGTTGTCATGTCCCCCACCTTGTTTGTATTTTTATTTTTCGGTTTTAATAAAATCTAGGGAGTACCGTCTCCTTTTGCCAAAAAAAAAAAATATGTAAGACAATCCAATAATTATAAAAGACAGGAAAAAATAAATAAAAATAAAAGTTCATAAAAACATGAATAAAACCAAACAGAAAATGACAAAGCTAAACCACATCTGATCTAAACCGCAACTGAGCAAAACCGCATATGTCCCAAACCGCATCTGTATAAATTTACTGATCATGCGGTCGATCCAAAGCCCAAACCAACAGTGGGGCGATCGATTTCAGCCTAGTCAACCGCATCCCACACCAACCGCAACCTAGACGACCGCAGCCAGATTGCGGCCAACCCAACCGCAGCCTGTGCATTTCTAAACCAAAAACCTCACTTATATAATCTACTCATTTTAAAAGAACCAAAACCAAACAATCATTTGCATAATGGCTTGCCTACGGATGAGAGAATTCGGTCTAAAGGTATCTCCGCCTTGCTTCTAAATGCAATTGTTTGCATAGTGGCTTCCTCATGATATACCTCTCCTTGATGATCGCCATGATCAGATTTTTTTCGTTATTTGAGGATGGTGTTTTAAGGGAAGATTATATTCGGGATACTTTTGGTCAGCAATGTTTGTTGGAGCTTCAAGCCTTTGGTATTCGGCTTGATGGTGATTGTGATTTGCCGTTTTGGTCTCCCTCTTCTTCGGGCAGATTTTCTATCTCTTCGGCTTGGAGGGAATGTCAGATGTCCAGGACTCGGAGTAGGGTTTTTTCTTGGTGCTGGCTTATGTTTATTCCTCTCAAGGTGTCCATCTTCATGTGGAAATGCCTAAAGGCTGCTCTCCCTACTGATGACAACATATCTCGTAAAGGTATCTCTATTGTTTCTCGTTGTCATTGTTGTGCTAACCCTTCTCTTGAATCTTTGCAGCACATTCTTTTACATGGTGATATTGCTTTTCATGTGTGGAAATTTCTTTGGGAATTTGATTGGCTTCCAAATCTCGGGTTCTACTATCATGCAAAGGATGATTGCTTGGCATGCTTGTAAAAATTCTAAGCTTAGTCGGGCCGTGAATTGGTTGGGAGATATTCTTCCGAGTATCATCTGTTGGGAGCTTTGGAAGCACAGAAATAAATACAGGTTTGATGATGTTACTCCTAGTTGGGCAAAGGTTCGTAATAATATTCTGTTCCAAATCAGTGAAATCCTTCGGGCTCACAGCTTATCCTTTCATGTTCTTCCTTCGGAGGTAAATATTGCTTTATTTTTTAATATTATTATGGCTGCTCCGTCTATTGCTCGTGTCAAATTTGTATCTTGGACTCCTCGGCTGTGGGACAAGTGAAAGTTAATAAGGATGGTGCCTCTCGTGGAAATTCGTGCATTGCCTCGGGTGGTGGTATTTTGCGCCAGCATGATGGGTCTTTTATATTTGCTTTTTGTTGTTTTTATGGCAATGCTACTAACATGGTTGCAGAAGCTAGGGCTGCTCTTGATGGAATTACTCAAGCTAGGTTAATGGGTTTCAATTCTATTTGGCTTGAGGTGGACTCTGAAGTTTTGTCTCTCATTTTACTTCGCAAATGCAATATCCCTTGGGAGATTTGGTATTTCATGGCATTTTCAGATTTATGGAGGAAGCGTCTATTCAGGTAACTCATGTCTACAGGGAAGGTAATAAAGTGGCAGATTTTCTTGCAAATATCTCGGCAGCTGAGCAAGCGGATTTTCAGTTTACATCGTTGGAGTCTTGCCCCAAGCCGTGCCAGAGCCTTCTCTACTTTGATCGGATTTCGTATCCTAATATTAGGCAGTAGTTTCCTTCTATTTATTGATGCATTTTCTTTTGTTTTTAGATTCCCCTCCCTTTTTTGTTGAGGATCTTACAGGTTGTGTAAGAACTCCCCCTAGGTTTTTTTCCTGGTGGTTAAGGTTGTCATGTCCCCCACCATGTTTGTAATTTTATTTTTCATTATTAATAAAATCTAGGGAGTACCGTCTCCTTTTGTCGAAAAAAAAAAAACAATTGTTGTTTGGCTGCGACGGAAGAATCCATTTTGCATATTCTGGGTCAAGGGGATATTTCCAAGAAAGTGTGGGAATTCTTTAGTAGCATTTGTGGTATTCGATGTTTCACGGGGAGTTTGGAGCAGATCATTATTTGTTGGTGGCAAGGTCATTCCAAGGCTGATTCTAATGCCTTTTCTTGGCTGACTCGTATTCTTCCAGCCATTATCTTATGGGAAATTTCGTTCTCAAACTTCTTCTATTGCCTCCTCTTTTTCCCTTTCTTTCCCAAAAAGTCAAGCAAATATTTATATTATGGATGTGTTCCATTTAGCCCCTAAACCCTTGTCTATGCCTCTTATTCGGTTGGTGTCTTGGGCTTTCCCAAATGTTGATGAGTTTAAGCTGAACACGGATGGTGTCTCTAGGGGCAATCCTGAAATTGCTTCAGGAGGAGGTATTTTTAGGGATCACAAAGGAGATTTTGTTCTTGGTTTTTCTCATTTTTAAGGCTGCCAATCCAACATGATGGCGGAGGCTTTGGCTGCGAGGGATGGGCTTGTTTTAGCTCAAATGCATGGTTTTCATCGTGTTTGGTTAGAGGTAGATTCTCAGGTTTTGATGCGTATTCTTATTCGGGAGTACCATATCTTATTCAGGTACCTTGTTTTGTAATTTTCTTTTTAATTAATAAAATCTAGGGAGTACCATCTCCTTTCGCTTAAAAAAAAATAAATAAAAATAAAAAATAGATTAATGGTTTGAG
Organism: Adenophora triphylla var. japonica; assembly: GCA_022495995.1. NCBI lineage: Eukaryota > Viridiplantae > Streptophyta > Magnoliopsida > Asterales > Campanulaceae > Adenophora > Adenophora triphylla. The sequence goes on from JAFEMH010000903.1 coordinate 502,061, forward strand.
TCACTCATATCCTTCGGGAAGGTATGGGGTAGCAGATGGTCTTGCCAATGTTGCTGCAAATGAAGCTAGAAATTTTATTTTTACTTCTCTTAGTGACATTCCTAGGCTTTGTAAAGGCTGTTTTGACTTGGACAAATCTAGGACTCCCCATGCTAGGTTCAATTAGCTTTATGGCCAGTTTTTTTATATATATTGTATTCGGTTTTTTGTAGGCCCCCCTCCAATAGTAAAGGACCATACGACGTGTGTTTGACCTTCCCCTTAGATTTCATTTTCCGGGTGGTTGAGGTTGTCATGTCCCCCACCATGTTTGTACCTTTTTCATTTATTAATATGTAAGGCAATCCAATAATTATAAAAGGCAGGAAAAAAAAGTTCATAAAAACATGCATAAAACCAAACATAAAATGACTATGAATAATGAAACTTAGAAAAATGATATGTCCTTTAAAAAAATAATATCTCAAGGTTCACTGAAATTAAACTGAGTGAAAACAAAAAATGCATAAAGACTAATAAAAAACCCTGCTATCTTCCAACTCTATTTCAACAAATTTGCTCCCATGTTGATACCTTAAAGTACCTTTTCCTACAACCCTTCCTATAACATTTGCAATCGAATAAAAAAACTATTAGAATATGATAAATCATTATAGAGATATTGAAAGCTACTCAAATAACTTACCAATCAAAAAGGAGTTCCCAGTAATACAGTCAAGTGAATAGATTTCTGGAAATGGCAGCAACTTAAATAAATGTTGTTTAGAAAAGTTTTTGTCGCCAATGGAGATTTTTTTTTGGAGAAAAGAGGATGGTACCTCCCTAGATTTTATTAATAAAATAAAACAATACAAACATGGTGGGGGACATGACAACCTCAACCACCAATAAGGAAAAAACTAAGGGGAGGCCTTACACATGCTGTAAGGTCCTCTACAATAACGGGAGGGGAGACTAGAGTACAAAAACGGAATTCTGAATCCAGCCATAACATTATTTATAACGAAAGGAGGGAAAGCCCGCCCTATCCAGATGAAGGGCACCTCGGCAATGATGAGGAAGTTGGGAAGATGAGATCCAAACCTGGTCTACCTTAGAATCCACAGCCATGTTAGCCAAAGAATCAGCCACCTTGTTACCTTCACGAAATATATGACTGACATGAATTTGCATATGTTCCACGATGAAGAAAATCTGATGGATTATATAGAATATCTCCCAAGGAATTTGATAGAGTTTAGTGATTACTTTCATAAGGACTTCTGAATCGATCTCCAACCAAACATGCGTAATATCGAGAGTATGTGCAAAAGTTAACCCATCGAGAGCGACTTTTGCCTCCGTCCACATATTAGATCGATGACCATAATAGTTTCCGAAAGCCAAAATCAACTCATCATTAGCATTTCGAATGACGCCTCCTCCAGATGCTTCACCCGGATTTCCCCTAGAAGCATCATCATTATTGATCTTATAACACCCATGCTTTGGTTTGAACCACTTAACCATTTTAGCCACACGAGGCCTCGGGGCATCAAAGGAGAACTTAAACACATGCAGAATTGAGGCATAAAAAACTGAGGAATGAACAGGAGGTTTGAAATCTGTCGCAATATTCCTTACTTGTTGGGTAATAGAGGAGATGATATCAGCGCCATGCATCCGAATACCTTCAAAATTCCACTTATTTCTGTGACACCAAATAGTCCAAGCAATGACTCCAGGAAGAATTTGAGTAATCCATTTATTATGCTGGGAAGTATTTTTGGGACGATTAAACCACTAAGAAGAGAGAATAGACTGGAATGACCCCAAATTATTATTACCACACACCTGGCCAAAAAACCTCCAAATAGAAGTAGCAACGTCTCCCTTCACAAAGGCGTGGTCCATGGATTCCGTGGAAGGAGAATGGCAACAGCCACATCTTGAGGCTGTATAAATGCCTCGCTTCTGCAAGGCCTCATCCGTGGGTAAGCCTTTGTGAAGAATTATCCATAGCAAAATAGAGTATTGGGGGGGAATATGCTTATGCCAAAGAGCCGAATACACAGAGCTAGAAATCTGAGATTGACGGCATTCCCGCCATGCAGAAGAAATTGTAAACTTGCCCGTTGTGGAAGGCTTCCACATGAGACTATCCTCCTTCGCATTAAGCGTGATATTTTGCGCATTAATCAACTCCAAGAGAGGAGCACCAAAGTTATTTCGAATGTATTCAGCCCGAGGAAGACGGTTTTCAAATAAAGTAGAAACCTCAATATGCTGCATCGGAAAAATAGGTTTAACCCCTTCAAACCAATTTTCATGGATGGAAATCTGCCCGCTACCAATTCTCCACGTAATTCGCTGCTCCATAAAATCTTTCATCCCTATCATGCATCTCCATATGTGAGAAGCAAAGCCTGTGACAACAGCGTCCATAGGGTGTGTCTCATAACAATATTTAGCGATCATGAATTCGGTCCAAAGCGAAGAAGAACCACGCAGCCGCCACCATAATTTCATGGCAAAGGCAGTAGCAATATCCTCAAATTTCCGAATTCTAAGCCCCCCTTCATCAAGAGACCGTTGCATGGTCGTAATCACATTTTTTGGGGGATCTAAAATAGAAATATAATAGAGGGGTATTGCTTGGAGACAAGATTTGATAAGGGTTACCTTTGCACCGTGCGAGAGAAGCTTTCCTTGCCAAGTTTCTAGTCTCTTTTCCATTTTCTGGATTAGAGGACTAAATAACGCTTGCGTCTTTCGGCCCACATATAAAGGGCATCCCAAATAGATAATTGGGAGGTCTTTTTTAAGAAATCCCGTGACTTCAGAAATATGAGCATCCCGAGTAGCATCATTCCTCCCAGTTGCAAAACAAGACTTCCCAATTCTAACAAGCTGCCCCGAGAATTCTTGATATTTCTCCAAACACATCATATGCATTCTAAGAGAATCTTTCGCCCCATTACAAAAAATAAGGATATCATCAGCATACGATAAATGGGAGACCACCGGAGTATGGATATGTGCTCGAAATCTGACTTTAGAATTGAAGTGATGAAGGTAATTCAGCCCTCTGCTAAGAATTTCAGCGGCAATGCTGAAAAGACTAGGAGAGAGAGGGTCTCCCTGACGAAGACCCCTAGTCGAGTGAAAGAAACCACAACTTTTACCATTCACGAGAACTGAAAACCAACAGTTAGAAATGCACCTATAAATCATGTCAACCCATTCAATAGCACAACCGAACTGTTTTAGCACCTTGATAAGAGCAACCCAGGATAACCGGTCATAAGCCTTGGCCATGTCTAGCTTGATAGCAATATTGGACCCCCGAAATTTCTTTTTGACCGAAGACATCATCTCTTGTGCTAACAGGATGTTATCATGAATCATACGCCCTTGAACAAATCCACATTGATTAGGAGAGATGATACGAGGGAGAATCCGCCCTAATCTCGCAGTAAAGATTTTTGTAATAATCTTATTTGAAAAATTACAAACACTTATGGGACGCAGATCAGATAAAGATACATGATTATCAATTTTTGGAAGAGTTACGATAAGGGTGCTTGTCCAAGACCTCGGCATCTCAAAACCTGCAAAGAATTCCCTTATAGCACGATGAAGATCTTCTTTTATAATTTCCCAGCAGGAGACATAGAAAGCTCCGGTAAAACCATCAGGGCCAGCAGCACCTTGCCTATTCATGCATTTAATAGTCTCAAACACTTCATCCATATTCGGCACAGCTTTAAGGATGGCATTTTCCGCTTCAGAAATCAACGAAGGAATAAGATTCAGGAGGTCATCATGCACATTAGTATCCGCCCTGTCTGTCATTAATTGGTTCTGATAAAAAGTCACTGCCTCGTTCTGAATATCATTTTTATTGGTAAGTAGAACCCCCTCACGATTTCGAATTCTATGTAAGAACAACCGTTGTCTCTTTTTTTTCACATCGGACTGAAAAAATTTGGTATTTCTATCTCCCTCTTTGAGCCACTTTATATTAGCTTTTTGCCTCCAAAAGGCTTCTTCCGTAGCTAAGGTATATTGCAACTGAGCCTGGGCCAAACTCAAAGCAGCCCTAGATTCCTCAGAAGGGTTTCTTTCAAGCTCCTGTTCCCTGAGCAAAACTTCATCTTCAGCATTAGCCACTTGCTGATCAATGCGCCCAAAAGTACTTTTATTCCAAGCTGATAACTCCCGTCTAAGCCAAGCTAGCTTTTTGCTAAAGCAAACCATGGGACGCCCATCAATCCAAGAAGCCCAAGAGTTTCGAACTGTGTCAAAAAATGAGGGATGTTTTGTCCATGCATTAATAAACCGAAAGGAACCTTTGCGCACTTCAGCCTCCACCCGAATATTAATCATCAACAGGGCATGATCCGAACATGTCTTATTGAGATGCTTTACAAAAGTATTATCAAAAGAATTAAGCCACTGTTCATTGTACAACACCCTGTCAAGACGTTGTTGAATAGACTTCCTACCATAAATTTGGACCCCTCATAACCAGCATCAATAAGAGAAGTAACTTGTATAGTATCAGAAAATTCAGCCACTTTTCGAATAGGAATAGGACGACCCCCAAGCTTCTCCTCTTGATCAAGAACTTCATTGAAGTCCCCACATACCAGCCAAGCAAGAGGAGTATCACTCAGAGTAATTAAATCATCCCAAAGAATTCTTCTATCAAACTTATTACAACGAGCATGGACACAGGTAATAAGAATGGGATTAGGCCATAAACCATGTTTAACTTGAACTGAAAGAGCTTGAACACTATCATGTACAACTTCACAAGAGAAGCCATGCTTCCAAATAAACTAAATCCTTCCACAATCATTAGAAACTCCACCACCGCAGCTTAACTTGCGAACCAAGGAATCCAACTTGGACTTGTGAATTTTTGGCTCATAAATAGCTAAAGCCGAGACACCATGCAGAATAACTAGCTTTTTAATTCTTCTCACAATGGCCTTGTTTCCAATGCCACGGAGATTCCAACTAATAATAGCCACCATTGAGAAACTATAAGAAGAAATAAATGAAAAACTCACCAGAGTTAAGATTGGGGTGAAGCAGATTTGCTCATGTGTTTCCGAGATGTGACTTTGATGAAACCCTCAGAATCTACTTGATGATGTTGTTGAGATGCAAAAGGCGTAGAGCCAGCCATAGCAGTAATAAACGATGACGGAGGAGGTGTTGCCCTAGGAGAAAGATTTAGGTTGCCAACTGGATCATCTAGTGGGGACAGCCCCACTTCCTGCATCACCCTAGTGCCCGTTACAATTTGTTCAGCATAGAGATTAGTAGCATTTTGCAAAATTTGCTCTTCAACCTTGGAACAATCCACCAGCTCAACCTTATCATTGGCCTCCTGTTCATTGGAGTTGACTTGAATAACATTTTCACAGGCCTTTTTCAAGGTCTGTACCACAGCCTCCGGTAAAGGTTGACCCCGTTTTGCCATGAATACTTTCTTCTGTGCAAGTTTTTGATATTTTTTTTTGTGCAAGTTTTTGATGATTCGAAGAATCATTATTAGTAATTGACTCTTGAATCTTATCATAGAACTGGAAGGTACATCAACCTGGTGGTTCTAAGTCTCAATATCCTCCTTATTACCAACATTAGTAGCAGCGATCACTTTTTTGCTACCATATCTTTGTCCTTACCACTTTTAACCGAAGGATTAGCTCGCTTACACTGAGAAATATCATGACCTAGCGTGAAGCAATGTTTACAATAGCACGGAATGTTATCATACTCAACTTTTTGATAGAAACTTGGAAGGGCATCACCACAATCAATGAACACTTCCGTAGGCAACTTCTTAAGAACGTCAACTTGGACCAATATCTTAGCAATACTGGGCCGAGAGAGCTCCAAGGTCGCTTTGTCAAGCGATAGAGGGGTGCCAATAGCCTGTGCCAACGAAAACAAGAATGATTTGTTGAACAAGTGAACTGGAAGGCCGGGTAAACCAACCCAAACTGGTACGATAGAGGATTCCTATTCCGTCTCCACGCCGGAGACCAAGCCAACATTCTAATGGGGAATTTACATACATACCAAACCTCCTTCAAAGCCTTTGATAATCGCCTCCGTTGTTAGTTGGATCAGGATATGCTTTGAGTCTAAATGACCCAGTTTGTATACCCCCTTAAGATTAAATTTAGCAAAAGCAATCCTCGTGTCTTCCATAGACGGTCGACCGTGGGAGAACTTGCCAACTAGCGTCCATCTATACGGTTTAGAAAATTGTTCAATAGCTTCCTTCGAAAGCTTAATGACTGGAGTTCCGTTATGTGTCGATAGAGGAGCAATAGGGAAAGCCAGAGATTGAGGAATGTTGAGAAAAGAGCCGCAAAGGATTTGGATTGCGGCGCTACACCAGGTTGAGGATTAGGGTTAGTGAGGGGCGGTGTGGGTTGAATATTAGGGTTAGGGTTTTCCGCCGCCACAAACGACTCGGGAACGAGAGTGCTAGGTTTTTGAAGGTTATTATGGATACTTGATTGATGAGGGGGAATCGGAGCAACAGGAACGTCGAAGAATGACGCCGAAAAAGCCATCGACGGCGCCCCTAGAGACGGAACAGCAGGAAAACCCTAGAGAGAAATTCTAGAGAGAGAAAAATCCTTCCTTGTCGCCAATGGAGATTACTTCCGTGGCAGCCATGAAATTGAGCATGTACAAATGGTTAGTTATCTTGTACTTGCTACGATTTTCAACAACATGTTTGAAAGAACATAAACATTATGCTCCTCAATTTTGCCATCAAACTGACTCATTATAGAGGTAGGAATGGTTGCTTGGATACGTTCACCCTAGAAAGAAAACAAAAAAAAGGAGAAGAGATAACCAACCATATGTACTAAATTGAAATATATGCTCGTAAAATATCTTATGCACAAAAATTAGAAAGCAAAACGATAAATGTACCCATTGAAATATAGAGATTGACTCTATTAATAACAGAAATTCATACCCTAAAACCTATTTCAGTTCAAGATTTGATTCCTATCTAAGACAATGAAATAACAGTAATAGGCTTGAAAAGATCAAATAAAAATTAAAGTTCATAAAAACAGGAATAAAACAAAAAAGAGAAAAAAATAAAATACTATGACAATGAAAAAACTGTAATAGGCTGAAAAGGAAAAAAACTCCTAACCTTAAAAGAACCAAAACCAAACACTAATTCAACTGATTTGATTCTTATCTAAAGACAATGCAATAACAGAAATAGACTGGAAAGGAAAAAAAAATTAAAGATCATAAATACAGGAAAAAAACAAAAAAGAAAAACAATAACATTAATGAAACAGAGGAAAATACTAAAGAAAGGAAAACAGGTAAAAGTAGGAAAGATGCATAATTAAACTAAGAGAAAAAAAACACAAATACCTCTTTGTCGACCAGCATTAATTCGATACTTGCAGGCAGCTTCATGGTGTTCTCTTTGGGGATCTTCCACTTCCGGGAAATTCTGACCTTCAAGGACCAATTTGACCTGCCCTTCTTCAGTTCATTGAAGAGGGAGATTATACTAGGGACACTCATAACTGTTTTGCTGAAGCTAAAGCAAGGGGAGAAGAGGAGTAACCTTTAAAAATTGAAGAAAAATGACACTTTTAAGCAGCCGGAGTATTGGCTGTTCATTTTCTTTGAAGACTGTTCAAATTCCAATAATTTATTTACAGTTTTAATCTAGTTTTATGTACAAAAATAGGACTTTGTATAATATTATTTGTTTTTACTTTAAGTTGGCCTGTAAATAGTAAATAAGAAGGAAATAATTAGATTCATTATTTTTTCTGTAATAATTAACTGAAAACTATTGGTTGAAATGTAATAATGTTACTGCTGTAGAAATTAATACTCATTGAAAGAAGAAGAAACACGGTAGCCGAGGTAAATTAGGTTGCAGTTAATAATTAGGGGCTCTTAATTACTGAGCTTCTTTTCAACTTTTTGGGGGGTAGTTTAGGTATTTCCTAAAATTTACAAGGGTCATTTCGGGAAGTGATTTGTTGGATGAATCTGAGCTGTTTCAGGACCAAGTGCATGTTTAGGCGCCAAAATGCTCCTTGCACTTGCCTCATTAGATAGTAATAGATTGTTCGAGGACCAACATCTTTTCAGGATATAAGGCGCGTTAATGATGTTCAATATGAGTCTTTCAGAGATGCATGTTTTGCCTTCGGCCTGCTTGACGATGACAAAGATTATATTGACAGAATCAAGGAAGCAAGTGATTGGGGATATGGGATGCAATTGAGAGGTCTTTTTGTGATGTTGTTGATGTCAGGATCTCTATCAAGACCAGAGTTTGTTTTGAAAAGTTGCTTCGAGTATTTGTCTGAAGACATTCTTTATATGCACCGACGACTTTTGGGACATGAAGGTAATGCACAGTTGTCTCATTATTTTTCACAAACATGTTCATATCCCCCTCCTAATTGTTAATTCTTTTTAACAAATTTATATATATATAATACGATTACAACTTTCTGAAGAAGAAATCAAGAATTGCACGCTCTTAGAAATTGAAAAGATATTGTGTAGCTGGGGTAAGGGGCTTCGTGATTTTCCTACTATGCCTTATCCCGAAGATTTTGATCTATCGATGTTCAGCAACCGGCTTATATTGGATGAGTTAGACTATGACAAAAGTGCATTAGCTGATGAATGTAAGAGATTATTGTGTATGTGCAACCATGAGCAGAGAATTGCTTATGATACAATTATTCAAGATGTTGAGCATGGTCAAAGGAGGAGTTTATTTCTTATATGGCTCTGGGGAACATGTAAGACCTTTTTATGGAGGATATTGTCTGCTGCTTTGCGATCTAGAGGTGACATAGTATTAAATGTAGCATCCAGTGGAATAGCATCTCTTTTACCGGGTGGTAGAACTGGTCATTCTAGATTTGCTATTCCTTTGAGTCTCAACGAAGAATCAACATGCAACATTAAGCAGGGAAGTCCTCTTGCACAACTAATGTTGAGGACGAAACTTATAATATGGGACGAAGCACCAATGGTTCATAAGCAATGTTTTGAAGCTCTTGACAAATCCTTAAGAGATATCATGAGGTTCAAAAATTCGGATAGTTTCAATCATCCTTTTGGGGGCAAAACTATTGTGATGGGCAGAGACTTTCGTCAAATCCTTCCAGTTATTCCCAAAGGTAGTAGGCAAGATATTGTCTAGGCTACAATCAACTCTTCATATGTTTGGGCGCACTGCAAAGTTCTAAAACTTATGAAGAATATGAGACTTCATGCTATTGATAAGGAACAAGATGGACTTCAGATTAAGGCATTTTCAGAATAGATCTTGAGTATCGGCGATGGTTCTATTGGAGGCGATAATGACGGTGCTGCTAATATAGAAATTCCAAGGGACTTGATCGTGGATTCATCTGATGATATTATTAAGTCTATAGTTCAAAGTACATATCCAGCTTTTCATAATCATATTGATGATGTCACTTTTCTACAAGGGAGAGCTATTCTTGCTCCAACACTTGATGTTGTTGAGAGCATTAACGAGTACATGGTTTCTTTCAATCAATCCGAGGGCATATCTTACTTGAGTTCTGATTCTATTTGCCGTTCGGAAAACAATTCGAGCTTCTTTGGTGAAATTCTTTCAACTGAGTTTTTGAATACTATAAAGAGCTCTGGTTTCCCTAATCATCAGCTTTCGCTGAAGGTTGGTGTCCCAGTGATGTTGCTTCGTAATATTGACCATAGGGTAGGTTTATGCAACAGAACTAGGCTAATCATTACAAGGCTTGGGAATCATGTTGTTGAGGCTAAAATTTTAAATGGAAGCAATGTCAGAGAAAAAGTTTTTGTCCCCAGAATGTCCTTGACTCCATATCGTTGCCTTTCAAGTTTCAAAGGAGACAATTTCCGTTTATTATTTCTTATGCAATGACAATTAATAAAAGTCAGGGTCAATCATTGTCGCATGTTGGCCTTTTCCTCAAAAGGCCAGTGTTTAGTCATGGTCAACTTTATATTGCATTGTCAAGAGTAACTAATCGTGCTGGTTTGAAGATTTTAATATGTGATGAAGATGGGAAGCCAACAAGTCAAACAACTAATGTTGTTTACAAGGATATTTTCCAAAATTTGTAATATTATTACATTAAGTATGTGTAATTTATTGGTTAATTTATCCAAGTAGTATAGGTGTTTATTTTCTCATTTAAGTATGTGCTATTTATTACAAGAATGTAGTCTAAACTTTCTATAAAATATCCTTGACACAAAGTCTAAGAGAAGAGTCAATTTAATATTTATCCTTATATTTATATTTACACTTTTATTTATGACTCTGTTTTTGTCAAAGTGTTATGGCCGTGCGTTTAACGAACGGGTGTTACGCTAGTTTTAGCTAAGGCCTTTTCCTGTATCCATTTGGATATGTAGTCGACTGCCACGATTACATATTTATAGTTACCATGGGTGGGGGGGAAGGGTCAGATGATGTCGATTCCCTACATGTCGAATGGCCAAGTAGGAATTATGGGAGTCTGTTCGACTGATGGGACTCTAGGAATGTCCGCATATCTCTGGCATTTGTCACACTTTCTGACGTAGGCTTGGGCATCATCTCTCAGGTTTGGCCAATAGTAACCTAGCGTGATGATTTTATCAGCTAGGGTTCTGGCCCCCGAGTGACCGCCACATATGCCATCGTAGACTTCTGCCAAGGATTCTCTATTTTTTGGGGGTGTACGCATCTCAGAAGTGGTTTTGTGAATGATCTTCTGTAAAGGTCTCCATTCCATACTGTGAACCTTACTGACTTTTTCTTGATTATCCTATCACGTATCTTGTCATCAAGTAGTTTGTCCCTTTCGATGAAGTCCATATACTCATCTATCTAGCACTTCTCCTCCTCATTCAAGAGCATTACTCGTAGACTTTTGTAGGCTGGTTCCTCGACAAAGACTATGAGTGGGTTAGAGTCTGGGTCTGCCACATCAATAGTTGCCAGTTTGGAAGGGACATCAGCTACTTGGTTGTTTTCTTGGCCTATCTGACTTATCTTAAAAAACTCGAGTTTTTTAACTATATCTAGGACGAGGTCTTTATAATTTGTAAGGATGAGGTGCTGAGTGTTGTACTCCCCTTTTAATTGTTTGACTACGAGCTGAGAATAACAGAAGGTGGAAATCTTTGTTTCCCCATAGAAGGAAGCCATCTCTATGCCAAATATCAGTGCTTCGTACTCAGCTTGATTATTGGAAGCGGGGAACTTGAATCTGATTATGTCCTGGATGGTGTGCTCCCCATCGGGAGTTTCTAGTACTACTCCAGCTTCGCTTCTTTCCTTAGTAGCTGACCCATCTGTGTATATGACCCAAATAGCTAGGTGGTAGCCGATGGGGCGCTTCTTCCCCCGTAGGTTTTTTACACTTACGGGAGGTGGGTTCGTGTTCACATGTGAAGGCGGTTTCGACCATGAAATCGACCAGAGGCTGTGCTAGGAGTGTCTTCCTATGTTGGTATCTGATATTAAACTCAGCGAGTTTGATAGACCAATTAAGGAGACGTCCTAAGGCACTCAACTTATGCAAGATTTTCTTGAGGGGTGCATTAGTATATACAGTTATGGGGTGTGCGGAAAATAATGCTCGTAATTTCCTTGAAGCTATGACCAAGGCATAAGCTATTTTTTCTGCATTGAAGTATCTGTTCTCCACATTTGATAGTGCCTTACTAACATAGTAGATGGGTTTTTGAGTATTTTCCTCATTTCGGGCAAGCACAACAACTATAGCGTGATCAGTGGCTACTTAGAAGACGTAAAACATTTCCTCCATGATGTGGCTGCTTAGTATTGGGGGGGGGGGAGCCCAAGTACTCCTTCAACTGTTTGAATAACTCTGAGCATTCAGATGTTCAGGAGAAGCTCTTGGTCCCCTTAAGGACTTCGAAGAACGGCAGTGACCTCTCCGCAAATTTTTCAATAAACCTATCAAGGGCTGATATTCTCCCATTCAGCCTCTGAACTTCCTTGATGTTGGTAGGCTCTTTCACGTCGATCAAGGCTTTGATTTTCTCCAGATTTGCCTCGATACCCCTTTGTGACACCATGAAGCCTAGGAACTTTCCGACTGTCACCCCGAAGACACACTCGGGTTCAACTTCATGCTATTCGCCCTTAAGTTGCCAAAAGTTTCTTTTAGGTCCAGGGCGTGACTTCCAGTTCTAGTCTTAATGACCATGTTATCAATGTATGATTCAATATTTTGGCCTATTTGCTCCCCGAATACTTTGTTAACCATGTGTTGGTAGGTTGCACCAGTATTTTTAAGCCCGTAGGGCATCATGGTATAACAATAGATTCCTCCAGCTTCCTAGAATGTCGTCTTCTCAATGTCTTCCTCAGCCATTTTTATCTACTGTTAACCAGAGTAGGCATCCAGAAAGATGATAGTTCTATGTCCGGCAATGGAGTCTACCAGCTTGTCGATTCTGGGAGGGGATAACTGTCTTTCGGGAAGGCTTTGTTGAGATCTGTGAAATCTACGCACATTTGCCACTCCCGTTTTGCTTTTTGACCATCACGACGTTGGCCAACCAGACAGGATAGGTTGCTTCTCTGATAAATCCCGCACTTAGCAGTTTTTGTACCTCCCCATTGATTGAATCTTCCTTGTCATTAGCAAAAATTCTTCTTGCGTGTTTGATAGGCTTAGCAGTCGACCTCCAACATGTAGACGGGCACCTCTTCATTTATTCCTCTCATATCCTCGACCTTCCAGGCAAAGATGTCTAGGTTGTTTTTAAGTAAGGCAATGATTTCCTCCCTTTTGCGGAGAGTTGCCCCCCAATTTTTATTCTTTGCTCTGGGTAGTCGGGGTTGAGTATTATTTCCTCCAATTGATCCAAGGGCTCCATTTTTGGACCGTCCCGAAATTGTAAATTTTCAATTATTATTTCTCTAAGTCTTTTCCATCTTCATCATTTATATATATGTCTGATGTATATCTCCTAAGTATGGCAGCGGATAATGGATAACTTTTATGGATTGTGTTTTTGGTAAAAGGAAAATGATGAACAAGACGAAAAGATAGATAAGATCACCAACCAATTCTATAAAGACAAAGTCACCAAGAATGGCATAAAGATCCTTTTGGCAGTCACCCTCCCAAGATGAGATTAAAGACAAACCGAGTTTTCAGAGAACAACAAATGTTTCTCAATTATTGAATTCAAACATAACAAGTCCCCAACTATTACATACTTAGCCCTTATATAGGCTGGACAAAAGACTCAAAATAAATGAGTACATGTTTAGCTAAACTTAATCTGAACCAACATGAACTTGGCCAAAATTCACATTCCATGGATGTGACTGTTCAGATTTCTAACACATGGCTGACTTCAAATGGGCATAAATCCTTGAATACTCCGAATTAGGATGACTTTCAGCACTTGTTGGAAAGATAAGAAATAGATCTCTCAGCTCCTTTTTGGAATCACTTAAAAATATTAAGTATGGCAGCAGTTATGGCCCAACGAATCTGCAACATCAATTCTGTCCGAAAATTGGCTGCTCCAAATGGCCCAAAAATATAATTTCCCCATCTTGAAAGGTTTCTAAGGCCTTGTCAACCATAATGTTTATCTCTCCCGTATCATCCTCCCCTTCTTCAGAAAGAATTGGCCTCAATTCTGCAAGTGTATCATCATCAACATATGGTGACAAATCTCCCACATTAAAAGTTGCACTAACAGAATAGTCACCGGGAAGATCAATCTTATAGGCACTCTCACCAACTCGTTCAATAACTCGAAATGGACCATCAGCCCGAGGCATCAACTTGTTCTTCCTTTTGTTGGGAAAATGCTCCTTTCGTAAGTGAAGCCAAACCAAATCTCCAACCTGAAATTCTGGCTGCTTGCGGTGCTTGTTAGCTCTCCTTTTGTATTGCTCATTTACCTTCATGATTCTTGCCCTTACTTGTTCATGTAGCTTCTTCATAGCTGCAACTCTTTCCTTGGCATCTTGCTGCACCATTTCCAGCCTTCTTGATGGGAATCAAGTCAAGAGGAAGACAAGGATTCACACCATATACTACCTCAAATGGTGAATGCTTTGTCGCATAAGTGGGTGATCTATTGTAAGCAAATTCTGCATGAGCTAGCTTCACATCCCAATCCTTTTGAGTCTTGCTCACCAAACCTCGTAACAAAGTACCAAGAGTTCTATTAGTAACTTCCGTTTGCCCATCAGTTTGTGGGTGATGAGAGGTACTAAAAAGCAGCTTTGTTCCAATCAAACGCCAAAGGGTTCTCCAAAAATGACTAAGAAACTTGTTGTCACGATCGCTGACAATGGACTTTGGAACACCATGTAGACGAACAATCTCCTTAAAGTATAGGTCAGCAATATGACTAGCATCATCCGTTTTATGGCATGGAACAAAATGAGCCATTTTTGAGAAACGATCAACAACCACCATGATTGCATCTTTCCCCTTTTGAGTTCTAGGTAATGCCACAATAAAATCCATAGAGACATCTTCCTAAGGCTGCTCCGGAACTGGGAGAGGTGTATACAAGCCTCTATGAAAAGTACTCTTGGCCTTTTGACAAATAGAACATCTGCCCAAAATTGATTGCACTTCCCCCAACATCTTTGGCCAATAAAAGTGTTCTTGGAGTATTTCTAGCGTCTTATTGATCCCAAAATGTCCAGCAATGCCTCCTCCATGTGCTTCCCTCACAAGTAGTTCCCGAATTGAGCATTTAGGAACACATAACTTGTTACCCTTGAATAAAAATCCATCTTGTAGCAAGTAATTCCCATGTATACCCTTTTCACATTCTAGAACAATAGGACCAAAATCTGCATCCTCCTTGTAATATTCACGTAACATCTCAAAACCAAGAAGTTTTGCTCCCAATATTGTAAGCATAGAGTGCCTCCTTGAAAGTGCATCAGCCACTACATTGCTCTTTCCATCCTTATATTTCGAAGAGAAATTAAAGGATTGTAAGAACTCCACCCATTTAGCATGTCTAGGATTCAACTTATGCTGCCCATGAATATACTTTAACGCCTCATGATCTGAATGCAAAATTAAGTGATTAGGCCTCAAGTAATGAGTCCAATGATCCAAGGCACGTACCATAGCATAGAACTCCTTGTCATAAGTGGAGTAATTGAGTCTAGAACCACCCAACTTTTCACTAAAATAAGCAATAGGACGCTTTCCTTGAAGGAGAACAGCCCCTATACCTACTCCACTTGCATCACATTCAACCTCAAATGGTTGAGTAAAATCTGGTAGTGCTAGGACGGGGGTCTCACAAAGCTTCCTCTTTATCAATTCAAAAGATTTTTGAGCAGAAGAAGTCCATCCAAACTTCCCTTTCTTCAAACACTCGGTCATAGGGCTGGTTAGAGTACTAAAATCCTGAATAAACCTTCTGTAAAAAGACGCTAAGCCATGAAAAGATCTCACCTCCGTGATTGTAGTTGGTGTAGGCCAAGACTTTATTGCTGCAATCTTTGATTGATCAACCAAAATACCATCCTTAGTAACCACATAGCCCAAGAAAGTAACACTAGGCTGCATAAACGAACATTTCTCCATCTTGCCATAGAGCTTATTAGCTCTCAAAACTTGAAACAATTGCTCAAGGTGCTGCAAATGTAAATCCAAACTTTTGCTGTAAACAAGAATATCATCCAAGTAAACAACAATAAACTTACCCAAGAATGGCCTCAACACTTCATTCATCAACCTCATGAAAGTGCTTGGGGCATTTGTGAGCCCAAAATGCATAACAGTCCATTCATAAAGCCCATGCTTTGTCTTGAATGCGGTCTTCCACTCATCTCCTTCGCGCATGCGAATTTGATGATAGCCACTTCTCAAATCGATCTTCGAAAAAACAACAGAACCATGGAGCTCATCAAACATGTCATCCAACCTTGGCATAGGAAAACGGTATTTGATAGTGATGTTATTGATTGCTCTACTATCAACACACAAACGCCAAGTACCATCTTGCTTAGGAACCAACAAAACTGGGACAGCACAAGGACTCATACTCTCCCGCACATAACCCTTCTCTATCAACTCTTCAATCTGCCTTTGAAGCTCCTTTGTCTCCTCCGGATTACATCTATAGGCTGGTTTGTTGGGTAATGGAGCTCCAGGAATCAAGTCAATCTGGTGTTCAATCCCTCTCAATGGCGGCAATCCAAAAGGTAATTCTTCCGGGAAAACATCACAATACTTATCAAGCAAGGATTTCAAAAGGGGGTCAATTGCGCCCTCCCCTTCTTTACCCTCAATCCTTTCTACAAATAAAACATACACCACTCCTCCACCTTCTAACTCCCTTTCAACCTCTCTCTCACTTGCAAACAGATTTTGTTTTTGTGGTGGGGGTTTAGTTGGAGAAGCTTTTGATGGGGGCAAAGGTAATAAGGTATACTTCTTTCGATTTACCTTAACCACATACTCATTCTTTCTCCCATGATGTACCACGCTCCTATCAAATTGCCATGGTCATCCCAACAGAATATGGCAAACATCCATAGGTACCACATCACAAAGTACCTCATCTTTATAATTTCCCATAGAAAAAGAAACTAGGGCCTGTTTGGTTACCTTTACTTCACTTCCATTCTTTGAGCCAATGCAACTTGTAAGGTTGGGGATGAATCTGCAATGGTAGTTGCAATTTCTCCACAAGCGTAGTAGAAGCAACATTAGTGCAACTCCCTCCATCTATGACCAGATTGCAAACCTTCCCTTGAACAAGGCACCTTGCATGAAAAATCTGCTCTCTTTGTTCTTCCTCAAGCGGTGAAGGTTGGGAGTGCAAAGTTCTCCGTAGCACCAAGGTCTCACCTTTTAGGTTTTCTGTATTAATCGACTCATGCTCCTCTTTGTTCTCTTCTTCCCCCTCAGCTTGTAACGTAGCCTCAATCTCCTCGATCTCATGTAATGCCAAAATCCGACTATTTGGACAATCTGATTGGTAATGGCCATACCCCTTACACTTGAAACATTTCACCTTGTCCATGTTCTTTATAGTGTTCTTCACTTCAGCCTTTGAAGAAGTTGTGGGCTTTGTCTCCGTTGTAACCTTTTGAGCTGCAGACGAACTACTCGAACCACCTTTTGATGCAGAATAATCCTTTGACCACAGAGGTTTCTTGGCTGCCTTCTTCCCCCTTAATTGCTTCTCACACTTAATAGCCACCTTACATAACTCATCAAGTGTAAAACAAGGCTGCAATTCCACCATAATTGCTATTTCTTCATTTAGGCCACCAAGAAAACGTGCCATGCTTTGTTCTGTAGGCTCTTGCACATCACACAAAATACACAATTTATCATACTCCATGATGTAATCTTGCACTGATAAATCACCCCCTTCAGATTATTAAGTTTGGAAAAATTGTCTTGCAAATAAGAGCTCGGAAGGAATCTTCTATTAAGGTACTTCTTAAACTTCTCCCAAGAGGAAATTCTGATCTTACCTTCACGCCTTCGCTGATTCTTCAAATTCTCATACCACAATGAAGCATATTTAGTAAGCTTCAAGGTAGCAATCTTGAATTTCTTGCGATCATCGTACTCCTTGTACTCAAATACACGTTCAGCACTTCTAATCCATTCCAAGTACTTTTCCGGATCTCTGTACCACCTTCAAATTCTGGAATATCAAGCTTAAGCCCACGATCATCATTGTTGTTGCGCCTATATTGCCTCCTAGGATGTGCCTCACGCTCCTCTTCGTAAGATGAACCATCATTCCCAAGGTTCTCGATTTTGAATTGGGGGATTTTGTTCAAAGAGATTAAGAACATGCTGCAATTGTTCTTGCAAATCTTGAATTTGCCTATCACGACGCATGTTTTGTGCTTGCTCAAAAGTCATGCCGAATGGAATTTCTCCTGTAGTTGTATCGTCTCCAGCCATGATCGTTCACAAGATTAGAACTCGTGAAACCTGGCTCTGATACCACCTGATGTATATCTCCTAAGTATGGCAGCGGATAATGGATAACTTTTATGGATTGTGTTTTTGGTAAAAGGAAAATGATGAACAAGACGAAAAGATAGATAAGATCACCAACCAATTCTATAAAGACAAAGTCACCAAGAATGGCATAAAGATCCTTTTGGCAGTCACCCTCCCAAGATGAGATTAAAGACAAACCGAGTTTTCAGAGAACAACAAATGTTTCTCAATTATTGAATTCAAACATAACAAGTCCCCAACTATTACATACTTAGCCCTTATATAGGCTGGACAAAAGACTCAAAATAAATGAGTACATGTTTAGCTAAACTTAATCTGAACCAACATGAACTTGGCCAAAATTCACATTCCATGGATGTGACTGTTCAGATTTCTAACACATGGCTGACTTCAAATGGGCATAACTCCTTGAATACTCCGAATTAGGATGACTTTCAGCACTTGTTGGAAAGATAAGAAATAGATCTCTCAGCTCCTTTTTGAATCACTTAAAAATATTAAGTATGGCAGCAGTTATGGCCCAACGAATCTGCAACATCAATTCTGTCCGAAAATTGGCTGCTCCAAATGGCCCAAAAATATAATTTCCCCATCTTGAAAGGTTTCTAAGGCCTTGTCAACCATAATGTTTATCTCTCCCATATCAATGTCCTCCATTTAAACCAGTTCGTCCACGTCCAACTCTCCTCGTCTCAAGTCCTGGTCGGCCCCAGAGTTCTGGCCGATGACGAGTTGAGGGGCTATGTCTGGGACGGACAGAACTGTATCATCACTATCAGCTTCTTGAATGTCCAGCATCATATATTCCTCGTCCTCGGCTTCAAAAATCAGGTGAAGCGTAGAACTGGTGCTGGTAGTCTTTACAGACTTAAAAAAATTTCAGGTTTTCTTCTCCTACAAGGTAGAGTAATATAGAATGTCCCTGGAGGCCCCCGAGTCAATGAGGAGTCTCTCTGATTCACAATTATCAATTCTCCTCTTTATCACCAAGGGTTGTTCACGAACTGTTAGACTCCCTGCTAGCTCATTTGGGGATAAGATGATGACTTCCTCTTCTTTATGTACCCAGGTGGGGATATGGTAGACTTTGCTGAGCTCATGCATTTGGTCTTTTAGTTTTTTGTTAGAGACTGCCTCCTCGGAGGATCTTACAGGTTGTGTAAGAACTCTCCCTAGGTGTTTTTTTCTGGTGGTTAAGGTTTTCATGTCCCCCACCATGTTTGTAATTTTAATTTTCGTACACACGCACTAAAACTCATCTCTCTCTAGCGTTGGGGCGGAACCCTAATTAGGGTTGCCCTAGGGTTTGCCCTAGGGGCTGATTGCCGGCAGCCATGGCTGTCCCGGTGCCTTTTTTTCCGTCTATGAATTCGAGTGCTCATAATCCCTATTATTCTCCTTCAATCTCCAATGTTGCCGTCAATCCTAGTGTGGTGACTAGCCCTAACCCTAATTCTCTGCTGCTGCGCGCAAAGATGCAAAACCTAATCTTTGTCACCAAAATCGTTCCCCCTAACCCAACCCCTAATACCCCGATCTCAAAATCCTTTGCAGATTTTTTCAACCCAGCCGCTTCAAATAATATTACTCCTATTGTGATTCCTACGGGTATTCATAAAGGAACTCCTTCAGTAAAACTATCCAAAGATATTATTGAGGCTTTTTCTAAGCCGTTCAAGTTTACATTGGTGGGCAAGTTTATGCATGGTAAACTGAGTATGGAGGATGCCCGTATTGCCTTTGCCAAGTTCCAGCTTAAAGGAAGCTACAAGCTTGGTCACCTTGATTCTCGTCATACTCTTATTCAATTGACTATTGAAGAAGATTATCAACGTTTGTTTATGAAAGATGTATGGTATGTTACAAGATACCACATGAGGACTTTGGCTTGGTCTCCAGAATGGCGGCCAGATCAGGAATCCCCTTTTGTTCCGATTTGGGTTGGATTTCCAGGTCTCCCAATTCATCTAATGAACAAGTCTTTCTTATTTGCTGCTGCTTCGAATATTGGTTCACCTCTCTCGCTTGACAAAGCTACTGCTGAATTATCTCGTCCTAGTATTGCAAAGATTTTAGTTAAAGTTGACGCATTGAAAAAGCTGCCTCATGAGATATTTATTGATTGTGGATGCGTGCTCAAGTTTTTACCAGAAAGTGGAGTATGATGTTATTCCTAAATATTGTAAACATTGTTTCATGTTTGGCCATGATATTTCTTTGTGTCGAAAAGCTAATCCTAGTTTGAATGAGAAATTGCCAAAACAGGTGAAAGAGAAGGTCTATGTTCCCAAGAAAACGAAGGATCATATGGACTGTAATGCATTGGAAGATGGGGCTGCGCCTGTTTTGGATGTTATCTTGGGTGATAATGCTGGAAATACCAATAATGAGATACATGCTCAAGTAACACCAGCAAATGATGTAGCTACAGCTCAAACCACTGTCGGCCAAGCTGGAGAAAAAATGAAGGAGGGGGCTGTCCCATATTATGCTCGAAGAGGTGTGCCTCTTTCCAATGCTGTTAATCTTTTTTTTTTTATTTTTTTTTTGGCAAAAGGAGACGGTACTCCCTAGATTTTATTAAATAAAAAGAAAATTACAAAACAAGGTGGGGGACATGACAACCTTAACCACCTAGAAAAACAACGGGGGGAGTCCTTACACAAGCCGTAAGGTACTCTACAAAAGGGGGAGGGGAAACAACCTACCAAAAGAAAGCAGGAAAATACAAAAGAAAACATCAAGAACTAAATTCTAATATATGGGATAGCAGCTCTATCTAAAGTATAAGATCCTTTGCAACGGTGAGGGAGATCACTAAAAGAAAAATACTTTGAATTAGTTCTTGAGATCGCAGCGACATTAGCCAAACCATCAGCAACCTGATTGCCTTCACGCATAATATGAGTCACTCTAACACCAATCCGCGAAATAAGCCTTTTTATATGAAGAACCTCGTACCAAATACTCCAAGGAATATGAAAATCACGGATTAACACATTTTAAAGAATTTCAGAATCAATTTCAAGCCAAAGAGAAGACATACCAAAATGAGAAGCATAAAGGAGGCCGTCCAAAACCGCCCTAGCTTCGGCAACCATGTTGGTACTATTACCATAGAACTTAGAATAAGCAAATAACAACTTACCATTCTTGTTTCTGAAAATACCACCTCCAGAACTGATACCCGGATTCCCTTTAGATGCTCCATCAGTATTAAGCTTGAGCATTTCCGAACGAGGGGAATTCCAAAGAACAAACTTAAGAACCCGAGGCTTAGGAACAGCCTTAGGAAGGTGAAGCAATGAAAAATCTGACTTTCCAAATCGGAAGAAGGGAAGGAAAGGCTATAAGCCTTAATGATAGAGCCAATCTGCAGAAAAACCTCCCGGATGATCCTAGAAGAGGACATATGAAGGTCCTCAAACCTAGCTTTATTTCGACCTTTCCAAAGCTCCCAAAGAATAAAACAAGGGAGAATGCGAGAAAGCCAAAGAATTCCCTTATTTTTCCCAAGGCCAGAATTGAACCACCAGCTAGCAAGGATATTTTTTTTTTAAACGAAAGGAGACGTAGCTCCCTAGATTTTATAAATAAAATAAAAGAAACAAAGCACGGTGGGGGACATAAAACCAAACCACCGGAAACGAAAAGAAATCTACAATGTGGGGCTTAAAGCCAACAATAAAATCAAGAAAGCTAAGGGGAGGGGTGCAAGTCCATCTGGACCGCCCCAAAACAAGAGGAAGGGGGGAACTAAACCCTAAGCTATCAAGAGGGAAAGAACAAATCCCATCAAACAAAATTATCAGGAGGAGAAGCCGATCTTCCACGCCATTTCCGAGAAGAGACCATTGTGAAACCATCAGCATTTGTATTCTTTTTGTGAGACGGAGTGAAAGGAGTATAGCCAGCCATATCAGTAACAAAGGAATATGGTGCCCTTGAAGCCGAAAAATGCTCTGGAGATTTTGGTTCTACTTCCACAAAAGGTTGGGGAGGATGGGATTCCCTATAACGAGCAATGTTGCGCATAATAGCCTCCATATCATTCGTTGGAGCATTGATATTACCAACAACACCAACATGAACAGCCATGTTATCATTAGTTGTAGCATTGTCACCAACAACACAAACAACCGTAGCCACGTTATTTGCAGCAGAAACTAAGCCAGCAACCAAGTCTTCTTGAACAGCCACAGAGCTAGCCGAACCATCATCCTTGGTAGCAGCAACCGCAGCAACTTGAGGGCTAACATCCTTTTGCATTCGCACTTCCTCCACAATATTTTGAGAACCATCGTTCCCCTTGACAACATCTTTTGACACTTTCTGCAGAATTTTATTTACAACATTGGAAAGAGGCGCACCTCTTCGAGCATGATATGTGACAGCCCCATCCTTCATTTTTTCTGCAGCTTGGCCGACATTAGCTTGAGCTGTAGCTACTACAAGGTTTGCTGGTGTATTTTTATCATCCTTGGGCAGCTGCTCGGCAGCCACTTTGCCATCATTTTTGGATGGCAATTCCAACCCCTTATCCTCCACCACCTTATCATCAGATTTGGGAGATAAAGCTTCCTCCTGAAAAGTCACGGTTTCATCCTTTTTATTATCATCAATTCTTTCTTCCGTAATCCCCACGGTAGGCACGACAGTAGCAGATTTAACATTGTTGTAGGAAATATGAATACCAAATAGCCTAGCAAACCAATCCCAAGTTTCATAGGCCACTTGACTTTGAACGAAAAGATGAAGAGAATCTTCTAAAGAATGCTGCGAACAACAAACGCAAGAAGACACAAGGATGATGGTTCGACTAGCATTGTGGTTGTTCAAGAAAACTTGGTAGATGGAAATATAAATAAAAAGGATGGTTCGGTTACTCCTATGGAAAATAACACGGCTGTTCATGTTGGTGTTGTTGGTGACAATGCTCCAACAAATGATATGGAGGCTATTATGCGCAACATTGCTCTTTATAGGGAGTCTCATCCTCCCCAACCTTTCGTGGCTGTGGAAGATAAATCTCCAGAGCGTTTTTCGGCTTCAAGGGCCCCTTATTCTTTTGTTACTGATATGGCTGGCTATACTCCTTTTACTACGTCTCATAAAAAGAATACAAATGTTGATGGCTTCACAATGGTCTCCAGAAAATGGCGTGGAAGGTCGGCTTCTCCTCCTGATAATTTTGTTTGATGGGATTTGGTTCTTTCCTTTCCCCTTTGATAGCTTAAGGTTTTGTTCCCCCCTCCTCTTGTTTTGGGGCGGTCCAGATGGACTTGCACCCCTCCCCTTAGTTTCCTTGATTTTATTGTTGGCTTTAAGCCCCACATTGTAGACTTCTTTCCGTTTCCGGTGGTTAGGTTTTATGTCCCCCACCGTGTTTTGTTTCTTTTATTTTATTTATAAAATCTAGGGAGCTACGTCTCCTTTCGTTTAAAAAAACACACAAAAAAGAGACTGCCTCCTCCTTTATAACGTGGAGTTTCGCTCTAGGAGGTCTATCCTCCCTTTCCTCTCTATCATCATCATCTCTTCCTCGCTTGTTATCTTTTCGCATAACATAGTGGTCAAGTTTGCCTTAATCAACCCATCTTTGGATCATTTTTTAAGGGAGATGCAATTCTCCGTATCATGCCCATGGTCCTTGTGAAAGGCACAATATTTAGAATTGTCCCGAACGTGTTTTGTCCTATCACTTAGCGGTTGGGGATCTGGTAGGTTTACCAATTGCATGATCTCCGTGATAGGTTTAGTAAGTGGGGTGAAGACCTCGGCTTATTCTGTAGCCTGAGTCCTATTCTTTCCCTTGTAATTATTACCATTGGAAGCCTGGTTGGTGCCAATCGCATCCGTTTCCAGTTTTTCAGATCTCTTCTTACTCTTCTATTCTGCCATGGCTATGGTGAAGGCCATATTGTATAGATCAGATTTTGTTTTAGGTTCCCTGACAGAGAGCTCATAGAACAATTGTCCATATCTCAGTCCGGAGTTGAAGCATACAATTACTTCCTAGTTAGTTAGGCTTTCCTCCACCTGTTCAGGCATATAACTTAGAGTGGTTTCGTTTTTTGCCCTCCTCAATGTTAGCCAGATCTGTCAATCTCTTCTTTCTCTTCCCAGCTATTGCAAAGCAATCCAGGAACCTCCTCCTCATAATTTTCCAGCTATCTTTGCTTCCCTTCTTTTGCTCACGAAACTAGTACAGGGCTGTTCTGGAGAAGGTACCCGCAAAAGCCTTGCATATAATGCCATCTGCCTTGGTGAGGAGGGCCATAGTGGATTCAAAACTCTGCACATGGTCTCGTGCATCCGTTGGGAGAAAGGACGAGTGGCACTAGTATCATCCTCGACTTCCTTACTTCCCATTTCCATTTCATCAATTCTCGTTTTCAAGAGGAGAAGATCCCTTGCATCAATCCCCGAGATATAGTGGGAACTATGATGGGTCCTTTCTTTTTCTCTGTGTCAATTTACTCGGCTTTGCTCCTCATGTTGTTAGTGATTATCTCCATGTCTAGATGGTGATATTCCATTCAATGGCCTGGAATGATGAGGAGGTTTTCTCTCCCTCCTGGGAGCTATCTCTGGACGGGAAGGACTCCATCGACGAGGAGGGCTCCTGATACGAACCCGGTTAGAGAAACATAGAAAGGCATGGATGGTTCAAACATTTTGGATCCAAGCTACAACTCAAGGGAGTCCAATAAACAAAGTTCTTTTGATTCAAGCTTGTTCCAGCCCAAAAGCATGTAGTTTCATGATTGAGGAACTTGGCCCAATGATTTGGAACTAAACTTGGTCCAAGTAAAGGTTCAAAATTAAGTTTCATTCTTGAAATTCCAGCCTCCATGGCCTACACATGGTTCATTCCGTGGCCATGTTTTTTCGTGAAGCCTTTTGGAATTTTCAGCATTTCAGCATTTTCAGCTTTTTTTAGCCAACTTCGACGGACCGTTTAGAACGTTCTAGACTTTCAAATAAGGCTTATAATATGTTTTCGGAAAGCCACATGAGTCTAGTTTCATATGGGCCAAAAGGATCCTTATACAAAGGATTTGCGTTGATGCTCTCCAAATCAATCTTCCTAACTTCCTCATCTTGTTTATCTCCTTCCTCCACAACTAACACATATTCTTCACACTCTTCACACTCAATTTTATTTTTTATTTCACACACATTTTCCTCCTTTTCAATATTCACTTTTATCCTCTCAAAAACCTTAATTTTCTCAACATCTTGTTCCTTTTCAACTATTTCTACTCTTTCCTCATACTCTTTCTCTTTTTTTTTTAAACGAAAGGAGATGTAGCTCCCTAGATTTTATAAATAAAATAAAAGAACAAAGCACGGTGGGGGACATAAAACCTAACCACCGGAAAAGGAAAGAAATCTACAATGTGGGGCTTAAAGCCAACAATAAAATCAAGAAAGCTAAGGGGAGGGGTGCAAGTCCATATGGACCGCCCCAAAATAAGAGGAAGGGGGGAACTAAACCCTAAGCTATCAAAGGGGAAAGGGGAAAACCAAAACCCATCAAACAAAATTATCAGGAGGAGAAGCCGACCTTCCACGCCATTTTCTAGAAGAGACCATTGTAAAACCATCAGCATTTGTATTCTTTTTGTGAGACGGAGTAAAAGGAGTATAGCCAGCCATATCAGTAACAAAAGAATATGGGGCCCTTGAAGCCGAAAAACGCTCTGGAGAGATTGGTTCCACTACCACGAAAGGTTGGGGAGGATGAGACTCCCGATATCTAGCAATGTTGCGCATTATAGCCTCCTCATCGTTCGGAGGAGCATTGACATTACCTAGAGCAACCATAGCCGAACCAACACCCATATGGACAGCCTTATCCGAGCCCACACCCATAAAATCCTCGGAAATATGGACATGCGCAGCTGCATTGTTTGGAGCAGCAACAACATCATTTTTTCCAGCAGTAATGTTTTCTTGAACAGCCACTACATTGCCAACTCCAGCCGAGCCAACACCCTTCAGGTCATCATGATCAGCCACTAATTTGGCCGAACCATCACCCTTCAGGTCCTCAAAGATTGCATTGTTCTCCTTAATTATTTGAGAGCCATCGTTTCCCTTCACCACATCTTTAGAGACCTTCTGCAGAATTTTATTAACAACATTGGAAAGAGGCACACCTCTTCGAGCAATATATGGGCCAGCCCCTTCCTTTAAATTTTCACCATTAGGATCATTCACCGAAACCTTAGGATCTTCCTTTCCATCATCAGTCTTCAACACATCCTGACTATCATTCTTGGGCGCATTATTGTTTATTGCTTTATTTGTTAGATCAATAACTTCTGTTTGAGAATCTTTGCTACAGCCAATGTGATCATCTTTTGCCTTACCATCATCTTTCTTTTTCCAGGTTACATGCGGCTGTTCAGTTTCTCCTCCTTTAGATGACTTGAAAACCTTGGTATCAGCACCTTCCTTTCCATCATCAGTCTTCAACACATTGCTTTTCTTATACTCCGAGTTTAAGCTTCTGCAATGGAAATCATCATGACCCAGAAGAGAGCAGTGATTACAGAAAAAAGGTAAATTATCGTATTCAACCGTTTGGAAAAAACTTGGCATACAAATACCACAATCGATATGAATCTTATCGGGAAATCTCTTACGAAGATCCACCCTGCACAAGAACTTTAGCAACACTTGGGCGCGACAATTCTCCAAAGAGCTTTATCAATGGACATTGGTTTACCAAAAATTCTAGCCAAGGAGAAAAGGAAAACCTTGTTGAATAAATGCACCGGAAGCCCCGGTAAGCTAACCCAAACAGGGACAATAGGGGAGTCCGTTTTAGGCAGCCAAGAAGGAGTCCAAACAGACGTACGCATTGGGAAACGATGTACATACCAAATCTCTTTAGTCCAAAGACGTTGGAAATCCTCCTCGTTGGTCAGTTGAATCAGCATGTGGCGAGAGTCCATATGACCAAGTTTATAATCACCCTTCAACTGAAATTGAGCGAAAGCAATCCTTGCGGCTTCCATAGTAGGTCTTCCATTAGTAAATTTTCCCACAAGGGTCCAAGCAAAGGGACGTGCGAAAGCCTCAATAGCTTCTTTAGAAAGTTTTAAAGAAGGGACACCCTTATGCGTAGCAATGAAGGAGGAATATCTTGAATTGGTAGGGAACGTGGTTGAGAAACTAGAGAAGCGAATGATTTGATCGAGGTAGGGTTGGGCTGAATAGGGTTGGGATGAATAGGATGCGGATTAGGGTTTATGTCATGCAAAGGCGGCGCAATATGGTTTCCATTAGGCGGATTAGGGTTAACGTTGTTGGATGTTTGCGGACCAGGAAATAATGGAGGCAGCGGGGGAAAATCCTCCGGAACAGCCATGGAGGCTGCCGGGAAAACCAGGCCTAGGAAACCCTAGGAGGGAGGCGGAGTTCGGTGAGGAAGATCACTAAAAGTGAAATACTCAGGGGGTGTCCTGGAGTCCAGCCCCTCTTTGAACCTCATACTCTTTCTCACTCTCAATCTCATGTTCTTTTCTCACACACTTATTCTCAGCTTCCTCTTCTTTTTTCTCATGCAGCTATTTCTTCCTAAATCTTATGTTTCTTCTCACTCTTTTGATTCTCTCTAATTTTTCTATAAAGATCAAAAATAATATTTTGAAGTTTGTTGGAAAATTGCTCCTCCAAAATTTCAAGTCTCGTCTCATCTCGCAATGGAGAGACTCTTTCTCTCTTTCTTGGTTTTGGTGGTAGGTTAGGTTGCTTGTAATATGATCTTTCAATCTAGATAAGCCTCTCATGAAATAGCCCCATTTGTAACTTGATTTCTCTTTCCATCTCACCCAAGAATTCCTACTTCAAAACTTTGAAATTTTGAGACATATTTTTTTGTAAGAAAAATTTATGAAAACGAGGATTGATGAAAACAAGAAATTGACGAAAACGAGAATCGGATTGATGATTCCAATGAGACAATTTTTTTATTGTATCAATAGAATTTGAGAAGAAGTAGAAGTGATAGATCAATTGAAAAAAAAAAGAACAATGAGAAAAGGATAGATGAAACCTCAAATAGAACCAACGCTCTGATACCAAATGATGTGAACCTTGCCCCGAACGACAAGACCCAACGATCCAAAAGGAACCCTAGATCGCTTCTAGATGGAGAGTTGTTGATAAGTTGATGGAAATCTTGACCCAATGCCCCCAAGTGACGCAAACCAAGGACTTAGTGTATTGAAATGGAATGGTGGAACCAAGACCTTCATTCCCAATGTAACGACAACCTTGGACTAGGTGAATGATGCCACAAACGGTGGTGGAAATACGTTTGATAAGTCGGAGTTTGAACGCACAAGAGACTAACTTGATAAGTTCAAAGATGTTCAAGAAGAACAAGAGAAATTCACTCACATATATGAAAATTCGATCCTTACAAATGATGAAGCACTTGGTTTGTATAGTGCTTAATTACATAAGAAATATCCCCCTAATTAATATATAATAAATCCTAAAGTGTGTTCAAACTCCCTATCCATGTATGGAATATGATACATTTAATCCAAAATGTTGAACACACTAGTTACATGAATCTAGAAATAAAATATTAATTCCCGTCTAGAAAAACAAGCTTTACTAAATCTGCCATAACTTCTTCTAGAGACTTCCAATTACCAATCCGTTTGTTGGGCTTGAAATTAGACTCATTGGGATTTCCAAAAATATATTATATGCCCAAATCCGACATCTGTAATGGCTGTGGCGACCCGACAAAGTTGGACCAAAAATGCTGGATTTTTTTTTTTTTTTTTTTTTTTTGAGGCTTGCCCATCTCGAGTTAAGCCCCTTTTTTGTGTAAGTCAATTTTTACTTTTTTTTTTTAATCGAAAGGAGACGTAGCTCCCAAATTTTATTAATAAAGTAAAGATTACAAATCATGGTGGGGACATAAACCTAAACCACCGGAACGGAAAATAAATTAAAATGTGGGGCTTAAAGCCAACAATAAAATTAAGAAAACTAAGAGGAGGGGAGCAAGTCCATTTGGATCGCCCCAATACAAATAGGAGGGGGGGTTTTAATCCCTAAAACACCAACTGAAACAACCCAAGAACGGGTTTTGCAGAAACCATAGGTGAGCATGACGACAAGGAGCGGTCGTGCCCAGAAACCAACATCGCCGCGTGACCACTTAAGCCAGGGGGCTAAAAACCAGAAAAGAACCACAGTACCCATCAAGACAGTCTTTGATAATGTTGTCAATTGAATCAACTCCAAATGACATCAAAAATAATTTAGGCAGACCTGTAAATGTTGTCAATTGAACCAAAAAATCCAAATGACCAAGCTTATGATTATCACGAACTGTTGTCAATTGAAAAATAGCATCCAACTGACCAAGCTTATGGTGTCCATTTAACTGGAACTTCACAATTATACGAAAGTCTTCCATAGTCGACCATTCGTACAAAACGAAAGGATTAATAACAATCAGAATTAAACCATTTGATACCTTAATAGAAGGCATATGACTAATCGGGGCTGCCTTGTTGACCTGCAAAAACAGTCCTGTAGAAGACGGGGCTGGATTTGGGCACGACGGCGGCGGCTTATCGGAGTTAGAGGTTGTTTGCGGCTGCTGCCAAAACGGAGATACCGGCGCTGGAGTTGGAGGCGCGGCTTTATGAATTTCAGTAGGAGAAATCGGGGAAGCCGATTTGTTGATGGACAGGGCTGGATTTGGAGAAGGCGGCGGTGGCATATCCGAATTAGGGTAATTTGGATGCGCCGTAGTCGAGTTTTGATGCGTTGCCGGCGTTGGGGTAGACGGCGTAGCTTGGATAGTGTTAGAGAGCGAGGCCATATGGCCGGAAACACGCTACCGATGGCTTGGTGTAAACCTCGAAATAGGGTGTTGATTGGAGTTGTTTTCCAAATCAAACACCATAAAAACGGAAATATGATAGAAATCTATGGAAACCAGGCAAGAAATCGGCCGCCCAGAAGGGCCGGCCGCCCCTAGGGGGAGCCCTAGGATGGGGAAGATGAAAAAGTCTAGAGAGAGAGAGAGAGTTAGAGAGAGAAGCTCTCTTACCTCCAGAAGTCAATTTTTACTAACAAGTCCATCAATTCTCTGAAATTCCCTTAAAATCCCCACCCCAGAGGCGCCTAATATTAACTAGGGAGGGATAATCATCCACTCTAACCACTGGGGGGAGTCGAACCCAGGACCTCCGTGTTAAAAAAAAAATGCTGGAAATTCTGGAAATTATACTTGTCTTTATTTAAATCCATGGCCATGGTGGAAACCATGAGCGGGCCATGGAGCTTACTGATTTCCTCAACATTTATGCCTTCCTTGGAACTCCCTTGAGTTGTAGCTTGGATCCAAAATGTTTGAACCATCCATGCCTTTCTATGTTTCTCTAACCGGGTTCGTATCAGTAGAGCTAAAAGATGCGTTCACCCCAAATTATGTGATTTATGGCTTGTATTTATAGGTGTAGGATATAGAGTCGTGCCTTGAATAGGAAGTTAGATGAGATAAGGAGTCAAATTCTTTTCGGATCCTAATTCCATGATATCCTTATTGTATTTTTTTTTTTTGGCGAAAGGAGACGGTACTCCCTAAATTTTATTGATATAAGCAAAAATTACAAAACATGGTGGGGGACATGACAACCTCTACCACCGGAAAGGAAATACAGGGCTTAAAGCCAACAGAGAAATAAAGAAAACTAAGGGGAGGGGTGCAAATCCAAATGGACAGCCCCAATACAAGAGGAGGGGGAAAGCAACTAATCTGAAAATAAATGAAATCGACATCTACGGGGAGTGAGCCAGCTTCTAACGAGCTGCCCATTACAAGGGGAAGGGGGAGACAAAAGCTACTACAAACGTACATAAGGAACACCAGCTCTATCCAATTTAAAAGCACCATAACATCCTTTTGGAAGATCAGAAGCTGTGTAAAACCAAACATTCCTCTTTCGATTGGCAGCCACATTAGCCAAAAAATCTGCAATCTTATTACCTTCTCGAAAAGTATGAGAGACACGCACCTGGATGGAATTCATAATTTGCTTCATTCTTTGGACGAGATAATGAATTTCCCATGGGATATGATAATCTTTTATTAAGATTTTCATTAAAACCTCTGAATCCACTTCAAGCCACAATCGAGTGATACCAAACTTTTGAGCAAGAATCAGCCCATCTAGAGCCGCATAAGCTTCCGCCCACATGTTCGTACGAACCCCATAATAATTTCCAAAACCATATAAAATGTTACCTTGATCATCTCGAAAAATGCCACCACCACGAGGACTCTCCCGGTTACCACGAGAAGCACCATCTCGTGTTCGGCTTAATCTCACCATGATAGGGCTTAGTCCAAATAACCATGCACAAAATAGGGGGATGGTGCCGTTATTTTGAAATTAAACATGCTAACAATATTTAAATCAAAAACGAACAGCTAAAGGAGGGTTTAAAGGCTGAATATATGTTGGAAGTCTCACCAGTGACCGAATGAATCAGCGAATGCATACTATATTGCGTACCTTCAATCAGCCATTTATTTCTTTGACGCCAAATATTCCAGCAAATGAGACCTGGAAGGATGACGGAGAGCCATTTTTGGATCATGCCACTGATTTATCCAAACCAAACCACCAAGAGCATAAAACTTGTCGCAGACCTCCCAAGTTGAGACGAAGGCCCATAATCTGTCCAAAAAAATTCCAAGCCTGCCTAGCAACATCACCTTTTGCAAATAAATGATCTACGCCTCAATAGAAGGAGAGGAGCAAAGCAAGAACATCTAGGGGCCAAATGAATACCACGCCTTTGAATTGCCTCTTCAGTTGGCAATCCTCCATGTAAGGCTCGCCAAAGGAGAATGGATATTTTGAGGGGGAGATGCTTGTGCCAAACATTTGAGAACACCAAGCTTTTAGGTTGAGATTGTCTACATTCTTGCCATGCAGATTTAGTAGAAAAAAAGACCCGAAGCCGAAGGCCTCCAAATAGGAATATCTTCTTTTGCCCATTAAGAATGATCTGTTGAGAAATCATAAGAGATGCCAAATGGTTCCCAAAATTATTTTGAATATAATTTATTCGCGGAAGGGAATCAGCAAATAAAGTGTACACCTCGGAGTGGTCATACGGAAGATTTGGTTTCGGTCCATCCAGCCAATTTTCATGAATGGAGATAAAGCCTTGCCCTACACGCCAACCCATTCGAGCTTCCATAAAATCCTTCACCCCAACCATCCTTTTCCAAATATGAGAGGCAAAACTAGGGATGACCGCATCCATAGGGTGCGTCTCAAAACAATATTTAGCAAGCATGAAAGTTGCCCAAAGAGAGGATGAGCTCCTAAGCTGCCACCACAATTTCATAGCGAAAGAAGTTGAGATGTCTTCAAATTTTCGGAAACCAAGACCCCCTTCATTTTTTGGGCAGCTCATTTTTTTCCAACCTATCCAATGGCATTTACTATGCCCATCCGAACCACTCCAAAAGAAATTCATAATCAATCTTTGCATGGCTGTAATAATTCCCTTAGGGGGGGTCCAAAACAGACATATAGTAGAGCGGAATAGCTTGTAAACAGGAATTAATCAAAGTTACCTTTGCACCGTATGAAAGCATTTTCCTTTGCCAAGAATTCAGCCTAGCTTCCATCTTGTGAATCATTGGCAGAAAAAGATTTTGAGTCTTCCGGCCAACATAAATAGGGAAGCCTAGATAAGTGAGAGGCAAATCCTTTTTTTGAAAGCCCGTTGTCTCCATAATCATATGATCTTGCTGCTCATCATTTTTTCCCGTCACGAAACAAGACTTTCCAACACTAACAAGCTGCCCTGAGAAAGATTGATATTGTTCCAGCGCCTTCATATGCCTTTCAAGAGATTCCTTGGAACCGTTACAAAAAATAATGATGTCATCGGCATAGGAGAGATGCGAAATAATAGGAGTATGAATATGTGCACGAAAACGAAATCTCTCAGTTGTATGGAGATAATTCAGCCCCCTACTTAAAATTTCTGCAGCAATAATAAAGAGACTTGGGGAAAGTGGGTCCCCTTGTCTAAGACCCCTCGTCGAGTGAAAGAAGCCGCAACTTTCGCCATTAACTAGAACCGAAAACCAGCAGCAAGATATGCATCTATATATCATGTCCACTCCATTCAATAGCAAAGCCAAACTTTTTTAATATCTTTATCAAGGATACCCATGAAAGACGGTCATAAGCCTTTGCCATATCAAGCTTTATAGCAATATTTGAGCCCCGGGCCTTCTTTTTAATAGACTGCATCATTTCTTGAGCCAACAAAATATTTTCATGGATAAGCCTTCCCTTCACGAAGCCACTCGATTTTGAGAGATAAGACGAGGCAAAACTAGACCCAATCGACTTGTGAAAATCTTTGTAATGATTTTGTTGGAAAAATTGCAAAGACTTATAGGACAGAGATCAGAGAAAGTAGAAGGAACCTCAACTTTAGGAATTGTAACAATCAAGGTACTTGTCCAACTTCTAGGCATCTCAAAGCCTACAAAAACTCCTTAATAGCACGATGAAGATCAGCCTTTATGATGTCCCAACACGCAATATAGAAGGCCCCGGTGAATCCATCCGGACTCCGCTGCGCTTTGACCATTCATACCCTTAATAGTATCCAATATTTCATTCAATGAAGGCGTTGCAATAAGGGAAGCATTATCTTCATCCGTGACAATGGAGGGGATTAAGTGAAGGAGGTGGTCATTGGCATTCGGATGAGCCATATCTACTTGAGCTTGGAGCTGGTCTTCATAAAAAGAAACTGCCTCCCTTTGGATGTCTTCTTTGGTTTTAAGCAGAATACCATCTTTCGTTCGAATCTGATGAAGATAAAGTTTCTGCCTCTTCTTTTTGACATATGCATGAAAGAACTTTGTGTTACGGTCCCCCTCCTTAATCCATTTGATATTTGCCTTTTGTCTCCAAAAATCATCTTCAATAGCAGGGCTTGATTTAGGTGAGCTTGAGCAAGACTTAGGTCAGCCCTATTATCTTCCGAGGGATTTTGATCAAATTCCCGTTCTCTGAAAAGAACGTCATCTTCAGCAAGAGCCACCCTTTGATCTACCTTCCCAAAAACATCTCTATTCCATGAAGCAAGAACTTTGCGGAGTCTAGCCAATTTTTTCCCAAAAGCCACCATCGGCCTTCCATCAATCCACACCTTCCACGACTGCTCCACAACTTCCAAAAAACTGCTATGCCGCGTCCATGCATTAATAAAATGAAAGCTGCTCTTTACTTGCTCCGCCTCCACTTTAACGGAAATAATAAGAGGCGCATGGTCTGAACAAGATTTATTAAGGTGTTTAACTCTTGTAGAGTGAAACATTTGCAGCCACTTTTCATTATAAAAGGCTCTATCAATTCCACTTAAGGATTCAGCTTGACTGATTAGGCTTCTCTCTCTAGGCGTTCTCCCTCTTCCCCGTCGTCCTAGGGTTTCCCCCTTGGGGCGGCGGCCTCCATGGAATCAGACGTAATGTTGATGGATTTCAATCCTCAACCTTCGTCTAATCCTAATTGTTACCCTATTCAATCGGTTTTCTCAATTGTTCTATGTTTGTCTCTCCTTCCCGTCCTAGGATTCTTCCTTAGGGGGGGCGGCTGCCCTCTTTCTTTACCTGCTACAACCATGGCTTCCATGGATGCTTTTACTCCTATCCCAGGCGCTACTTCTTGCGGCCATACAAAATCTACTTCAGCGCCTCCAATCCCTAATGCGGCGGCGCTACATCTACAAACCCTTTTACACCGGCGCCTCCTAATCCGACGCATCTATCTACCTATGCGGCTGCAGCAACGCAGTCAAACCCTTCCATTCTGGTGCCGCCCCAACCTTTGGTCGCATCAAATAAACCTAATTCCTCTGCTGATCAAGCTTTTGCCACCAAAGATACAGCATTTAATGGACTACACACCTTGCTGGAAAATTATTGTTTGGACGGCCGCTTATGGAGGTCGGAAATATTAAGCTTGGTCATTTGGAAGTTTTTGTTTCAATTGACAACATGTGGTCTCACTTTCCTGATGGGTATTGTGAATTTTCTTTGGTTGTTCTTACTCTGTTGCCCAATGGTGAGGAAGATCTGCCTCACCCCCAATTATTTTTTATGTCATTTGGATATTTGATTCAATTGACAATAATAACAAAGACTGTGCTTCAATCTCTGGATGATTGTCCCGGATGGTTATTGCAATTCCTCTTCATTGGGTCTTGCCCTCTTTTTCATACTTGCCCGTGTTTTCTTGCTATCTGACCGTGGCAACTGCAAAATCCGGTTTGGGACCGATTTCTTTGATTTAGATTTTAGTCTCCCCCCTCTTGTAATGGGGCTGTCCAAATGGACTTGCACCCCACCCTTTAATTTTCTTTACTTTATTGTTGGCTTTAAGCTCCACATTTTGTTTTATTTTTCTTCCGGTGGTTTAGGCTCTTATGTCCCCCACCGTGTTTTGTATTTTCGTTTTTATTAATAAAATCTAGGAGCTACGTCTCCTTTCGTTTAAAAAAAAAAAAAGGCTCTATCAATCCGTTGTTGAATGGAGCGACGACCCATCCTTTTATTCCACCATGTGAATTTCGACCCCTCAAAACCAGCATCAATAAGAGAAGAAACTTGGATTGTATCCGAAAATTCAGTAACTGAACCAAAGTTAATCGGCCTGCCCCCAACCTTCTCTGATTGATCAAGAACAACATTAAAGTTCCCACAACCATCCAAGCCATTTGGGTATCACTAATATTAATCAAGTCCTCCCAAAGCAGCCTTCTCTCATATTTAGAGCACTTGGCATGAACACAGGTGATCAAAATAGGGCTGGGCCAAAGCGAATGAGAAATCTGAATAGTGAGAGCTTGGATGCTATCATGAATAATTGAGCAAGTAAGGCCATGCTTCCATACCACCCAAATTCTCCCACTAGCATTAGAAATACCTCCGCTGCAATTTAACTTTTTGACAAAAATATCAAGATTATTAGGATGTTGCTTCGGCTCATATATGGCCATGATCGAAGCACCATGGGACCGAAATAAAAATTTTACTCTACGCACTGTGGCTTTATTAGCAATGCCACGAAGATTCCAACTAATAAAAGCAACCATTAAAACATAATAAAGAAAGAGCTCACAGGGGGGTTTAATGAAGAGAAGGAGGAGAGACCGATTTGCTGTGATTTTTTCGGGACATAACTTTAGTGAAGCCATCCGCATCAACATTCTTAGAGTTGTTAGAAGCAAAAGGAGTTGATCCAGCCATTTCCGTAACAAAAGTTTGAACATTAGTAGTAGCACTAGGAAAATTTGGTCCATCAAACCCATCTTCAAATTCACAACTACCATGTTGTTCCTTGTGCATATCAATCTTACGTAAAATGGCATCCATATCATTTTGAGTAGCAGCCATATCATTTTGTGCAGCCTTATCATATTGAGTAGCCTTAGCACCATCAAATGAGCTAGAAGAGGCCAAGCCCTTGTGCGTATCCCCCCTACCTCCGTTGGTTCTTCAAGAGGAGTAGAAGAACCATGAATAACTTCCGAACAAACTTTTTGAAGAGCCTTGTTAACTGCCTCCGGAAGCACTTGCCCCCTCTTTGCCACCTTAGGGACGTAGATTTTTTCAGCACTAACTTTGTTCAGCCCATCAACATCCATAGCCTTTCCTTGCGTATCCTTGCCCTTGTCATTATTTTTTGATGGCATTTCAGCCTTTCCACCATTATTATCCTTGTTTTCTTTGGGTTCTTTTTGTATGACCAGATTCGGATTAGCCTTCTTGCAAAGACCAACTTCATGCCCAAACATTAGAAATACTTGGGAATGTTATCATATTCAACTTTTTGGTAAAAGCTAGGCCATGCATCTCCACACTCCACAAATATTTCATTGGGCAGTTTTTTTAGTACATCAACTTGGATTAGAACTTTCGCCAAACTAGGTCTAGTTAGTTCAGCCGTTGCTTTGTCTAGGGTTAAAGGGACACCAATTGTTTTAGCCAAAGCAAACAAGAAAGTCTTATTGAAAAGGTGAATAGGGAGGCCCGAGAAACCTACCCAAACAGCAACAATGGAGGATTCTTGTTCCGGCTTCCAAGCGGGAGTCCAAGCAAGGGTACGCATAGGATATTTAGTAACATACCAAACTTCCTTCATGAACAACCTTTGATAATCCGCTTCCGTTGATAACTGAATAAGCATGTGCTTGGAGTCTAAATGCCCAAGCTTGAATTGGCCTTTCAATTGAAATTTCGCAAATGCCATTCGAGCTTCCTCCATTGAAGGTCTCCCATGCATGAACTTCCCAACAAGAGTGAATTTAAATGGCTTTGCAAAGGCTGCAACCATTTCATTTGAAAGCTTAATTGATGGGATTCCTTTGTAGTTGCCAATGGGAATATGAGGAAATACCTCGCACGCGGGGTCTTAGCCTGATGGTTAGAGTTCATGGCTTCCAACCTGGAGGTCATGGGTTCGATTCCCCCACCAGTGGTTAGAGGGAATGACATTGCCCTCCCTAGCATAGCTAGGCGCCTCTGTGAAGTGCATCAAGGGGGGATCGGTGAAATGTGTTGATCCCCTTCAAAAAAAAAAAAAAAAAAAAAAAAAAAAAAAAAAGAAAAATAAAAAAAGGAAATACCTCGGCTGTACCATTATTTGCGGCTGGGATGTTTGAATTCACGGGATTAGCAAGAATGGAAGCAAAGGATTTTCCTGCATAATTATGGTTAATTTGAGCGGCTGAATCATTAGGCAAGGAATGTGTGGCTGCATGAAAGGAAGGTGCGGCTGTAAAAATGGTAGGTGCCGCATTAGGGTTCTTCATGGATGCGGCGGTATTAGGGTTTGAAGAAGAGGCGCTAAGATGATTTGCGGCTGCTGGAAATGGGGTCTTCAAGGAATCAGCCGTCATCTTCAAAGATTCTGCCGCAAATGCATTAGGGTTCGTGTTATGTCCAGCAGCAAAAACATGAGGGGATGAATGTGTCGGATTAGGGTTGGGATTAGAGTGGGATTGAGGTGTAGGATTGAAACGCAATGCATTTTCCATCATCATAACATCAAAATCAGCCGAAAAAGCCATTGAATCCGGCAAGAAAATCAGGATTAGAAAGGCCTTTCTATACGTATGCCTTATATGCTTGCTACTCGACATAGGTTGCTTGCCGGCATATGGATATGTCGGGCAAGAGAGATGATCAAGGGTAGGGAAGCCCATTTCCCTTGTCATAATGGGAGCCTGGTAGGCATTGATCTGACGCTGGTCGACATACGAATATGCCTTGGTCGGCATATAGGTATGCCTTGGTCAGCATATTGGTGTGCCATGGTCCGCATTTATCAACATCTGTGCATTATTCATTAGATCCCTCTGCTATGTAAAGGTCGACATAGTGGGATGTGACGAGTAGATTAAGACAATTATAGGTAGGGAAGCCCATTCCATATGTTGTATTTGGGATTTGTGCATACGAGGGGCATGAATAAGACGACCTTTCACAAATCGTTAAAACACACACTCACGCAGTAAATTAATTTTCTCTCCAGGATTCCGTTTAAGGGCTGTCGTCGGCTGCTTTTTCGTATTGATTCCGGCCACCATGGCCACAAATATGACTGATCCATCTTGTTTCCCTCCTCTCCAGCAATCGTCTCCTATCTTTGTAACGCCGCCAAACTCTTTAAACCCTAATCTGCTTGCGGCGTCCAATCCTAACCGTAATCCTATTTCAGACCAACCGATTTCCCCTTCTAAAGCGAAATCTTTCTCCTCCTTGTTTAAGGAATCTTCCTGTCCTAATATGTCATTGCCTCTTATTCCTATGTCGATCCATAAAGGTGAACCGGCTTTAAAATTCTCTAAGGAGATGATAAACTCCTTGTCTCAACCTTTTAAATTCACCCTTGTAGGCAAGTTCTCTCATGGTCGCCCTAATATGGAGACAACTCGTCAATACTTCCTGAAGTTTGGGTTAAAAGCAGATTTCTCGTTAGGCCATGTTGATTCGAAACACATCCTAATTCGTTTGATGCACGAGGGAGATTTTAATCGCCTGTGGGCGAAAGAGCAATGGTTTCTTGGCAGATTTCCAATGCGTGTGTTTCGCTGGTCTCTATCGTGGCATCCGGGGAAGGAGTCTTCACTAGTTCCTGTTTGGGTGGGTCTCCCCGGGTTGCCAATTCACATGTTTAACAAAGTTTGTTTGTACTCTATTGCCCAGATCTTCGGAGAACCTCTTGCTATTGATCAAGCAACGGCAAACTTATCACGCCCAAGTGTGGCTAAGGTCCTTGTTCAAGTTGATCTTCTTAAAAAACTGCCTTCTAGGGTATTCATTGATTGTGGTGACGACTTCTCAAGTTTCTTTCAAAATCTGGAATTCGAGAATCTTCCCCGATATTGTAAACATTGTTATAAGCTTGGTCACGATTTATCAAATTGTTTGTTTCTTCACCCAAAGGATAGGGTTGCGCAAGAAAACGTGGATGATTTAAATCATCCGGATCATAAGAAGGATAAAGGGAAGAATATCCCTATCTATGTGGAAAAGAAAAATCCCTCGGAGACAAAGGAGCAACATGCACATGCAAAATCTGGTACAAACCCTAAATCTGTTGGCGTGCAGATTGGTGTTCCTGTTATTAAAAAACAATGTTCTCAGCCTCTCCCTAGTATTATTACTACGAGCCTTCCTGGTTCTCATGTTGCTAGTACGTCTTTGGCTTCAAAGCCCCCTTCCCCTCATGGCTCAAAAAATGTATTCTCTAATATTATCAATAGTGGATTCAGTTTTCTTCCTAAGCGGGGTGTTCCTTTTGTATCTCCAAACTCTATGAAAGCTGTTAGTGTGTTGGATCCAAGTAAAACTGGTGTTGCCTTTGAAGAAGTATACCTTGATTCTCAAGCGGAACAAGTTAAAAGCCCCAAGATTAATGTTGTTGATGGTTCTATTGATCTTGAAGATGAGAACTCTGATTTGGTTCCATGTGCACAACATGATTCAGACTTCAATGATAATAACTGATCCATCTTGTTTCCCTCCTCTCCAGCCACCGTCTTCTATCTTTGTAACGCCGCCAAATTCTCTAAACCCTAATCTGCATGCGGCGTCCATTCCTAACCGTAATCCTATTTCAGACCAACCTATTTCCCCTTCTAAAGCGAAATCTTTCTCCTCCTCATTTAAGGAATCTTCCTGTCCTAATATGTCATTGCCTCTTATTCCTATGTCGATCCATAAAGGTGAACCGTCCTTAAAATTCTCTAAGGAAATGATAAACTCTTTGTCTCAACCTTTTAAATTCACCCTTATAGGCAAGTTTTATCATGGTCACCCTAATATGGAGATAACTCGTCAATACTTCCTGAAGTTTGGTTTAAAAGCAGATTTCTCGTTAGGTCATGTTGATTCGAAACACATCCTAATTCGTTTGATGCACGAGGGAGATTTAATCGCCTGTGGGCGAAAGAGCAATGGTTTCTTGGCAGATTTCCAATGCGTGTGTTTCGCTGGTCTCCATCGTGGCATCCGGGGAAGGAGTCTTCACTAGTTCCTGTTTGGGTGGGTCTTCCCGGTTTGCCAATTCACATGTTTAACAAAGTTTGTTTGTACTCTATTGCCCAGATCTTCGGAGAACCTCTTGCTATTGATCAAGCAACGGCAAACTTATCTCGCCCAAGTGTGGCCAAGGTCCTTGTTCAAGTTGATCTTCTTAAAAAATTGCCTTCTAGGGTGTTCATTGATTGTGGTGACGACTTCTCAAGTTTCTTTCAAAATCTGGAATTCGAAAATCTTCCCCGTTATTGTAAACATTGTTATAAGTTTGGTCACGATTTATCAAATTGTTTTTTTCTTAACCCAAAGGAAAGGGCTGCGCATGAAAAAGTGAATGATTTAAATCATCCGGATCTTAAGAAGGATAAAGGGAAGAATGTCCCTATTTATGTTGAAAAGAAAAATCCCTCGGAGACAAAGGAGCAACTTGCACATGCAAAATCTGGTTCAAAACCTAAATCAGCCTCTACCTTCTAGTATTATTACTACGAGCATTCCTGGTTCTAATGTTGCTAGTACGTCTTTGGCTTCAAAGCCCTCTTCCTCTAATGGCTCAAAAAATGTATTCTCTAATATTATCAATAGTGGATTCAGCTTTCTTCCTAAGCGGGGTGTTCCTTTTGTATCTCCAAACTCTTTGAAAGCTGTTAGTGTGTTGGATCCAAGTAAAACTGGTGTTGCCTTTGAAGAAGTATACCTTGATTCTCATGAGAAACAAGTTAAAAGCCCCAAGATTAATGTTATTGATGGTTCTATTGATCTTGAAGATGAGAACTCTGATTTGGCTCCATGTGCACAAAATGAGTCAGACTTCAATGATAATAAGCAAGATTCTGACTCTGAGGTTATTCTTACAAAGTGTGTGGTGTCTAGGGACCGTAGTGGCAGCCTTGTGGGGGATTTAAATCTTTCTCCGAGGGCCCCAAGAAGTGTTTCATTTGCAGATTCTGAGTTTGATGGTGGGGGAATTTCCCCTAAGGATGTTTTGTGGTGATATTTCTATTCAAGAAAAATGGCTTCCCCATGATCTTCCTCTTCTTGATAATCGGCATGATCAGATTTTTTCTCTATTTGAGGATGGTGTGTTAAGGGAAGATTATATTCATAATACATTTGGGCAGCAATGTTTGATGGAGATTCAATCCTATGGTATTCGGCTTGGTGGGGATCGAGATCAGCCATTTTGGTCCCCTTCCTCTTCGGGCAAATTTTCTATTTCTTCGGCATGGAGGGAATGTAGAATGTCCCGTACTCGGAGTAGGGTCTTTGCTTGGTGCTGGCATAAGTATATTCCTCTTAAGGTGTCCATTTTCATGTGGAAATGCCTTAAGGCTGCTCTCCCTACTGATGACAACATTTCTCGTAAAGGTATTTCTATTGTCTCTCGTTGTCATTGTTGTTCTAGCCCTTCTCTTGAATCCATACATCACATTCTTCTTCATGGTGACATTGCCTTTC
This sequence comes from Adenophora triphylla var. japonica, assembly GCA_022495995.1. Classification (NCBI taxonomy): domain Eukaryota; kingdom Viridiplantae; phylum Streptophyta; class Magnoliopsida; order Asterales; family Campanulaceae; genus Adenophora; species Adenophora triphylla. Next base: position 544,202 of record JAFEMH010000903.1, read on the forward strand.
GTGTGTGGAATTTCTTTGGAAATTTGATTGGTTTTCAAATCTCGGGTTCTACTATCATGCAAAGGATGATTGCTTGGCATGCCTGTAAAAATTCCAAGCTTAGTAGGGTTGTGTTATGGGTGGGAGATATCCTTCCGAGTTTCATTTGTTGGGAGCTTTGGAAGCACAGGAATAAATGCAGGTTTGATGATGGGATTCCTAGTTGGGAAAAGGTCCGTAATAATATTCAATTCCATATTAGTGATATCCTTCGTGCTCATAGTCTATCTTTTCATATTATTCCTTCGGAGGTTAATATTGCTATATTTTTTAATATTATTCCGCCACCCCGTCTATTGCTCGTGTCAAGCTAGTTTATTGGTCCCCTCCTTCTGAGGGACAAGTGAAAGTTAATACAGATGGAGCTTCTCGTTGTAACCCGGGCATTGCCTCGGGTGGAGGTATTTTACGTCATCATGATGGGTCTTTTATTTTTGCTTTTTCTCATTTTTATGGTAATGCTTCTAACATGGTTGCTGAAGCTAGGGCTGCTCTTGATGGAATTACTCAAGCTAGGCTTATGGGTTTTGATTCTCTTTGGCTCGAGGTCGATTCTGAAGTTTTGTCTCTCATTTTACTTCGCAAATGCAATATTCCTTGGGAGATTTGGTATTACATTCAAGCCATTTTCAGATTCATGGAGGAAGTATCTATTCAGGTAACTCATGTCTACAGGGAAGGTAATAAAGTGGCAGATTTTCTTGCTAATATTTAAATTTCTTGCGCAAACGGACTTTCGGTTTACTTCATTGGAGTTTTGCCCCAAGCCGTGCGAGCCTTCTCTATTTTGATCGGATTGCATATCCTAATATTAGGCGGATAGTTTTCTCTTTATTTTATTGATGTATTTTCCTTTTGTTTTTAGATTCCCCCTTTATTGTAGAGGATCTTACAGGTTGTGTAAGAACTCCCCCTAGGTGTTCTTTCAGGTGTTTAAGGTTTTATGTCCCCCACCATGTTTGTATTTTTATTTTCCGTTTTTTATAAAATCTAGGGAGTACCGTCTCCTTTTGCCGAAAAAAAAATAAAATAAAAGCCCCCTTTTCTTTTTTTTTTTTTTTTTTGGCAAAAGGAGACGGTACTCCCTAGATTTTATTAATAACGAAAAATAAAATTACAAACATATGGGGACATAAAACCTTAACCACCGTAAAGAACACCTAGGGGAGTTCTTACACAACCCGTAAGATCCTCTAAAAAAGGGGGGAAATCTAAAAACAAAAGGAAAATACATCAATAAAATAAAGAGAAAGCTACTGCCTAATATTACGATATGCAATCCGATCAAAATAGAGAAGGCTCGCACGGCTTGGGGCAAAACTCCAATGAAGTAAACTCGAAAGTCCATTTGCGCGGAAATTAAATATTAGCAAGAAAATCTGCCACTTTATTACCTTCCCTGTAGACATGAGTTACCTGAATAGATACTTCCTCCATGAATCTGAAAATTGCTTGAATGTAATACCAAATCTCCCAAGGAATATTGCATTTGCGAAGTAAAATGAGAGACAAAACTTCAGAATCGACCTCGAGCCAAATAGAATCAAAACCCATAGGCCTAGCTTGAGTAATTCCATCAAGAGCAGCCCTAGCTACAGCAACCATGTTAGAAGCATTACCATAAAAATGAGAAAAAGCAAAAATAAAAGACCCATCATGATGACGTAAAATACCTCCACCCGAGGCAATGCCCGGGTTACCACGAGAAGCTCCATCTGTATTAACTTTCACTTGTCCCTCAGAAGGAGGGGACCAATAAACTAGCTTGACACGAGCAATAGACGGGGTGGCCAGAATAATATTAAAAAATTTAGCAATATTAACCTCCGAAGGAATAATATGAAAAGATATAGACTATGAGCACGAAGGATATCACTAATATGGAATTGAATATTATTACGGACCTTTTCCCAACTAGGAATCCCATCATCAAACCTGCATTTATTCCTGTGCTTCCAAAGCTCCCAACAAATGAAACTCGGAAGAATATCTCCCAACCATAACACAACCCTACTAAGCTTGGAATTTTTACAGGCATGCCAAGCAATCATCCTTTGCATGATAGTAGAACCCGAGATTTGAAAACCAATCAAATTTCCAAAGAAATTCCACACACGAAAAACAATATCACCATGAAGAAGAATGTGATGAATGGATTCAAGAGAAGGGCTAGAACAACAATGACAACTAGAGACAATAGAAATACCTTTACGAGAAATGTTGTCATCAGTAGGGAGAGCAGCCTTAAGGCATTTCCACATGAAAATGGACACCTTAAGAGGAATATACTTATGCCAAAGACTCAAGCAAAGACCCTACTCCGAGTACGGGACATTCTACATTCCCTCCAAGCCGAAGAAATAGAAAACCTGCCCGAAGAGGAAGGGGACCAAAATGGCTGATCTCGATCCCCACCAAGCCGAATACCATAGGATTGAATCTCCATCAAACATTGCTGCCCAAATGTATTATGAATATAATCTTCCCTTAACACACCATCCTCAAAAAGAGAAAAAATCTGATCATGCCGATTAACAAGAAGAGGAAGATCATGGGGAAGCCATTTTTCTTGAATAGAAATATCACCACAACCCACACCCCAAGCAATACGACTCTCCACCAAATCCTTAGCAGCAACCATACGCTTCCAAATGTGAGAGCAACCTAACCTAGCTACAGCATCCATAGGATGAGAATCACGACAATATTTGGCCGCAAGAAACTGGGCCCAAAGAGAATCGGACGTGCGAAAACGCCACCAAAGCTTCATAGAAAACGCAATAGCCATCTACTCAAATTTTCGGAGGCCAAGGCCCCCTTCCTCAATAGGCCAGAAAAATTCATTCCGAGAGACCCAATGACACTTATTTCCCCCATCAGAACTACTCCAAAAGAAATTGGCAATAAGGCGATTCATGGCATTAACAACACACTTCGGAGGATCAAGTAAAGAAATATAGTAAATGGGGATAGCTTGGAGGCAGGACTTAATCAGAACAAGCTTAGCACCAGCGGAGAGTAATTTACCTTGCCACGAATCGAGCTTATCCCGAAGCTTCTGCATGACAGGATCAAACAAAGATTGCACTTTCCTACCAATATAGAGAGGACATCCCAAATAAACAATAGGCAAGTTCTTCTTTTGAAACCCCGTAATAAGAGAAATAGCATTATCATGCTCAGCCATATTCCGCCCGTTAGAAAACAAGATTTAGAAATGCTAACAAGCCGCCGAGAGAAGCATTGATAAGACTCCAAAACTCCATATGACGCTCAAGAGAAGGAATGCTTCCATTACGTAAGATAATAATGTCATCGGCATAGGACAAATGAGAGATAACGGGAACATTAAGGTTACCCGTATGAAAGGCGAAATGAGGGTGAAGAAGATGGAGGTTATTAAGACCCCGCTTAAAACCTCAGGCAATAATAAAGAGACTAGGAGATATAGGATCCCCTTGCCGAAGACCACGAGTAGAAACAAAGTAACCATTAGCGTAACCATTAATCGGGATCGAGAACCAACGTAAATTAATGCATCTAAAGATCATGTCCAACCATTCTTCAAAGAAAGCCAAATCTCCTCATCACCTTTATCAAGGCAAACCAAAAAAGCCTATCATACGCCTTAGCCATATCAAGCTTAAGAGCTACGTTAGACCCATACACCTTCTTCTTAAGCGACTGAAATAGCTCCTGAGCAAGCAAAACATTGTCATGAATAATTCGACCTTTCACAAAGCCACTTTCTTTGAGGAGATATGATACGAGGAAGCACGGCTTGAAGGCGAGAGCACAAAAGCTTGGTAATGATTTTATTAGAAAAATTACACAAGCTAATAGGCCGCATGCGAGAAAGAGGTAGGGCTGCCACCTTAGGAATAGTAACAATAAGCGTCTTGGTCCGGCTACGAGGGAGAAGAAACCCTGAGAAGAATTCAAGGACAGACATTATAAAGATCTATGCATATAATATCCCGGCATTTATGATAGAAATCTCCCGTAAAACCGTCCAGGACCAGCAGCGGCGCTAGTCCCACTCATACGAAGACGATATCATGAATCTCTTTAAGCGTAGGGGAATAATACGCATCTTATTTTCCTCATTGGAGATCAAACGAGGTATCACATTCGCAACTCATCGTGGGGATCAACATTAACATTAGGATTTTCATTAAGCCGATCGGAATAGAATCTAACTTGACCTCCTCCCGAATCGATTCGATCAACAATCCAATTTCCATCACTATCCCGAATTTTGTGAATGTATAATTTCTGTCTCCTTTTTCACGTAAGCATGGAAGAAACGAGTATTATTATCTCCATCTTTGACCCAAGCTAAGTTAGCTTTTTGCATCCAGAACTCCTCTTCAATCTTAAGCCGATAGGAGAGGTTAGCTTGGGAAAGATGAAGGGCAGCCCTATTATCATCACTAGGATCATTTTCAAAAAGAAGCTCTTTAGCATAAACTTCGTCTTCAAAGATGCTTCACAAGCTGATCAACTCTCCCAAACGTAGTACGATTCCAAAGCTGAATATCATGTTTGAGGCGAGTAAGCTTCTTACTAAACTTGACCAACGGCCTACCGAAGATTCTACCTTCCCACGAAGACCGAACCAAAGGAATGAAAGAATTATGATGAGTCCAAACATTGAGAAATCTAAAAACACCCTTACGAACCTCATCAACTAAACGAATATTGATAGCCAACGGAGCATGATCAGAACAAGTCCTACTAAGATGATCGATAGAAGTTTGAGCGAAACAACGCAGCCATTTATCATTATACAGGGCACGATCAAGCCTTTGAAGAATAGTGGCACGCTTCGATCTCTTGTTCCACCAGGTGAAGATATGACCCCGAAACCCACCATCAATAAGATTAGAAACCTGAATCATATCAACAAACTTCGTAAAACCCGAGAATCCACCACAGGCCTACCCCCAAGCTTCTCAGATTGATCAACAACAGAATTAAAGTCCCCCACAATTAACCAGGGATCATCAGTATTGCTCACATCAATAATATAATCCCATAAAGCCCTTTTAGTGTATTTGCTACAACTAGCATGAACAAAGGACATAAGGACGGGATTGGGCCAAAGAGAATGAGACACCCGAACAGTGATCACTTGATCGTCATGAAAAATAACATCACAAGTAATACCATGCCTCCACACAACCCAGATATTTCCCTTATCATTAACAACACCTCCAAGACAAGGGTATTGGCTGTGGGGATATTTCTATCCAAGAAAATTGGCTTCCTCGTAATCTTCATCTTCTTGATAATCGGCATGATCAGATTTTTTCTTTATTTGAGGATGGGGTTTTAAGAGAAGATTATGTTCGTAATACGTTCGGGCAGCAATGTTTGATGGAAATTCAATCTTATGGTATTCGGATTGATGGAGATTGTGATCACCAGGATGCGAAACTTGCAGCGTAAGAGCTTGAGAAGAAATGAAAAACATCCAACAAATAATTATTATCTAGAGACCATTGTGACCGATTTTTCAAAGAAAGCTTCTCTCTAGTTTGCGGCGGAACCCTACCTAGGGTTTGCAGGGCTTCTCGTCTCTAGGGTTTTGCCCTAGGGAGGGGTTTGTTCTTGGCCGACATGGCTTTTCCGGCGGCCTTCTTTGATGTTCCAGTTGCACCTATTCCGCATCGTCAATCTGATTGCGTTACCTTTCAAAAACCTAGCGTTCCCGTTACTGATCCCTGTGCGGCGGCTGCAAACCCTAATCCTAACCATAATATTCAATCTCCAACATCTTTCTCTCTCTCTAATACTCAGCCTGTTATAACGCAACCTGGTGTAACACAACCCAAATCCTTTGCGGCTCTTTTCTCAGACAATCAGCAACCTAATGTTCTCCCCATTGCTCCGCTATCAACCCATAAAGGAACACCAGCTATTAAACTCTCGCGAGAGGTTATTGATCAATTCTCTAAACCATTTAAATGGACACTCGTTGGCAAGTTCTCGCACGGTAGACCCTCTATGGAAGACACAAGGATTGCTTTTGCAAAGTTTTGCCTTAAAGGGGTATACAAACTGGGTCATTTAGATTCAAAGCATATTCTGATACAATTAACAACGGAGGCGGATTATCGGCGTCTTTGGATGAAGGAGGTTTGGTATGTTTTTAAATTCCCCATGCGTACATTGGCTTGGTCTCCCAAGATGGAGGCCGGAACAGAATCATCTGTCGTTCTGTTTGGGTTGGATTGCCCTGGACTTCCGGTTCACTTATTCAATAAATCATTCTTGTTCTCTCTTGCACAAGCTATTGGCACCCCTTTAGCGCTTGACAAAGCTACTTTGGAGCTTTCTCGCCCTAGTATTGCTAAGATCTTGATCAAAGTTGATGTTCTTAAAAAGTTGCCTGCAGAAGTGTTCATTGATTGTGGCGATGTCCTTCCAAGTTTCTATCAAAAAGTTGAGTATGATAACTTGCCTAAATATTGTAAACATTGTTTTGTCTTGGGCCATGATTTTTCTAGTTGCAAGCGTGCTCACCCTCATTTGCAGAAACCTATTTCTAATGGGGTTGCCCCTATTAATTTGGCTGTCAACCAGAATTTGAAGGTCCAAGGTAATGAGGTTGTTGCCAAAAAATCTGATGTTAAACAGGATGTGGGGACGGATGGTGCTTTGTTGGCCCCCAAGCTTTCTTTGAAAGTTGATCCTGCTATTGGGGATAAACTTGAGCCTCAATCTGATGCTACAATTAATGGGGCTAATTCTGATGGTAATGCTCAAGCTGCGGAGTTGCTTGATGTTGATACGGGTACTATGAATAAGTTTCAGGCTCCTACTATGGCTCGGAGGGGTCTTCATCTCCCCGCCGTTGTTAACTTGGCTCTCCAAAAGGCTATTGCGGTTGTGAATGACGCTCCTAAAGGTTCTGATGTAACAACATCTTCGAATGTTGAGGCCTCTAAAGCTAATTCCCCTTCCTGTGATGTTCAAGAAGACAAGGCTGATGTATCATTTAATAAAAATGTCTTTGTAGCTGCTCCTTCGGCTGATCATTCCTTGGCTAGGGATGGTGGGGAGGGCCGCTACCCGTTTTTGGTTTGGTTAATGCTCCAACAAATGTGGAGGTTATTGGTGTTTCCGAGAGTCTATGGGTGCCGGCTCGAATACTATTAATATGGGTATTGGATCATTTGTAGCCGTTCTTGGTAATGTCAATGCTCCTCCGAATGATGAGGCGGCTATAATGCGTAACATTGCTCGATATAGGGAGTCCCATCCTCCCCAACCTTACGTGGCTGTGGAACCAATCTCTCCAGAGCATTTTTCGGCTTCAAGGGCCCCATATTCTTTTGTTACTGATATGGCCGGCTATACTCCATTTACTCCGTCTCACAAAAATAAAAATGCTGATGGTTTCACAATGGTCTCTTCTAGAAAATGGCGTGGAAGGTCGGCTTCTCCTCCTAATAATTTTGGTTGATGGGTTTTGGTTTTCCCCTCTACCCTTTGTTAGCTTAGGGCTTAGTTCCCCCCTTCCTTTTATTTTGGGGCGGTCCATATGGACTTGCACCCCTCCCCTTAGCTTTCTTGATTTTATTGTTGGCTTTAAGCCCCACATTGTAGATTTCTTTCCTTTTCCGGTGGTTAGGTTTTATGTCCCCCACCGTGCTTTGTTCTTTTATTTTATTTATAAAATCTAGGGAGCTACGTCTCCTTTCGTCTAAAAAAAAAAAAAAAAAAGATTGTGATCACCCTTTTTGGACCCCTTCCTCTTCGGGCATATTTTCTATATCTTCGGCTTGGAGGGAGTGTAGAGTGTCCCGTACTCGTAGTAGTGTCTTTGCTTGGTGCTGGCATAAGCATATTCCTCTTAAGATATCCATATTCATGTGGAAATGCCTTAAGGCTGCTCTCCCTACTGATGACAACATATCTCGGAAAGGTATTTCTATTGTTTCTCGTTGTCATTGTTGTTCTAGCCCTTCTATTGAATCCTTACAGCCCATTATTCTTCATGGTGATATTGCTTTTCATGTGTGGAATTTCTTTGGAAATTTAATTGGTTTCCATATCTCGGGCTCTACTATTATGCAAAGGATGATTGCTTGGCATGCTTGTAAAAATTCCAAGCTTAGTAGGGCTGTGTTATGGTTGGGAGAAATCCTTCCCAGTTTAATTTGTTGGGAGCTTTGGAAGCACAGGAATAAATGCAGGTTTGATGATGGAATTCCAAGTTGGGGAAAGGTTCGTAATAGATGTGGACGATCAGCGACAATTTCATAGCAAAAGAAAAAACACACACACACGCAGTAAAAAATACGCTCTCTAATTTTCTCCTTGCCGTTTTCCCGTCTCTAGGGTTTCGCCCTAGAGACTTGCCGTTGCTGCCATGGTTTCTCATCCGGTGGCTTGGGTTACTTCAATGAATTCCAGCAATCATAATCCCTACTACTCTCCTTCTTTGCAACAACATCCATATCCGAATCCTAACCCTAATCCTATCTCCCCTATTGCGGCGCAGCAATCTCATGCAAACCCTAATTTAAACCCTATTGCTTCGGCAACCCTAAATCAAACCTCTCCTGTTCTTCAGCAACAGGCCATTAGATCGGAATCCTCTCAAAATAAGAATGATAATCCTTCCCAAAACCAAATACCGCATGGCCAGATCTCCAAGTCATTTGCGGACACTGTTTGCGCAAAATGCTTCTCCTTCGGCCCTCGGGTTCTCGCAAATACAAATGCGAATATCCAAACCTGGCCGCACAAAGGAACTCCAGCAAGAAACTATCCAGGAAGTCCTCGACTCTTTTGCTAAACCATTTAAATATACTCTCATTGGTAAATTTATGCATGGGAGACCATCCATGGAAAATGCTAGAATTGCTTTTGCTAAATTTAAACTAAAAGGAAACTATAAAATTGGCCATTTAGATAATCGTCATATGCTTATTCAATTATCTACGGAAGATGATTATCAACGTTTATTTATGAAAGAGGTGTGGTATGTAGATCGTTATCCTATGCGTACGTTGGCTTGGTCCCCGCTTGGCGCCCTAGCAGGAATCCCCCTTGTTCTGTGTGGGTTGGCTTTCCGGGCTCCCAATCCATTTAATGAATAAATCTTTCTTACATGCGGCTGCCTCGATGATTGGGTCTCCTCTCGTTGGACAAGGCCACGACCGAGCTAACTAGGCCTAGCGTTGCAAAAATTTTGATTCAAGTTGATGCAACTAAAAACTTCCAAGTGAGATTTTCATTGATTGTGGTGATGTTTTCCCAAGTTTTTATCAAAAGGTTGAGTATGATAATATTCCTAAATATTGTAAACATTGTTTTATCCTTGGGCATGACATTTCTATGTGCGGGAAGGCAAATCCACATCTTAATAATACCAAACAAGACTGAAAAACAACCTATGGAATTGGCTAAAGTTTCTACTGGTTTGAACAATAATGAGAATCCTTCTAGCAATGGTACAAAGGCTGTTGGAAATGAGAAAGAAAATGAAGTAAATGATGATAATGCAAAGTCAGTTGCAACCTTTGAATGTTGCTCCTAAAATGGTCAGTTTCGTGGCCAAAAGCTTCCTTCACCGTTGAGCGTGCTCTTAATAAAGCATGTAATGAAATGATCTCAATGGGGCTGGTCTTGGCTCGGCATCACACTGCCTGTTCAAGTTGATAATGTCAATTGCGTTGAGGATGATCTAGCTACTATTATTCGAATGTTGAACAAAGAAAGGAAGTTGGGTCATGTGGGTAGTTTTTCTAATTGTAACGAAAAATTTGGTTTTTTTGGAAACATGGTTTTGTTTGCAATGTGGTTCAAGATAGTGGTCAAGCCCTTACAATGCGATTGCTCATGGCCAATGGGAATCTAGCATTCATTTGATCGTAGTGTATGCTAGTTGTAATAGATTTGATCGTAGAGAGCTTTGGGATAACCTTATGGATTTTTGTTCTTGTAACACCCCGTGGATGGTTATCGGGATTTCAACCGTGTCCCGATGCAATCCGAAAAGATAGGAGGTAATCCTATTTCTAGAAAGGTCAATGTTTCTGAGTTCTCTCGATATGATGCAATTTTCTCGTCTGTTGACGCCGGGTATTTAGGTAATAAATTCACGTGGGTGAATAAACCTAGAGGAAAGCCTACTATCCTTCAACGTCTTGATCGTGCTCTTTATAACTCTCAATGGATGGATACTTTTCATGTTACTTCGTTACCCATCTTAATCGTACTTGCTCGATCACAATCCTCTCTTAGTTCAAATTAAAATTTCTACCAAGCCACTAAGGGCTCTTTTCGTTTTCTTAATATCCGTCAAACATCATTCTTTTCTTTCGCTGGTTGAGAACTCTTGGAAGGATTATATGGATGGGGCCCCTATGGTTAGGTTTGCTAAGAAGCTTGCTCGTCTTCGGAAATGTATTTCCTCTTGGAATAAAGAAGTGTTTGGTAGGGTAGACCAACATGTTCGTGTGGCTGAAGATGAGGTTTGTCAAAAAGAATTGCTGTTCCAAAGTGATAATTCGGATGAAAACAGAGCTGCTCTTAGCTTGGCACAAGCTAATCTTCTTGCTAAGTTAAAGGTTGAGGAAGATCTTTGGCGTCAAAAGGCTAATATTAAATGGTTAAAGGAGGGAGACCATAATACTAAGTTCTTTCATTCTTATGTTAAGAAGAAAAGGCAGCAACTTTTCATTCATAGAATTAGAGATGGTAACGGAAATTGGGTTAATGAGAAGGATGAGATTCAGGATGCGGCTGTTGCCTTCTTTTCGGATCAGCTCCAATCTCCCCTTAATATTCCTCGTGATGAAATTCTTGATGTTATTCCTAGGCAGATCAATGACGATGACAATGAGATGCTCACGGCTGTTCCTTCTTTAGATGATATTAAAGAGATTATATGGTCGATGAATGGTCAAAGTGCTGCTGGTCCCGATGGTTTTAATGGTACTTTTTATAAGGGTTGTTGGGATATCATCAAAGAGGACTTATACAGAGCTGTCAAGGAGTTTTTTGCTGGTTTTCCTATGCCGCGGAGCTGGACTTCGACTCTTATTGTTCTCATTCCCAAAGTCAGCGCTCCTACTTCCTTCTCGGAGATGAGACCCATTAGCTTATGCAATTTTACTAATAAAATCATTACTAAGCTTCTTAATTCCCGTCTTGCTCCTATCCTTCCTAGAATTATTTCTCCTCAGCAGAGTGGGTTTGTTAAAGGGCGGTTGATTCATGAAAATGTCCTGTTGGCTCAAGAGCTCATGCATTCTATCCGGAAAAAGGTGAGGGGTTCCAATGTTGGGCTTAAATTAGATATGGCTAAAGCTTATGATCGTATCTCTTGGTTTGCGGTGATTAAAGTGATGAGAAGGTTTGGCTTTTCTGAAACGTGGATTGATATGATCTTTCGAAGTATTTCCGCTTGTTGGTTCTCGGTCCTTGTCAATGGGGAAAGTTCTGGATTTTTCCACTCCTCTCGTGGTCTTCGTCAAGGAGACCCTATATCTCCCACTCTTTTTATCATAGCAGCTGAAGTCTTGAGTCGAGGTCTCAACCGGTTGCACTCTGATTTTCCTCAATATCGTTTCAAGGCTCATATCCATACTCCTATCATATCTCATCTTTCTTATGCGAATGATATTCTTATTTTTTGTAATGGTTCTAAAGACTCTCTTGAGGCTCACATGAGATGCCTTAACTGGTATCAAGATTTTTCGGGTCAGCTTGTTAATACAAGGAAGTCTTGCTTCATTACTGCCAAAATGATGAGGTCAGTAGATTCTATTATTGTGAATGCTACTTCATTTGAAAAGAAAGATCTCCCTATTATCTATCTTGGCTGCCCTCTTTATGTTGGGAGAAAAAAGATTTCTCTTTTTGATAATGTTATTCAAAAGATGGCTGATAGGCTTGCTTCTTGGCAAGGAAAGATCCTCTCTTTTGGTGCTAAGCTCACTCTTATCCAATCCTGTTTGCAAGCTATTCCTCTTTATTATATTTCTTTGGTTGATCCTCCCAAGGGGTTTTCCAAGCCATGTATCGTCGATTGCTAATTTCTTTTGGTGTAATGAAGAGGGCATATCCAAATGTCATTGGGTGAGAAAGGATCGATGTTCAAGCCTTGTAGTGAAGGTGGCTTGGGCCTTCGTCGTTTTGAAGATATTTCTATGGCTTTCGCTATGAAGCTTTGGTGGCGTCTTAGAAGCTCCCATTCTCTTTGGTCCGAATTCATGCTTGATAAGTATTGTTTTGGCTCTCACCCCATGGATGCGGGAAAGCCTTCTTTCGCTTCTCATATTTGGAGCCGCATGATTCAAGCTAAAGATATCGTTGAAAATCATATTGCTTGGCGGATTGGTAGAGGGGAAGTTTCGGTTCATGAAAATTGGTTGGATGGTCCTCGTCTTAATCTTCCCGAATCATATTGAAGTTTCCTCCTTGTTTCATGAGGGTCACCGAGATCTATTCATATTTCGATACGTATGGCCCGGATGTTCTTAGTTCTATTTATCGTCGAATATTTCTCTCTCGATACGCCCGATTGTATATATTGGCTTCCCTCGCTTAAAGGTCGGTTTTCTCTTTCTTCGGCTTGGCAAGTGTGTAGAGTTGCTTCGCTCGGAATTTGTTTTTTGAATATTGGGAACAAATATATTCCCTGAAAGTCTCAATTTTCCTTTGGAGGTTGTTACATAATGGCCTTCCCACTGATGCGGCTATTCAATCTAGAGGTATTTCCCTTGTGTCTTCTTGCGTTTGTTGTTCTCAGCATTCTTTAGAAGACTCTCTTCATCTTTTCGCTAAAAGTCAAGTGGCTTTTGAAACGTGGGACTGGTTTGCTAGGCTTTTCGGTATTCATATTTCCTACAACAATGTTAAAACTATCCTTGGCAATGGTGGTTCAATTCTGGCATTGGAAAAAATAAGGGTATTCTTTGGCTTTCTCGCATTCTCCCTTGTTTTATTCTTTGGGAGCTTTGGAAAGGTCGAAATAAAGCTAGATTTGAGGACCTTCATATGTCTTCCTCTAGGATCATCCGGGAGGTTTTTCAACAGATTGGTTCTATCATTAAGGCTTACAAATTTTCTTTCCCTTCGTCGACTTGGAAAGTCAGATTTTCCATTGCTTTCACCTTCCTAAAGTCTGTTCCTAAGCCTCGGGTTCTTAAATTTGTTCTTTGGAATTCCCCCGTTCTGAATTGCTCAAGCTTAATACCGATGGTGCTGCTAAAGGAAATCCGGTATCGCTCTGGAGGTGGTATTTTCGCACACAAGAATGGTAAGTTGTTATTTGCTTATTCTAAGTTCTATGGTAATAGTACTAACATGGTTGCCGAAGCTAGAGCGGTTTTGGATGGCCTTATTTATGCTTCTCATTTCGGTATGTCTTCTATTTGGCTTGAAATTGATTCTCAAATTCTTTTAAATGTGCTAATCCGTGATTTTCATATTCCTTGGAGTATTTGGTACGAGGTGCTTCATATAAAAAGGCTTATTTCGCATATTGGTGTTAGAATTACTCATATTCTCGCGTGAAGGCAATCAAAGTTGCCGATGGTTTGGCTAATGTTGCTGCGATCACGAGGTCTAATTCAGTAGTATTTTTCTTTTAGTGATCTCCTCACCGCCGCAAAGGAGCGTATACTTTAGATAGGGCTGCTATCCCTTATATTAGAATTTAGTCTTTGATGTTTGCTATTGTTATTTTTCTGTTTTCTTTGATAGGTTGTCTCCCCTCCCCCTTTTGTAGAGTACCTTACGGCTTGTGTAAGGACTCCCCCTTTTGCTTTTCCAGGTGGTTAAGGTTGTCATGTCCCCCACCTTGTTTTGTAATTTTATTTTTAATTAATAAAATCTAGGGAGTACCGTCTCCTTTTGCCAAAAAAAAAAAAAAAAAAAAGGTTCGTAATAATATTCAATTCCATATTAGTGATATCCTTCGAGCTCACAAATTAACATTTCATGTTCTTCCTTCGGAGGTAAATATTGCTCAATTTTTTAATATTAGTATGGCCACCCCTTCTTTTAGTCGTCCCAAGCTTGTGCATTGGTCCCCTCCTTCTGGGGGACAAGTAAAAGTTAACACTGATGGAGCGTCTCGTGGAAACCCGGGCATTGCCTCGGGTGGAGGTATTTTACGTCAGCATGATGGGTCTTTTATTTTTGCTTTTTCTAATTTTTATGGTAATGCTTCTAACATGGTTGCTGAAGCTAGGGCTGCTCTTGATGGAATTTCTCAAGCTAGGCTTATGGGGTTTGATTCTTTATGGCTTGAGGTGGATTCCGAAGTTTTATCTAATATCTTACTCTGCAAATGCAATATTCCTTGGGAGATCTGGTACTTCATTCAAGCCATTTTCAGATTCATGGAGGAAGTGTCGATTCAGGTAACACATGTCTTCAGGGAAGGTAATAAAGTGGCATATTTTCTTGCTAATATCTCGGCTGCTGCTCAAGCGGATTTTCAGTTTACTTCTTTGGAGTCTTGTCCCAAGCCGTGCCAGAGCCTTCTTTACTTTGATCGGATCTCGTATCCTAATTTTAGGCGGTAAGTTTTTTCTTTTATTGATGTATTTTCTTTTATTTTTAGATTCCCCCCCCCCTTTTTGTTGAGGATCTTACAGGATGTGTAAGAACTCCCCCTAGGTGTTTTATTCTGGTGGTAAAGGTTGTCATGTCCCCCACCATGTTTGTATTTTTATTTTTCGTTATTAATAAAATCTAGGGAGTACCGTCTCCTTTTGCCAAAAAAAAAAAAAAAACCTCCAAGACAACGAATTTTACGAACATAAGAAGGAAGTAAGATGGGATCCACCTTAGGCTCATAAATACCACATATAAAGACATCATGAATCCTTAATAACCTCTTAACTCTACGAACCGAGGCGGCATTACCAATACCCCGAATATTCCAACTTAAAGCCCCAACCATTAAAACAATTTTAATATAAAAGAAAGAGAGATGGCTTTTAAGCCAAAGAATCATTGGATTTCCCAAAGTTTGGGACATTCCCATTAAATAAAGGATCCCTACCTTCATTGAAGACCTCTTGAAGATCAAACTGAGAAGTGACACGAGGGCCACGAGGAGATAAATGAAGATTAACAATTGACTCCTCCCGTGCCATTTACGAATGGTATTATCTATCACCTCCAATTCCGAGTCAGAATCACACTTACCATCCTCTAAATGCATGAAACTATCTTCCCCAGCCAAAGATGGGCCGGAAGAGGGAATAACATTATTAACCTCAATGAAATCATTATTATTATGTTCAAGCTCTTCTTCAAGCTCGATAGACCCATCTTCAATAATTATATGATTACCACCAAGATTAACGTTAGGAGCAGATTTTTCCATATTAATAGCAGATTTTAACGAATTAGGGAAACAAAAGGGGCTCCCCGCTTAGGAAGAAAGCTAAATCCATGAGTAGCAAGGTTGGAACCAAAAAATTTTGATCCAAGGGGAGATGGGGTTTTTGAGCCATAGAAGAAGAACCAACAACATTCATAGAAAAATTAGAAGACGTACCTTGGCGACCAGCAATCACGTGAGCAGAATTGCCCAAAACAATCTCTTTTTGCTTACCATTATTCTGAATTTTATTAGTACCATGCGCATTTTCATTTCCAGCAATATTTGCATTCTTACCATGCGCATTACCATTTCCAGCCATAGTTGTAGATTGACGTTTATCAAGCGAGGCATTCTTTTTTTGAGTACCACCATTGGCTTGTTGTTGAGCAGATTTTCCATTAACACCTTCGAGAACCTTGTGCTTTGCGACATATATTTGATCTTTTTTGGCCAGCCCCGTGTTCTTATCAAGTTTGCTATTACCTTCATTGCCAACGTTAGTAGTAGTTTCCACAAAAACATCTTTGTTTTTTTCCAAAATAATAGGGTTCGAATTATTATTATTATCATCAGCCATATTATTCTGAACTTTATCTTTAGGATGGAGATAAAAACACTTTGAGACATCATGGCCAAGTTTATAACAATGCTTACAATATTGGGGAAGATTATCAAATTCTAATTTTTGAAAAAAACTTGAAAACTCATCACCACAATCTATGAAAACCCTAGAAGGAAGTTTCTTAAGTAAATCAACTTGAACAAGTACCTTAGCCACACTAGGCCAAGATAGTTCAGCCGTGGCCTTGTCAATAGAAAGTGGCTCCCCAAAAAATTTAGCAATGGAGTACAAACATACTTTATTAAACATGTGGATTGGCAATCCCGGAAGACCAACCCATATCGGAACCAATGATGATTCCTTTTCCGGGTGCCACGAAGGAGACCAACGAAAAACACGCATAGGAAATCTGCCTAAATACCATTGTTCTTTAGCCCAAAGCCTATTAAAGTCTCCCTCATGCATTATTTATTTTTTTTTTTTTTATGGCGAAAGGAGGCGGTACTCCCTAGATTTTATTAATAAAAAGAAAAGTACAAAACAAGGTGGGGGACATGACAACCTCAACCACCTGGAAAAGCAACGGGGGAGTCCTTACACAAGCTGTAAGGTACTCTACAAGGAGGGAAGGGGAACAACCTATCAAAAAATTAAAATTGACATAAATAAATAAAGGAAGTGTACGGACAACAGCTGGCGGACGAAGCCCAAGACACCAGACATCGGCCCACCACGCGACAAGGGCGGCCGCGCAAGCCCAGCCGAAGTACTTGGGCGACCGCCCAAGACACCAGCGGACGCCAAACAACAAGAAGATCGAGCGGCTACCGAAGAAGGGAATTGGCCATACGTACATCGGCACCACGAAGAGAAATGGAACTTAGCACCCAAAAACACACAATAAACCCAACCATAAAATCATTTATGACGAAAGACGGGAAGCCCGCTCTATCCATAAGAATATAGCCACGGCACAAAGGAGGGAGTTGAGAAGACGAGACCCAAATATGATCAACCATAGATTCCACAAACGATGTTCGGCAAGGAGTCAGCAACCTTGTTCCCTTCACGAAATATATGACTCACATGAATATTCATATGCTCCATGATAATGAAAATTTGTTGGATAATATAGAATACCTCCCATGGAATGTGATATACTTTGGTGATTACTTTCATTAGGACTTCAGAATCGATCTCCAACCAAACATGATTAATACCAAGAGTGTGAGCAAATGTTAACCCATCGAGAGCGGCTTTAGCCTCCGACCACATATTTGAGCGATGCCCATAATAATTCCCGAACGCAAAGATCAACTCTCCCTTAGCATTTCTAATTACTCCTCCACCAGCAGCATCGCCAGGATTACCCCTAGAAGCACCATCAGTGTTGATCTTATAACATCCTTGCCTTGGCTTAATCCACTTAACCATTTTAGCCACACGAGGAGACGGAGCAGTCACTGAAATATTAAAGACTTGCAACACGGAACTGTCGAAGATTGAGGGCTTAACAGGAGGGTTGAACGCAATGCCTATATTTGTTATTTGCTGAATAACAGAAGCAATGATATCCACACCTTGCATCCTAATGCCTTCAAAAAACCATTATTTCTATGATGCCAAATAGACCAAGCAATGACCCCCGGAAGAATGAGAGATATCCATTTGTTAAGTTGGGATATATTCTTGGGACGATTAAACCACCAAGAGGATAGAGCTGCCTGGAATGAACCCAAATTAATATCAACACCACAAACTTGGCTGAAATACCTCCAAGTAACCTTAGCAATGTCACCATTCACAAAAAGATGATCCATAGACTCCGTAGAAGGCAAATAGCAGCATCCACACCTTGAGACAGTCTGAATACCCCGCTTCTGCAAAGACTCATCAGTGGGAAGACCTCTGTGAAGAATTCGCCATAACAGAATAGAGTATTTGGGGGGAATATGCTTATGCCAAAGCATCGAAAAAACAGGTCTCGAGAATTGAGATTGACGACACTCCCGCCAAGCCGATGATATAGAAAACATGCCTGAGGTTGAAGGTTTCCAAATGAGAATATCATCATTCCCATTAAGCTTTATATTTTGGTCCTTAATTAAATTTAAAAGAGGGTCTCCAAAGCTATTGCTGATATATTCAACCCGAGGCAGGCTGTTTTCGAATAAATTAGAGACCTCAATGTGCTGGTGTGGAAGAATAGGCTTAACCCCTTCAAACCAATTTTCATGTATAGAGATTTGCCCTTTACCAAGCCTCCATGCAATACGCTGCTCCATAAAATCTTTTACCCCTATCATGCGTTTCCATATGTGAGAAGCAAAGCTCGTGACAACAGCATCCATAGGGTGAATCTCATAACAATATTTTGCCAACATGAACTCAGTCCAAAGGGACGAGGAGCCACGCAATCTCCACCATAATTTCATAGCAAAGGCAGTGCTTAAATCCTCAAACTTCCTGATACCAAGACCCCCTTCATCCAGCGGCCGGCTGATCCTTCTCCATCCAATCCAGTGACACTTTTGCGAGCCATCCGAGCCACTCCAAAAGAAATTCATTATCAAACGTTGCATGGATGTGATTACATTCTTTGGGGGCTCAATGACAGACATGTAATATATAGGAATTTCTTGGAGACAAGATTTGATAAGGGTTACCTTAGCACCGTAGGAGAGAAGCTTACCTTGCCAAGATTCAAGTCTCTTTTCCATCTTCTGAATTAGAGGGTTAAATAAAGCTTGAGTCTTTCGGCCCACATATAAAGGACACCCCAAATATATAATAGGAGAAGCTTTTTTAACAAAGCCCGTGACTTCAGAAATAGCAACATCACGCGAAGCATCATTCCTCCCCGTGATGAAGCAAGATTTACCGATGCTAACAAGCTGACCCGAAAATTCTTGATATTTTTCCAAACACTTCATATGCATCCTAAGAGATTCTTTCGCCCCATTACAAAAAATAATGATATCATCCGCATATGATAAATGGGAAATCACTGGCGTGTGGATGTGGGCCCGGAATCTGATATTAGAGTTGTGGAGATGAAGATAATTCAGCCCTCTGCTTAGAACTTCAGCGGCAATGATAAAAAGACTAGGCGAAAGAGGGTCTCCCTGGCGAAGACCCCTAGACGAGTGAAAGAAACCACAACTTTCTCCATTCACGATAACAGAAAACCAACAGTTAGAGATACACCTATAAATCATGTCCACCCATTCAATAGCAAAACCGAACTTTTTCAACACCTTGATAAGAGCAACCCAATAAATCCTATCATAAGCCTTGGCCATGTCTAGCTTGATGGCAATATTCGAACCCCGGACTTTCTTTTTAACAGACGACATCATTTCTTGCGCTAACAGGATGTTATCATGAATAACCCGCCCTTGAACAAACCCACTTTGATTAGGAGAGATAATGCGAGGGAGAATCTGCCCTAATCTCTCTGTGAAGATTTTTGTGATAATCTTGTTTGAAAAATTACAGAGACTAATAGGACGCAAATCAGAGAAATATATCGGATTATCAATTTTTGGAATAGTAACAATGAGGGTGCTAGTCCACGATCCGGGCACTCAAAGCCGCAAAGAACTCCCTAATAGCACGATAAAGGTCTTCCTTAATAATCTCCCAAAGAAGCAACATAGAAAACACCAAGTAAATCCATCGGGGCCAAACTCCTTGACCATTCATGCCTTTTATAATCTCAAACACTTCTTCCATACTTGGAACGGCTTTAAGAATGTCATTTTCTTCTTCAGAAATTAAAGAAGGAATAAGATCCAAGAGGTCATCATGCACATTAGACACCTCCCTATCCGCCGTCAACTGGTTCTGATAGAACTCCACAGCCTCATTACGAATGTCCTCCTTATTCGTGATCAGAACTCCCTCACGATTTCGAATTTTATGTAAGAATAACCTTTGCCTCTTTTTTTTCACATAGGACTGAAAGAATTTAGTGTTTCTGTCTCCCTCTTTGATCCACTTTATATTCGCTTTTTGACGCCAAAAATCATCTTCCGTAGCTAAAGCATATTTTAACTGAGCCTGGGCCAAATTTAAAGCGGCCCTTGAATCAACAAGGGTTACTTTCAAGAGCCAACTCTTTGCGGAGAACTTCATCTTCAGCAATAGCCACTTGCTGATCAATCCGCCCAAACGTACATTTGTTCCAATTCGATAACTCCCTTCTAAGCCGAGCAAGCTTCTTACCAAAACGAACCATGGGGCGCCCATCAATCCAAGCAGCCCAAGAATTTTTAACAGTATCAAAAAACGAAGGATGCTTTATCCAAGCATTGATGAAACGAAAAGAACATTTATGCACTTCAGCTTCCACTCGAATATTGATCACCAATGGGGAATGATCTGAGCAAGTTTTATTAAGATGCTTTACGTAAGTATTATCAAAGGAGTTAAGCCACTTCTCATTATAAAACACCTGTCAAGACGTTGTCGGATAGACTTCCTCCCAAGCTGCATGTTCCACCACGAAAATTTGGAACCCTCATAGCCAGCATCAATAAGAGAAGACACTTGAATAGTATCAGAAAATTCAGCAATTTTCCGAGAAGAAATAGGGCGGCCTCCTAGCTTTTCCTCCTGATTAAGAACTACATTGAAGTCTCCACAAACCAGCCACGCAAGAGTAGTATCACTTAGACCAATTAAATCATCCCAAAGGATTCTTCTATCAAACTTGTTACAACTAGCATGAACACATGTCAAAAGAATAGGATTAGGCCAAAGACAATGCTTCACTTGAATTGACAAGGCTTGAATACTATCATGGACAACTTCACAAGAGAAACCATGCTTCCAAATAAACCAAATCCTTCCACTATCATTAGAAACACCCCCAGAGCAGTTTAGCTTGCGAACCAAGCAATCTAAATTAGACTTATGAATTTTCGGCTCGTAGATAGCCACTGCCGAAGCATTATGCAGAAAAAGAAGCTTTTTAATTCTCCTAACAGTGACCTTGTTTCCAATGCCACGGAGATTCCAACTAATTATTGCTACCATTGAGAAACTATAAAAAGAAATAAATGGAATGCTAACCAGACTTAAGATTGAGGAGAGGCGGATTTGCTCCTGTTTTTCCGATATGAGACTTTGGTGAAGCCCTCAGCATCTACCTGATGTTTGTGATGAGAAACAAAAGGAGTAGAGCCAGCCATGGCTGTAATAAAAGAGGATGAAGGCGGTGTTGCCCTGGGGGAAAGATTTAGGTTGCTGACAGGATCATCAATCGGGGACAACTCCAATTCAAGATCCACCAATTCATCATTTATCACTTTTCCATGGTATATATTAGCAACATTCTGAAGAATTTTTTCTTCAGCCGCAGAGGCATTCTCCTGCTCAGTAGTGCACAAATCATTGTCCTCTTGGACAATATTATTGTCATGAACAACCTTTTCACATGCCTTTTTTAAACTTTCTTCCACAGCCTCTGGAATTGGTTGACCACGCTTTACCACATACACCTTCTTCTGTATAGGATTTAGAGAACCATCTCCCTCATGCATTAAACGAATAAGAATGTGCTTAGAGTCAACATGACCCAATGAAAAATCTGCTTTCAATCCAAACTTTAAAAAATGTTGTCTAGTGATTTCCATGTTTGGTCTACCATGAGAGAATTTACCAACAAGAGTGAATTTAAATGGTTGAGCCAATGAATTTATCATCTCCCCCAAGTCAGGCAAGCGGAGGACGATGTTACTGCTAAAGAGTTAGCCTTTGATCACGATCCTTCGGAGGAGAATAGGGCTGCTCTACATTTGGCCCATGCTCATTTACTTCATCGTTTAAAGATTGAGGAAGATTTCTGGATGCAAAAGGCCAATTTATCTTGGTTAAAAGATGGGGATCGTAATACCAATTTTTTCATTCTTATGTGAAGAAAAAGAGATTAAAGCTGCATATCCATCATATTCAGGATCCAAATGGTGTTTGGTTGGAGGAGTTGTCTGAGATTCAAAATGAAGCAATTCGATTCTTCTCGGACCATTTATCGGATGATCATAATTGTTCTTCTCATCATCTTCTTGAACATATCCCCATAATTCTGAATGAAGCTGATAATGAAACTCTTATTGCTGCTCCTACTCTTGAAGAAGTTCGTGAAGTGGTTTTCTCTTTGTCTGGTGCTAGTGCGGCTGGCCCTGATGGATTTAGTGGTGAATTCTATCATAATTGCTGGGAATTTATTAAAAATGATATGCTTAATGCTGTTTTGGAATTCTTTGCAGGCTTTCGAATGCCTAGGGGATGGACTAGTACAACTATTGTCCTTCTTCCTAAGGTTGCTGATCCCCATTCTTTTTCTGATTGGAGGCCAATAAGCCTTTGTAATTTCTCTAATAAGATCATAACGAAGCTTTTAAATGGCCGTCTTTCTTCAATTCTGCCTCAAATCATTTCTCCTCAACAAAGTGGTTTTCTTAAAGGTTGGCTCATTCATGAGAACGTGTTACTTGCTCAAGAACTTATGCATTCTATCAACAGGAAAGTCTTTGGGGGGAACATTGCTTTAAAGCTTGATATGGCGAAGGCGTATGATCGTCTTTCTTGGTTTGCTCTGATAAAGGTTATGCGTAATTTTGGCTTCTCCGAGACCTGGATAGATTTGATATTTAGATGCTTCTCGGATTGCTGGTTCTCTATTCTTATTAATGGAGAGGCGGTGGGGTTTTTTCCTTCGTCAAGAGGGCTTCGCCAAGGAGACCCTATTTCTCCTACCTTATTCATTATTGCTGCCGAAATACTGAGTCGGGGCCTTAATGCTCTTCATGAGAACCATCATCATGTCATCTTCCATTCTGGTGCTCTTCATGCCCCCTTTATATCTCATCTTTCTTACGCTGATGATGTTATAATTTTCTGTAATGGTAGCAAGACTTCAATTGATATGCATATGCATTTTCTAAATTCTTATCAAGAATTTTTGGGGCAATTGGTTAGCATGGCCAAATCTTGCTTTATTTTGGGTAGAAGAGACATGTACAAAGCGGATTTAGTGGCTGAGTGGACGGGTTTTCAGCACAAGCAGCTTCCCATTATTTATCTTGGGTGTCCTTTGTATTCTGGGAGGAAAACTCAAGCTCTTTTTATTCCGATTATTCGGAAGATGGAGGAGAAACTTGAATCGTGGCAAGGAAAGATTTTATCTATGGGGGCCAAGATTATTCTTATTCAATCTTGTCTGCAAGCCATTTCTACCTACTATTTATCTCTCCTCGAACCTCCTAAAGGTACTGTCGATGCTATTACTCGTCTTATCTCTAACTTTTTCTGGAGTAATGCGGATGGAGAGAAACGATGTCATTGGGTTTCTAAAAAGGAATTCTATTGGCCTACTCATGAAGGTGGGTTGGGTTTTAGAAGATTTGAAGACATGTCTCTTGCTTTTGCCATGAAATTATGGTGGCGCTTTCATTGTGGGGATTCTTTATGGGCTTGGTTCTTATTAGAAAAGTATTGTCATAACTCGCATCCTATGGATGCTACTATGCGAGTGGGCTGCTCTCACATTTGGAAAACGATGATAGCTGCTAAGGATTTGGTTGAGGACAACCTGTTTTGGGGCGTTAAGGCTGGCAACATTTCGGTGCAAGAGCATTGGTTGGCTAAGGATCTTGTTCTTCATTCTGAAGCTCATGTTCCGATCTCCTCCTTGTTTATTGATAGAAATCTCCAAGTTAACAATGTTAGGCAGTCTTATGGGCAGCAAGTGATCAATTTAATTCAAGCGAGATTTATTTCTATTGCAGATGAGCCGGATATTCCTTTTTGGACTCCTTCTACGACGGGTAAGTTTTCTATTTCATCGGCTTGGAAAGTTTGCCGCCTTGCTAGACCGTCTAGAATGGTTTTCGCTAGTTGTTGGCACATTCATATTCCCGTCAAAGTCTCAGTCTTTATGTGGAAAGCTTTGAAAAATGCTCTGCCTACGGATGATTCTATTCAAAGGCGAGGTATTCATATTGCTTCTCAGTGTGATTGCTGTTCTTCTCATTCTATGGAAACTTTGTCCCATATTATTTTGCATGGTAATGTTGCTTCGAAAATTTGGCAATTTTTTGGAGATATGCTTGGTATTCGGATAAATGGTTTTTCCCTCTCTCAATGGTTAATTTCTTGGAGTTATAATCTCCCTTTAAAATCTTCGGGTGGTATCAAATGGCTTTGTGCTATTTTACCTAGTATCATTTGCTGGAATCTTTGGAAGGCGCGGAGACTTTTTCATCTTCCCCATCCTAGGGCTCCCCCTTGGGGCGGCCGGCCCTTCTGGGCGGCCGATTTATTACCTGGTTTCCATAGATTTCTATCATATTTCCGTTATTATGGTGTTTGATTTGGAAAACAACTCCAATCAACACCCTATTTCGAGGTTTACACCAAGCCGTCATTCCGGCCATATGGCCTCGCTCTCTAACACTATCCAAGCTACGCCGTCTACCCCAACGCCGGCAACGCATCAAAACTCGACTACGGCGCATCCAAATTACCCTAATTCGGATATGCCACCGCCGCCTTCTCCAAATCCAGCCCTGTCCATCAACAAATCGGCTTCCCCGATTTCTCCTACTGAAATTCATAAAGCCGCGCCTCCAACTCCAGCGCCGGTATCTCCGTTTTGGCAGCAGCCGTAAACAACCTCTAACTCCGATAAGCCGCCGTCGCGCTTTCCCGGCCCCGTCTTCTATCGGTTCTGCATTTTGCCGGGTTCCAAGGCATGCATCCCCGATTAGTCATATGCCTTCTATTAAGGTATCAAATGGTTTAATTCTGATTGTTATTAATCCTTTCGTTTTGTACGAATGGTCGACTATGGTTGACTTTCGTATAATTGTGAAGTTCCAGTTAAATGGACACCATAAGCTTGGTCAGTTGGATGCTATTTTTCAATTGACAACAGTTCGTGATAATTATAAGCTTGGTCATTTGGATTTTTTGGTTCAATTGACAACATTTACAGGTCTGCCTAAATTATTTTTGTTGTCATTTGGAGTTGATTCAATTGACAACATTATCAAAGACTGTCTTGATGGGTACTGTGGTTCTTTTCTGGTTTTTAGCCCCCTGGCTTAAGTGGTCTCGCGGCGATGTTGGTTTCTGGGCTCGACCGCTCCTTGTCGTCATGCTCACCTATGGTTTCTGCAAAACCCGTTCTTGGGTTGTTTCAGTTGGTGTTTTAGGGATTAAAACCCCCCTTCTATTGTATTGGGGCGGTCCAAATGGACTTGCACCCCTCCCCTTAGTTTTCTTAATTTTATTGTTGGCTTTAAGCCCCACATTTTAATTTATTTTCCGTTCCCGATGGTTTAGGTTTATGTCCCCCACCATGATTTGTAATCTTTACTTTATTAATAAAATTTGGGAGCTACGTCTCCTTTCGATTAAAAAAAAAAAATCTTTGGAAGGCGCGAAATAAATCCAGATTTGAGGGCATTAAGATGAATGTCAACGCCATTATTCTGCTAGTTCAAAATCAGTTCCGGAATATTGTTAAGGCGTTCAATATTACTCTCCCTTTTGGCCCGTTTGATTCGTAAGTGATGGATTTCTTCAATATTTTGGCGTCTGTTTGTGTGCTTAAAACCTATTCGGCTAGTTGTTTGGACAGCCCCTTCCATTGATCAAATTAAGTTAAATACCGATGGTGTGTCTAGAAACAATCCGGGTATTGCAGCTGGAGGAGGTATATTTTGAGATAGCAAGGGAAATATGGTTTTCGGTTTTTGCAAATTCTATGGTGTTACTTCGAATATGGTGGCTGAAGTTAGAGCGGCTTTGGATGGGATTCGTTTTGCTCTTGAGCGTGGATATCATTCTTTGTGGATTGAGATGGACTCGGAAGTGCTGTCGCGTATTCTAAATAAGTCTTGTTTATTCCCATGGGAAATTTGGCATTTTATTCAGGAAATCCAACGTATGATGCTGCTTCAAATTCGAGTCACTCATATCTTGAGGGAGGGTAATCAGGTTGCGGATGGTTTCACTAATCATGTTGCGGATCTTGGGGCTGATTTTGAGTTTCACTCTAGCAGTGAGCTTCCTTTATTCTGTTTGAAGCATTATTTAAATGATAAGGCTTCTACTCCTTATATTAGGCGTTAGTTTTCCTTCATTTGTTTTGTTCTTATGGTTTGTTTAAGCCCTCCCCTTTTTTTTGTAGAGGATCTTACAGGTTGTGTAAGAACTCCCCCTATTTTCTTCTGGTGGTTCAGGTTGTCATGTCCCCCACCATGTTTGTAATTTTATTTTTCGTTATTAATAAAATCTAGGGAGTACCGTCTCCTTTCGCCAAAAAAAAAAAGCAAGATTCTGACTCTGAGGTTATTCTTACAAAGTGTGTGGCGTCTAGGGATCGTAGTGGCAGCCTTGTGGGGGATTAAATCTTTCTCCGAGGGCCCCAAGAAGTATTTCATTTGCAGATTTTGAGTTTGATGGTGGGGGAATTTCCCCTAAGGATGTTTCGTCATAAAAGCCCCCTTTTCTTTTGCTATAATTTTTGTTTTCTTATGGCTAGTATTATTAGTTGGAATGTTAGAGGTATGGGTAATGCCCCTTCTGTTCGTCGTATCAAAAGACTTATTAGAGCTCATAATGTTTCGATTATTGCTCTATATGAGCCAATGCTTGATGATTCTTTGGTTCCTCTTTTTATGAGGAAACTTCGGTGTGTTGGTGGTATTTCAAATGTTAAAAGCAGCATATGGATTTTTTGGAAACATGGTATTGATTGTGATATCTTGGATAATGGTGATCAAGAAGTAACTGTTAGCGTTTCTCATGTTCTTTGGCCTAATCGGGTTAATGTAACGTTTGTGTATGCTAGTTGTTGCAAGTATCAGCGAAGGGTTCTTTGGGATTATCTTATTGATCGTAGTTCTATTAGTGATCCGTGGCTTGTCGTTGGTGATTTTAATTCTATTTTGGATCAATGTGATAAGATTGGCGGCCGCCCCGTAACAGAAGCAAAAGTAGCAGAATTTTCTGATATGGTGCAGATCTCTAACCTCATTGACGGTGGTTTTAGTGGGAATTGTTTTACTTGGCTAAACAAAAGAGAAGGCAGGGCAACTATTTTGCAGCGGCTTGATAGAGCCTTCTACAATTCTGAATGGTTAAATGGGTTTCATAGCACTTCTATCACTCATCTTAATAGAACTTGCTCGGATCACTCTCCTCTTCTCTTAAATATCACTCTCTCGGCTGTTGTTAAGAAAGGTGCTTTCAGATTTCTCAATGTTTGGTTGAAGCATAATTCTTTTCTCCCCCTTGTAGAATCTTCTTGGGCCGAATATAGGGCTGCTTTACATTTGGCCCAGGCTCATTTACTTCATCGTTTAAAGATTGAGGAAGATTTCTGGATGCAAAAAGCCAATTTATCTTGGTTAAAAGATGGGGATCGTAATACCAAATTTTTTCATTCTTATGTGAAGAAAAAGAGATTAAAGCTGCATATCCATCGTATTCAGGATCGAAATGGTGTTTGGTTGGAGGAGTTGTCCGAGATTCAAAATGAAGCAATTCGATTCTTCTCGGACCATTTATCGGGTGATCATAATTGTTCTTCTCAACATCTTCTTGATCATATCCCCAGAATTCTGAATGAAGTTGATAATGAAACTCTTATTGCTGCTCCTACTCTTGAAGAAGTTCTTGAAGTGGTCTTCTCTTTGTCTGGTGCTAGTGCGGCTGGCCCTGATGGATTTAGTGGTGCATTCTATCATAATTGCTGGGAATTCATTAAAAATGATCAATTTAGTGCTGTTTTGGAATTCTTTGCTGGTTTTCGATTGCCTAGGGGATGGACTAGTACAACTATTGTCCTTCTTCCTAAGGTTGCAGCGGCTTGATAGAGCCTTCTACAATTCTGAATGGTTAAATGGGTTTCATAGCACTTCTATCACTCATCTTAATAGAACTTGCTCGGATCACTCTCCTCTTCTCTTAAATATCACTCTCTCGGCTGTTGTTAAAAAGTTGAATAGGTTGAAGCATCGTATTCAAATCTGGAACAAAGAGGTGTTTGGGCGAATTGATCAACAAGTCAGGCAAGCGGAGGATGATGTTACTGCAAAAGAGTTAGCCTTTGATCTCGACCCTTCGGAGGAGAATAGGGCTATCGTGCAATGCCTTCAGAAAAAAACACACACACACACTAAAATAATTTTCTCTCTATGTTTTTGAAGAAACCCTAATTAGGGCGGCGGTTTTTCACCTTGCTGCCGCTTTGCAGCCTCTTCTTGGCGGATCCCTATTCTGGCCCAGCCCTTATGGCTGCTTCCGGCGGCCTCATGGCTGGTGTTAACGATGGTTCATCCTCCAATTCACCCCCGTTTGCTGTTGGTTCAATGGCGGATGTTCTTAATGGTAATGGTGCTTCATCAAATCATGGTAATGTAATTCCTATTTCTATTTTACAGCAGCCGCTTCCTAATGATAGTATGACTCCTAATCCTAATTCTAATGGTATTGTGCTTACTAATCCTAATGGTAATGGGTCTTGTGGTAATAATAATGCTGGAAATCTGTTTCCTAATGCTAATATGCAGCAGCCGCATCCCACTTCTCCTTCAAAAGCCAAATCCTTTTCCTCTTTATTTAAGGATTCTCCTCATGTTAATCCGGTTCCAGCCATGAATCTTGTGCCTATGTCTATTCACAAAGGAGAACCAGCCCTTAAATTTTCTAAAGAGATGATTCAATCATTGGCTAAACCATTTAAGTTCACCCTAGTTGGAAAATTTTCTCATGGTAGACCAAATATGGAAATCACTAGACAATATTTTTTAAAATTTGGATTGAAAGCAGATTTTTCTTTGGGTCACGTTGATTCTAAACATATTCTTATTCGTTTAATGCATGAGGGAGATTTTAATCGGTTGTGGGCTAAAGAACAATGGTATTTAGGCAGATTTCCAATGAGAGTTTTTCGTTGGTCTCCTTCGTGGCAGCCGGAAAAGGAATCGTCATTGGTTCCTGTATGGGTTGGTCTTCTGGGATTGCCAATCCACATGTTTAACAAAGTTTGTTTGTACTCCATTGCTAAAATTTTTGGGGAGCCGCTTTCTATTGACAAGGCCACGGCTGAGTTATCTCGGCCTAGTGTTGCTAACCTTGTTCAAGTTGACTTACTTAAGAAACTTCCTTCTAGGGTTTTCATAGATTGTGGTGATGAGTTTTCAAGCTTTTTTCAAAAATTAGAATTTGATAATCTTCCCCAATATTGTAAGCATTGTTATAAACTTGGCCATGATGTTTCAAAGTGTTTTTATCTTCATCCCAAAGATAAAATTCAGAATAATACGGCTGATGCAAATAATAATAATTCGAATCCTACTACTTTGGAAAAAAACAAAGATGTTTTTGTGGAAACTACTACTAACGTTGGCAATGAAGGTAATAGCAAAATTGATAAGAACCCGGGGCTGGCCAAAAAAACTCAAATATATGTCGCAAAGAACAAAGTTACTGAAGGTGTTAATGGAAAATCTGCTCAACAACAAGCTAATGGTGGTACTCAAAGAGAGAATGCCTCGGTTTCTAAAGGCAAAGGTCACGTTATTGATGGGCAAGGTATGAACAATATGGCTTCGAAACCTAACGCGGAAGGTACGCATCTTACTCATAATCATTCTATAAATGTGTTTGGTTCTTCTTCTAAGGTTCAAAACCCCCATCCCCCTTTGTTCGAGATTCTTTGGTTCTAACATTGTTACTAATGGGTTTAGTTTTCTTCCTAAACGTGGAGCCCCTTTGTGTCCCCTAATTCTTTAAAAACTGCTATTCATATAGAAAAATCTGCTCCTAATTTTAATTCCGGGGGTAACCATATTATTGTTGAAGATGGGTCTATTGAGCTTGAAGATGAGCTTGATCGTAATGAAAATGCTTTCAAAGAAGTTTCCAATGTAATTCCCTCTTCCGGCCCACGGCTATGGCTGGGCGGATAGTGCTATTATTTTGGATGATGGTAAATGTGATTCGATTCGAATTGGAGGTGATAGACAATTCTATTCGTAAATGGCACGGTGAGGAGGTTATTGATAATCTTCGCCATCTCCTCGTGGCCCTCGTGTCACTTCTCAGTTGGATATTCATGAGGTCTTCGATGAGGGTAGGGATTTTTTATTTGATGGGAATGTCCCAAATCTTAGGAAATCCAATGATTCTTTGGCTTAAAAGCCATCTCTCCGTTTGTTCTTTAAAAATTGTTTTAATGGTAGGGGTTCTAAGCTGGAATATCCGGGGTATTGGTAATGAAGCCTCGGTTCGTAGAGTTAAGAGGTTATTAAGGATTCATGATGTCTTTATATGTGGTATCTATGAGCCCAAGGTGGATCCCATGTTACTTCCTTCTTATGTTCATAAAATTCGCTGTATTGGAGGTGTTGTTAATGATAAGGGAAATATCTGGGTTGTGTGGAGGCATGGTATCACTTGTGATGTTATTTTTCATGATGATCAAGTGATTACTGTCCGGGTGTCTCATTCTCTTTGGCCCAATCCCGTCCTTATGTCCTTTGTTCATGCTAGCTGTAGCAAATACACTAGAAGGGCTTTATGGGATTATATTATTGATGTGAGCAATACTGATGACCCTTGGTTAATTGTGGGGGATTTTAATTCTGTAGTTGATCAATCTGAGAAGCTTGGGGGTAGACCTGTGGTGGATTCTAGGGTTTCTGAGTTTTTTGCTATGATTCAGGTTTCTAATCTTATTGATGGTGGGTATAGGGGTCATATCATCACCTGGTGGAACAAGAGATCGAAGCGTGCTACCATTCTTCAAAGGCTTGATCGTGCCCCGTATAATGATAAATGGCTGCGTTGTTTCTTAAACTTCTATTGATCACCTTAATACGGACTTGTTCTCATGCTCGGGTGGCCATCAATATTCGTTTAGTTGATGAGGTTCGTAAGGGTGGTGTTTTGCATTTCTCGATATGTCCGGACTCGTCATAATTCTTTCATTCCTTTGGTCTTCACTCTTCGGGAGGGTAGAAATAATACTCGATTCTTATGTGAAAAAAGGAGGCGTAAATTATACATTCACAAAATTCGGGATAGTAATGGTAATTGGATTGATCGAATCATATTCAGGAAGAAATTTGTTAGATTCTACTCGGACCGACTTAATGATAATCCTAATATTAATGTCGATCCCCACGATGAGTAACTGGATGTGATTCCTCGGTTGATCCAAGGATTCAATGAGGAAAATAGGATGCTTATTTCTCCCCTACGCTTAAAGAGGTTCATGATATCGCTCCGCATGAGGTGGGACTAGCGCTGCCGGTCCAGACGGTTTTATGGGGAATTCTATCATAAATGCCGGGATATTATTTGCATGGATCTTTATAATGTCGTCCTTGAGTTCTTCTCGGGGTTTCTTCTCCCTCGGAGCCGGACCGGTCACGCTTATCGTTACTATTCCTAAGGTGGCGGCTCTCACTTCCTTCTCGCAGCTTTTCGGCTTTATTAGCTTGTGTAATTTTTCTAATAAAATCATTACCAAGCTTTGTGCTTCTCGCCTTCAAGTCAGAGCTTCCTCTTATCATTTCTCCTCAAAAGTGGCTTCGTGGAAGGTCTCTAATCCATGAAAATGTTTTGCTTGCTCAGAGCTTTTTCGCCTCTTAAAAAGAAGGTTTATGGGTCCAATGTTGCTCTTAAGTCGTGGATATGGCTAAGGCGTATGATAAGGTGTCTTTGCCTTCTGATGACAAGGTGATGAGGAGATTTGGCTTTTCTTTGAAGAATGGTTGGACATGATCTTTAGATGCATAAATTATTCTTGGTTCTCGGTTCGATAAATGGCACCGCTAATGGTTACTTTGTCTCTTCTCGTGGTTTTCTGACAAGGGGATCCTATATCTCCTAGTCTCTTTATTATCGCCGCTTAGAGGTTTTGGGCCTGTAAGCGGGTCTTAATAACCTTCATTCTCTTCACCCTCATATCGCCTTCCATACGGTAACCTTAATGTTCCAACATCTCTCATTTGTCTTATGTCGATGACATTATTATCTTGTGATAAAAACTGGAAGTAAAATCTCCTTTCAATAAAGACCATCACTATGGAGCTTTTTTGGAGTCTTATCAACTCCGAATTAAGGCTCGGGCAACTAGGTCGTGTAGCATTTCTAAATCTTGTTTTCTTTCGGATAACGGGGCGGAATGTGGCCCCCAAGCATGATAAATGCTATCTCTCAAAAGATGAATTACGGGGTTCCAAAAGAAAAACCTCCACTATTGTGTATTTGGGGTGTCCTCTTTATATCGGTAGGAAAGTGCAATCCTTGTTTGATACCTTCTTTCATGCAAAAGCTTGAGATAAGCTTGACTCTTGGCAAGGTAAATTACTTTTGGCGTCAAGATAGGCCCAATTATATTGATTAAGTCCTCGCCCAAGCTATTCCCATTTATTATATCTCTTTACTTGATGGCCCCGGGCCATGTGAAAATTTACGAGCAAATGTCCATGAACGGCTGCACTTATTGCCAATTTCTTTTGAGTTTTAGAGATAAGCGTTCCTTTATGAAATAAGTGTCATTTGGAACTCGGAATGAATTTTTTAAATCGGCCAAATGAGGAAGGGGATTAGAGCCTCCGCAAATTCTGAGGAAATGGCTATTGCTTTTTCTATGAAGCTTTGCATGGGAGATTTCGCAACGTCCGACTCTAGGGTTGGGCTGATCCGGTGATTGTGGAGAGTAAATATTGTCAGGGAGTACTCATCCGAGGGGATGCCTTTATTTCTAGCCATTGGGTTGCTCCCACATTTGGAAGCGTATGATTGCCGCCTGAGAGAGATTCGCCTAGGGAGAGTCGTATTGCTATTAAACTTTCAAATGAGTTGGGGATTGTCTATCCAAGAAAATTGGCTTCCTCGTAATCTTCATCTTCTTGATAATCACCAAGATGATCAAATTTTTTCTTTATTTGAGGATGGGGTTTTAAGAGAAGATTATGTTCGACTACCTTGCCATACGTTTGGGCAATTCCAAATGATATTCCCTTTTTGATGGGGGAAATGTCAATCTTATGGTATTTAGAAGATGATGGAGAGGTTCAAGTCATGAGACCAACCTTCCTCTTCAATACCGCATTTTCATATCTTCGGCTGAGGAGTGTAGAGTGTCCCGTACTCGTGAAAGTAGTGTCTTTGCTTAGTGTGGCAATAAGCATATTCCTCTTAAGATATCGCATATTCATGTGGAAATGCCTTGTCCAGCGCCTCTCCCTACCGTGACAACATATCTCGAAAGGTATTTCTATTGTTTCTCGTTGTCATTATTGTTCAAACACCTTCTATCGAATCCTTGGACAAGTGACATGTAATTCTTCATGGTGATATTGTTTTCATGTGTGGAATTTCTTTGAAATTTAATTGGTTTATATCTCTAGCTCTACTATTCATGCATCCTAAGGATGATTGCTTGGCATAGATCTTGTAAAAACTCCAAGCAGTTTAGAGCGTGGGCGTGTTATGGTCTTCTGGAGAAATCCTTCCGCTACATTTCATTTGTTGGGACAAAACCATAGAAGAGGTATGGCAAAATAAATGCGGGTCTTTCCTTTATGGAATTCCAAGTTGGGGAAAGGTTCTATAATATTCATTGCTAAACTCTCTCATATCCTTCGAGCTCACAAATTAACATTTCATAGTTCTTCCTTCTGAGGTAAATATTGCTCAATTTTTTAATATTAGTATGGCCATTTCTATTTAGTCGATATATGGAGTGCATACGTCCCCTCGCCTTCCTTATATGGGAGTAACTTTGTCATTGGATTGTAAAAGTTAACCATTCGATGGAGCTGCTACCGTGGAAACCGGCATTGCCTCGTTTGAGGTATTTCTTAAACGTCGAAAGTATTTTACGGGTCTTTTAGTTACTAAAATTGCTTTTTCTAATGTCTTTATGGTAATGCTAGCTCTAACATGGTGCTCGCGGGAACTAATTGGTATTTGTCTTTAGGTGGAAATTTCTCATAGCTAGCTTATTTGTTTGATTTTAAATTTATGTGCTTCGAGGTGGACTCCGGTTTTATCTAATATTCAATTACTCCGCAAATGCAATATTCCTTGAGAAAAAGTTCTTCAATTCAAAGCCATTTTCAGATTCATTGCAAGGCAAAGTGATATCCGTCCCAGTAACTCAATGGATGTTACTAGGTGGAATTCTAATAAACTTTTAGCGGATTCTTTTCTTTATATCTCGAGTCACAAATTTGCTCTTGCTGATTTTTAGTTTACTTTTGGAGTCTTGTCCCATGAAGGTGCCGTGGAAGCCTGATCAAATCTACTTTGAAAAATTTCAAGGATGCCGATCCTAATGTTATAAGTGTTTTTCTTTTATTGATGTATTTTCATTTGTATTATTAGATTCCCCCCTTTTTGTGAGGATCTTACAGATGTGTAAGAACTCCCCCTAGGTGTTTTATTACATGAAGGAAAAATGGTTGAAATATTTTGAGACAATTCCATGTTTGTATTTTTATTTTTGCGTTATTGTTAATAAAATCTAGAATGGGATGGTACAACTCCTTTTGCCAAAAAAAAAAAAAAAAAAAATTACTATCAAAAAAAAAAGAAAGGGTTAATGGAAATGATCCCCGTTTTCCAACATATTGATCAAAATATTGGTGGTACTCGAAAGAGAGAATTTTAAATGTTTCTAAAGGCAAGACTCAATGTTATGGTGGTGCAAGGTACAAGTGAGGCTCCTCGTCAAACCGAAACGAAGGTACGCATCTTTTTGACTTCATAATCATTACTGATAAATGTGTTTGGTCCTTCTAATGCGGGTTCAAAAACCCCATCCCCCCTTGGAATATCATGATGAGGTTCGAATTTTGCATTTATTGCTACTGGGCCAACGGGTTTAGTTTTCTTCCTAGGATAGCGTGGAGCCCTTTTTGTGCTTCCCGCTAATTCTTTAAAAACGCTATTAGTATGGTGGAAAAATCTGCTCCTAATTTTAATTCCTTTTAACCAAATTATTGTTGAAGATGGGTCATTGAGCTTGAAGATCGAGCGAAGTTTTGATCTCCATTCAGATGAAGATGCTTTCAAAGAAGTTTCCAATGTAATTCCCCTTGTCCCAAAGCCTGATGTAAGATAGTGCTATTAATTTTGGATGATGGTAAATTTGTTGATTTGTTTTATTGGAGGTGATAGACAAGGTTCTATTTGTTTAGATTATGGTGAGGTGGTTATTGATAAATCTTCGATTATCCCCTCGTGGCCCTCGTGTCACTTCTCGGTTGGATATTCATGAGGTCTGTCGATGAGGGTAGGGATTTAACAATTATTAATAAAATGGGAATGTCCCAAATCTTGGGAAAAATGATGTTTCTTTGGCTAAAAAGCCATCTCATCCGTTTGTTAGAATCTTAAATTTTTTTTAAAAATGAGTAGAAAAGGGTTCTAAGTGGACCATATCCGGGGGGTATTGGTAATGCAGCCTCGGCCTCGTGAGTTAAGCCCATGTGTGCGTTAAGGATTCATGATGTCTTTATATGTGCGGTCGCCCACCTCTCGGGGCGTCATGAGCTCCAAGGAATTGGATCCCATGTTACTTCCTTCTTATGTTCGTAAAATTCGAACCCAGTTATTGGAGGCACCTGTTGTTCCCGAATGATAAGGGAAATATCCGGTCGGATGTGGAGGCACAGCTAATCACTTGTGATGTTATTTTTCGTGATGATCAGTGATCTCCTGTAGGGTGTCTCACTCTCATCGTGGCCCAATCCCGTCCTTATGTCCTTTGTTCATGCTAGTCAGTAGCATGAAATACACTAGAAGGGCTTTATGGGATTATATTATTGATGTGAGCAATACCGATGATCCTCGGGTTAATTGTGGGGGATTTTAGTGCAGAAGTTGATCAACTGAGAAGCTTGGGGGGTAGACTCCGTGGTGGATTCTAGGGTTTTCGAGTTTGTTGATATGATTCGGAGTTTCTAATCTTATTGATGGTGGGTATAGGGGTCATATCTTCACCTCGGTGGAACAAGAGATCGAAGCGTGCTACCATTCTTCAAAGGCTTGATCGTGCCTCAGTATAATGATAAATGGGTACCGTTGTTTCGCCCAAACTTCTATTGATCACCTTAATAGGACTTGTTCCGATCATGCTCCGTTGGCCATCAATATTCGTTTAGTTGATGAGGTTCGTAAGGGTGTTTCGAGATTTCTCAATGTCCGGACTCGTCATAATTCTTTCATTCCTTTCTTTTCGGTCTTCGTGGGAGGGTAGAATCTTCTGGTAGGCCGTTGGTCAAGTTTAGTAAGAAGCTTCACTCGCCTCAAACATGATATTCACTTTGGAATCGTTCTACGTTTGGGAGAGTTGATCCCTTTGTGTGAAGGCATGTCAAGATGAAGTTTATGCTAAAGAGCTTCTTTTTTGAACAAAATTCTAGTGATGATAATAGGGCTGCCCTTCATCTTGCCCAAGCTAACCTCTCCTATCGTCTTAAGATTGAAGAGGAGTTACGGATGCAAAAGCTAACTTAGCTTGGGTTAAAGATGGGGATAATAATACTCGATTCTTTCATGCTTATGTGAAAAAAAGGAGGCGTAAATTATACATTCACAAAATTCGGGATAGTAATGGTAATTGGATTGTTGATCGAATCATATTCAGGAAGAGGTCATTAGATTCTACTCGGACCGGCTAATGATAATCCTAATATTAATGTCGATCCCCCCGATGAGTCAGCTGGATGTGATTCCTCGATTGATCTCCAATGAGGAAAATAGGATGCTTATTTCTCCCCCTACGCTTAAAGAGGTTCATGATATCGTCCCGTATGAGTGCTGGGACAAGCGCCGCTCGGTCCTGACGGTTTTACTGGGGAATTCTATCATAAATGCCGGGATATTATTTGCTTGGATCTTTATAATGTCAGTCCTTGAGTTCTTCTCGTGGTTTCTTCTCCTCTGAGCCGGACCGCACGCTTATTGTTACTATTCCTAAGGTGGCGGCCCCTACTTCCTTCTCGCAGCTTCGGCCTATTAGCTTGTGTAATTTTTCTAATAAAATCATTACCAAGCTTTTGTGCTTTTCGCCTCTTCAAGCCGTGCTTCCTCAGATCATTTCTCCTCAAAGCAAAGTGGCTTCGTGAAAGGTCGTCTAATCCATGAAAATGTTTTGCTTGCTCGGAGCTTTTTCGGTCTCTTAAAAAGAAGGTTTATGGGTCCAATGTTGCTCTTAAGCTGATCGGATATGGCTAAAGGCGTATGATGATATGCTTGGTTTTGCCTTGATTAAGGTGATGAGGAGATTTGGCTTTTCTTCGAAGAATGGTTGGACATGATCTTTTAGATGCATAAATTATTCTGGTTCTCAGGTTACGATAAATGGCACCGCTAATGGTTACTTTGTCTCTTCTCGTGGTCTTCGACAGGGGATCCTATATCTCCTAGTCTCTTTATTATCGGCGCCGAGGTTTTAAGCCGGGGTCTTAATAACCTTTTCATTCTCTTCACCCTCATATCGCCTTCCATACTCGGGTAACCTTAATGTTCCAATCATCTCTCATTTGTCTTATGCCGATTTGACATTATTATCTTCTGTAATGGAAGTATTCCTTCTCTGAGCGTCATATGGAGTTTTTGGAGTCTTATCAACGCTTCTCAGGGCAACTTGTTAGCATTTCTAAATCTTGTTTTCGACGGGCGGAATGTGGCCGAGCATGATAATGCTATCTCTCTTATTACTTAGGTTCCAAAAGAAAAACCTCCTATTGTGTATTTCGGGGTGTCCTCTTTTTATATCGGTAGGAAAGTGCAATCCTTGTTTGATCCTCGTCATGCAAAAGCTTCGAGATAAGCTTGACTCTTGGCAAGGTAAATTACTTTTGGCCGGCGCTAAGCTTATATTGATTAAGTCCTCGCCTCCAAGCTATTCCCATTTATTATATCTCTTTACTTGATCCCCGAAGTGTGTTGTTAATGCCATGAATCGTCTTATTGCCAATTTCTTTTGGAAGCGGTCTTGATGGGGAAATAAGTGTCATTGGGTTTCTCGGAATGAATTTTTTCGCCAATTGAGGAAGGGGATTAGGCCTCCGCAAATTTGAGGAAATGGCTATTGCTTTTCTATGAAGCTTTGGTGGAGATTTCGCACGTCCGACTCTCTTTGGGCTCCGGTTTCTTGCGGCCAAATATTGTTTCCGGGATACTCATCCTATGGATGCTATTTCTAGATTGGGTTGCTCCCACATTTGGAAGCGTATGATTGCCGCTAAGGATTTTGTGGAGAGTCGTATTAGCCGTTTGGGGTATTTGGCCGTAGGGATATTTCTATCCAAGAAAATTGGCTTCCTCGTAATCTTCATCTTCTTGATAATCGGCATGATCAAATTTTTTTCTTTATTTGAGGATGGGGTTTTAAGAGAAGATTATGTTCGTAATACGTTTGGGCAGCAATGTTTGATGGAAATTCAATCTTATGGTATTCGGATTGATGGAGATTCAGGATCACCCTTTTGGACCCCTTCCTCTTCTGGGCAGATTTTCTATATCTTCTCGGCTTGGAGGGAGTGTAGAGTGTCTCGTACTCGTAGTAGTGTCTTTGCTTGGTGCTGGCATAAGCATATTCCTCTTAAGATATCCATATTCATGTGGAAATGCCTTAAGGTCGCTTTCTCCCTACCGATGACAACATATCTCGGAAAGGTATTTCTATTATTTCTCGTTGTCATTGTTGTTCTAGCCCTTCTATTGAATCCTTACAAAGACATTATTCTTCATGGTGATATTGCTTTTCATGTGTGGAATTTCTTTGGAAATTTAATTGGTTTCCATATCTCGGGCTCTACTATTATGCAAAGGATGATTGCTTGGCATGCTTGTAAAAATTCCAAGCTTAGTAGGGTTGTGTTATGGTTGGGAGAAATCCTTCCCGTTTCATTTGTTGGGAGCTTTGGAAGCACAGGAATAAATGCGAGTTTGATGATGGATTCCAAGTTGGGGAAAGGTTCGTAATAATATTCAATTCCATATTAGTGATATCCTTCGAGCTCACAAATTAACATTTCATGTTCTTCCTTCGGAGGTAAATATTGCTCAATTTTTTAATACTAGTATGGCCACCCCTTCTATTAGTCGTCCCAAGCTTGTGCATTGGTCCCCTCCTTCTGGGGAACAAGTAACAGTTAACACTGATGGAGCGTCTCGTGGAAACCGGGCATTGCCTCGGGTGGAGGTATTTTACGTCAGCATGATGGGTCTTTTATTTTTGCTTTTTCTAATTTTTATGGTAATGCTTCTAACATGGTTGCTGAAGCTAGGGCTGCTCTTGATGGAATTTCTCAAGCTAGGCTTATGGGGTTTGATTCTTTATGGCTTGAGGTGGACTCCAAAGTTTTATCTCATATCTCACTCCGCAAATGCAATATTCCTTGGGAGATCTGGTACTTCATTCAAGCCATTTTAGATTCATGGAGGAAGTGTCTATTCAGGTAACTCATGTCTACGGGAAGGTAATAAAGTGGCAGATTTTCTTGCTAATATCTCATTTCTTTGCTCAAGCGGATTTTCGGTTACTTCTTTGGAGTCTTGTCCCAAGCCGTGCCGAGCCTTCTCTACTTTGATCGGATCTCGTATCCTAATGTTAGGCGGTAAGTTTTTTCTTTTATTGATGTATTTTCTTTTGTTTTTAGATTCCCCCCCTATATTGTTGAGGATCTTACAGGATGTGTAAGAACTCCCCCTAGGTGTTTTTATTCTGGTGGTAAAGGTTGTCATGTCCCCCACCATGTTTGTATTTTTATTTTTCATTATTAATAAAATCTAGGAGTACCTCTCCTTTTGCCAAAAAAAAAAAAAAGGAGGAGGAGAATAGGGCTGCTTTACATTTGGCCCAGGCACATTTACTTCATCGTTTAAAGATTGAGGAAGATTTTTGGATGCAAAAAGCCAATTTGTCTTGGTTAAAAGATGGGGATCGTAATACCAATTTTTTTCATTCTTATGTGAAGAAAGAGAGATTAAAGCTGCATATCCATCGTATTCAGGATCAAAATGGTATTTGGTTGGAGGAGTTGTCCGAGATTCAAAATGAAGCAATTCGATTCTTCTCGGACCATTTATCGGGTGATCATAATTGTTCTTCTCAACATCTTCTTGATCATATCCCCAGAATTCTGAATGAAGTTGATAATGAAACTCTTATTGCTGCTCCTACTCTTGAAGAAGTTCGTGAAGTGGTCTTCTCTTTGTCTGGTGCTAGTGCGGCTGGCCCTGATGGATTTAGTGGTGCATTCTATCATAATTGCTGGGAATTCATTAAAAATGATCTGTTTAGTGCTGTTTTGGAATTCTTTGCTGGTTTTCGATTGCCTAGGGGATGGACTAGTACAACTATTGTCCTTCTTCCTAAGGTTGCAGCGGCTTGATAGAGCCTTCTACAATTCTGAATGGTTAAATGGGTTTCATAGGACTTCTATCACTCATCTTAATAGAACTTGCTCGGATCACTCTCCTCTTCTCTTAAATATCACTCTCTCGGCTGTTGTTAAGAAAGGTGCTTTCAGATTTCTCAATGTTTGGTTGAAGCATAATTCTTTTCTCCCCCTTGTAGAATCTTCTTGGGCCGAATATATGGATGGGAGACCAATGGTCAAGTTTGCTAAAAAGTTGAATAGGTTGAAGCATCGTATTCAAATTTGGAACAAAGAGGTGTTTGCGCGAATTGATCAACAAGTCAGGCAAGCAGAGGACGATGTTACTGCAAAAGAGTTAGCCTTTGATCTCGACCCTTCGGAGGAGAATAGGGTTGCTTTACATTTGGCCCAAGCTCATTTACTTCATCGTTTAAAGATTGAGGAAGATTTCTGGATGCAAAAAGCCAATTTGTCTTGGTTAAAAGATGGGGATCGTAATACCAAATTTTTTCATTCTTATGTGAAGAAAAAGAGATTAAAGCTGCATATCCATCGTATTCAGGATCCAAATGGTGTTTGGTTGGAGGAGTTGTCCGAGATCCAAAATGAAGCAATTTGATTCTTCTCGGACCATTTATCGGGTGATCATAATTGTTCTTCTCAACATCTTCTTGAACATATCCCCAGAATTCTGAATGAAGTTGATAATGAATCTCTTATTGCTGCTCCTACTCTTGAAGAAGTTCGTGAAGTGGTCTTCTCTTTGTCTGGTGCTAGTGCGGCTGGCCCTGATGGATTTAGTGGTGAATTCTATCATAATTGCTGGGAATTTATTAAAAATGATCTGCTTAGTGCTGTTTTGGAATTCTTTGCAGGTTTTTGAATGCCTAGGGGATGGACTAGTACAACTATTGTCCTTCTTCCTAAGGTTGCTGCTCCCCATTCCTTTTCTGATTGGAAACCAATAAGCCTTTGTAATTTCTCTAATAAGATCATAACGAAGCTTTTAAATGGCCGTCTTTCTTCAATTCTGCCTCAAATCATTTCTCCTCAACAAAGTGGCTTTCTTAAAGGTCGGCTCATTCATGAGAACGTGTTACTTGCTCAAGAACTTATGCATTCTATCAAC